>OZ024877.1:62048710-62431210 GCA_964017185.1 Rugalucina vietnamica
AGTTAAAATTTCCGACAAACCAGAGTTTTCCCAGTATAACCGACCTATGGGCTGTAAAGGCACTTGTATGGACTACAAGCCCCACTGGGTCTCGAACTCCCTAAACTCGGTGGGGTTCTGTGAGAAACCAGCCCGAGTTGGTGCCGACACATTGCAATACTGTACAGAAATTTCCATTTTTGGTCATTTTTGTACCCCTATTTCTAGAAAACTAGAGTTTTCCCGGCATAGCCGCTTATGTGGTCTGAAAAAACATCCCTTCTACTGTAAATCCCACTAGGTCGCTTTGCTCCCTAAACTCCGTGCACGTCAATGACAGGGGTGCCTTATACCCCACCCCCAAACCCATGAATGTTCACGTTTCCCAATGTTTGAGTTGACATTTTCGACAAACCAGAGTTTTCCCAGTATAACCGACCTATGGGCTGTAAAGGCACTTGTATGGACTACAAGACCCACTGGGTCTCGAACTCCCTAAACTCGGTGGGGTTCTGTGAGAAACCAGCCCGAGTTGGTACCGATACATTGCAATACTATACAGAAATTTCCATTTTTGGTCATTTTTGTACCCCTATTTCTCGAAAACTAGAGTTTTCCCGGCATAGCCGCTTATGTGGTCTGAAAGTACATTCCTTCTACTGTAAATCCCACTAGGTCGCTTGCTCCCTAAACTCCGCGCACGTCAATGACAGGGGTGCCTCTTACCCCACCCCCAAAACCATGAATGTTCACGTTTCCCAATGTTTGAGTTCAAATTTCCGACAAACCAGAGTTTTCCCAGTATAACCGACCTATGGGCTGTAAAGGCACATGTATAGACTACAAGCCCCACTGGGTCTCGAACTCCCTAAACTCGGTGGGGTTCTGTGAGAAACCAGCCCGAGTTGGTACCGACACATTGCAATACTATACAGAAATTTCCATTTTCGGTCATCTTTGTACCCCTATTTCTCGAAAACCAGAGTTTTCCCGACATAGCCGCTTATATGGTCTGAAAGTACATCCCTTCTACTGTAAATCCCAATAGGTCGCTTGCTCCCTAAACTCCGCGCACGTCAATGACAGGGGTGCCTCATACCCCACCCCCAAACCCATGAATGTTCACGTTTCCCAATGTTTGAGTTGAAATTTCCGACAAACCAGACTTTTCCCAGTAAAACCGCCCTATGGGCTGTAAAGGCACTTGTATGGACTACAAGACCCACTGGGTCTCGAACTCCCTAAACTCGGTGGGGTTCTGTGAGAAACCAGCCCGAGTTGGTACCGACACATTGCAATACTATACAGAAATTTCCATTTTTGGTCATTTTTGTACCCCTATTTCTCGAAAATTAGAGTTTTCCCGGCATAGCCGCTTATGTGGTCTGAAAGTACATTCCTTCTACTGTAAATCCCACTAGGTCGCTTGCTCCCTAAACTCCGCGCACGTCAATGACAGGGGTGCCTCTTACCCCACCCCCAAAACCATGAATGTTCACGTTTCCCAATGTTTGAGTTGAAATTTCCGACAAACCAGAGTTTTCCCAGTATAACCGACCTATGGGCTGTAAAGGCACTTGTATAGACTACAAGCCCCACTGGGTCTCGAACTCCCTAAACTCGGTGGGGTTCTGTGAGAAACCAGCCCGAGTTGGTACCGACACATTGCAATACTATACAGAAATTTCCATTTTCGGTCATCTTTGTACCCCTATTTCTCGAAAACCAGAGTTTTCCAGACATAGCCGCTTATATGGTCTGAAAGTACATCCCTTCTACTGTAAATCCCACTAGGTCGCTTGCTCCCTAACCTCCGCGCACGTCAATGACAGGGGTGCCTCATACCCCACCCCCAAACCCATGAATGTTCACGTTTCCCAATGTTTGAGTTGAAATTTCCGACAGACCAGAGTTTTCCCAGTATTACCGACCTATGGGCTGTAAAGGCACTTGTATGGACTACAAGGCCCACTGGGTCTCGAACTCCCTAAACTCGGTGGGGTTCTGTGAGAAACCAGCCCGAGTTGGTACCGACACATTGCAATACTGTACAGAAATTTCCATTTTCGGTCATTTTTGTACCCCTATTTTTTCAAAAACTAGAGTTTTCCCGGCATAGTCGCTTATGTGGTTTAAAAGTACGTCCCTTCTACTGTAAATCCCACTAGGTCGTTTGCTCCCTAACCTCCGCGCACGTCAATGACAGGGGTGCCTCTTACCCCACCCCCAAACCCATGAATGTTCACGTTTCCCAATGTTTGAGTTGAAATTTCCGACAAACCAGAGTTTTCCCAGTATAACCGACCTATGGGCTGTAAAGGCACTTGTATGGACTACAAGCCTCACTGGGTCTCGAACTCCCTAAACTCGGTGGGGTTCTGTGAGAAACCAGCCCGAGTTGGTACCGACACATTGCAATACTATACAGAAATTTCCATTTTTTGTCATTTTTGTACCCCTATTTCTCGAAAACTAGAGTTTTCTTGGCATAGCCGCTTATGTGGTCTAAACGTACATTCCTTCTACTGTAAATCCCACTAGGTCGCTTGCTCCCTAAACTCCGCGCACGTCAATGACAGGGGTGCCTCTTACCCCACCCCCAAAACCATGAATGTTCACGTTTCCCAATGTTTGAGTTGAAATTTCCGACAAACCAGAGTTTTCCCAGTATAAACGACCTATGGGCTGTAAAGGCACTTGTATAGACTACAAGCCCCACTGGGTCTCGAACTCCCTAAACTCAGTGGGGTTCTGTGAGAAACCAGCCCGAGTTGGTACCGACACATTGCAATACTATACAGAAATTTCCATTTTCGGTCATCTTTGTACCCCTATTTCTCGAAAACCAGAGTTTTCCCGACATAGCCGCTTATATGGTCTGAAAGTACATCCCTTCTACTGTTAATCCCACTAGGTCGCTTGCTCCTTAAACTCCGCGCACGTCAATGACAGGGGTGCCTCATACCCCACCCCCAAAACCATGAATGTTCACGTTTCCCAATGTTTGAGTTGAAATTTCCGACAAACCAGAGTTTTCCCAGTATTACCGACCTATGGGCTGTAAAGGCACTTGTATGGACTACAAGGCCCACTGGGTCTCGAACTCCCTAAACTCGGTTGGGTTCTGTGAGAAACCAGCCCGAGTTGGTACCGACACATTGCAATACTGTACAGAAATTTCCATTTTCGGTCATTTTTGTACCCCTATTTTTTCGAAAACTAGTGTTTTCCCGGCATAGCCGCTTATGTGGTTTAAAAGTACGTCCCTTCTACTGTAAATCCCACTAGGTCGTTTGCTCCCTAAACTCCGCGCACGTCAATGACAGGGGTGCCTCTTACCCCACCCCCAAACCCCTGAATGTTCACGTTTCCCAATGTTTGAGTTGAAATTTCCCCCAAACCAGAGTTTTCCCAGTATAACCGACCTACGGGCTGTAAAGGCACTTGTATGGACTACAAGCCTCACTGGGTCTCGAACTCCCTAAACTCGGTGGGGTTCTGTGAGAAACCAGCCCGAGTTGGTACCGACACATTGCAATACTATACAGAAATTTCCATTTTTGGTCATTTTTGTACCCCTATTTCTCGAAAACTAGAGTTTTCCCGGCATAGCCGCTTATGTAGTCTAAAAGTACATTCCTTCTACTGTAAATCCCACTAGGTCGCTTGCTCCCTAAACTCCGCGCACGTCAATGACAGGGGTGCCTCTTACCCCACCCCCAAAACCATGAATGTTCACGTTTCCCAATGTTTGAGTTGAAATTTCCGACAAACCAGAGTTTTCCCAGTATAACCGACCTATGGGCTGTAAAGGCACTTGTATGGACTACAAGCCCCACTGGGTCTCGAACTCCCTAAACTCGGTGGGGTTCTGTGAGAAACCAGCCCGAGTTGGTACCGACACATTGCAATACTGTACAGAAATTTCCATTTTTGGTCATTTTTGTACCCCTATTTTTTCGAAAACTAGAGTTTTCCCGGCATAGCCGCTTATGTGGTCTAAAAGTACATCCCTTCTACTGTAAATCCCACTAGGTCGCTTGCTCCCTAAACTCCGCGCACGTCAATGACAGGGGTGCCTCTTACCCCACCCCCAAACCCATGAATGTTCACGTTTCCCAATGTTTGAGTTGAAATTTCCGACAAATCAGAGTTTTCCCAGTATAACCGACCTATGGGCTGTAAAGGCACTTGTATGGACTACAAGCCCCACTGGGTCTCGAACTCCCTAAACTCGGTGGGGTTCTGTGAGAAACCAGCCCGAGTTGGTACCAACACATTGCAAAACTGTACAGAAATTTCCATTTTTGGTCATTTTTGTACCCCTATTTCTAGAAAACTAGAGTTTTCCCGGCATAGCCGCTTATGTGGTCTGAACATACATCCCTTCTACTGTAAATCCCACTAGGTCGCTTGCTCCCTAAACTCCGTGCACGTCAATGACAGGGGTGCCTTATACCCCACCCCCAAACCCATGAATGTTCACGTTTCCCAATGTTTGAGTTGACATTTTCGACAAACCAGAGTTTTCCCAGTATAACCGACCTATGGGCTGTAAAGGCACTTGTATGGACTACAAGACCCACTGGGTCTTCAACTCCCTAAACTCGGTGGGGTTCTGTGAGAAACCAGCCCGAGTTGGTACCGACACATTGCAATACTATACAGAAATTTCCATTTTTGGTCATTTTTGTACCCCTATTTCTCGAAAACTAGAGTTTTCCCGGCATAGCCGCTTATGTGGTCTGAAAGTACGTCCCTTCTACTGTAAATCCCACTAGGTCGTTTGCTCCCTAGACTCCGCGCACGTCAATGACAGGGGTGCCTCTTACCCCACCCCCAAACCCATGAATGTTCACGTTTCCCAATGTTTGAGTTGAAATTTCCGACAAACCAGAGTTTTCCCAGTATAACCAACCTATGGGCTGTAAAGGCACTTGTATG
This sequence comes from Rugalucina vietnamica, assembly GCA_964017185.1. NCBI lineage: Eukaryota > Metazoa > Mollusca > Bivalvia > Lucinida > Lucinidae > Rugalucina > Rugalucina vietnamica. The sequence continues at coordinate 62,053,634 of OZ024877.1, forward strand.
GACTGGACTCCGAATCGAGAGGTCCTGGGTTCGAACCCCACAAGCGTCACCGTGTTGTGTCCTTGAGCAAGGCACATCTACTCCCTACAGTACTGGTTAAACCCAGGAAGCGTTGGCTCCGTCCCGACATGACTGAAAAATTGTTGACTGGGACGTTAAGCCTCAACACAAACAAACAAAAAACTTGTATGGACTACAAGCCCCACTGGGTCTCGAACTCCCTAAACTCGGTGGGGTTCTGTGAGAAACCAGCCCGAGTTGGTACCGACACATTGCAATACTGTACAGAAATTTCCATTTTTGGTCATTTTTGTACCCCTATTTCTAGAAAACTAGAATTTTCCCGGCATAGCCGCTTATGTGGTCTGAAAGTACATTCCTTCTTCTATAAATCTCACTAGGTCGCTTGCGCCCTAAACTCCGCGCACGTCAATGACAGGGGTGCCTCTTACCCCACCCCCAAACCAATGAATGTTCACGTTTCCCAATGTTTGAGTTGAAATTTCCGACAAACCAGAGTTTTCCCAGTATAACCGACCTATGGGCTGTAAAGGCACTTGTATGGACTACAAGGCCCACTGGGTCTCGAACTCCCTTAACTCGGTGGGGTTCTGTGAGAAACCAGCCCGAGTTGGTACCGACACATTGCAATACTGTACAGAAATTTCCATTTTCGGTCATCTTTGTACCCCTATTTCTCGAAAACCAAAGTTTTCCCGACATAGCCGCTTATATGGTCTAAAAGTACATCCCTTCTACTGTAAATCCCACTAGGTCACTTGCTCCCTAAACTCCGTGCTCGCCAATCACAGGGGTACCTTATACCCCACCCCCAAACCCATGAATGTTCACGTTTCCCAATGTTTGAGTTAAAATTTCCGACAAACCAGAGTTTTCCCAGTATAACCGACCTATGGGCTGTAAAGGCACTTGTATGGACTACAAGCCCCACTGGGTCTCGAACTTCCTTAATTCGGTGGGATTCTGTGAGAAACCAGCCCGAGTTGGTACCGACACATTGCAATACTATACAGAAATTTCCATTTTTGGTCATTTTTGTACCCCTATTTCTCGAAAACTAGAGTTTTCCCGGCATAGCCTCTTATGTGGTCTGAAAGTACATTCCTTCTACTGTAAATCCCACTAGGTCGCTTGCTCCCTAAACTCCGCGCACGTCAATGACAGGGGTGCCTCTTACCCCACCCCCAAAACCAATGAATGTTCACGTTTCCCAATGTTTGAGTTGAAATTTCCGACAAACCAGAGTTTTCCCAGTATAACCGACCTATGGGCTGTAAAGGCACTTGTATGGACTACAAGGCCCACTGGGTATCGAACTCCCTAAACTCGGTGGGGTTCTGTGAGAAACCAGCCCGAGTTGGTACCGACACATTGCAATACTGTACAGAAATTTCCATTTTCGGTCATCTTTGTACCCCTATTTCTCGAAAACCAGAGTTTTCCCGACATAGCTTGCTCCCTAAACTCCGTGCTCGCCAATCACAGGGGTACCTTATACCCCACCCCCAAACCCATGAATGTTCACGTTTCCCAATGTTTGAGTTAAAATTTCCGACAAACCAGAGTTTTCCCAGTATAACCGACCTATGGGCTGTAAAGGCACTTGTGTGGACTACAAGCCCCACTGGGTCTCGAACTCCCTAAACTCGGTGGGTTTCTGTGAGAAACCAGCCCGAGTTGGTACCGACACATTGCAATACTATACAGAAATTTCCATTTTTGGTCATTTTTGTGCCCCTGTTTCTCGAAAACTAGAGTTTTCCCGGCATAGCCAATTATGTGGTCTAAAAGTACATTCATTCTACTGTAAATCCCACTAGGTCGCTTGCTCCCTAAACTCCGCGCACGTCAATGACAGGGGTGCCTCATACCCCACCCCCAAACCCATGAATGTTCACGTTTTCCAATGTTTGAGTTGAAATTTCCGACAAACCAGAGTTTTCCCAGTATTACCGTCCTATGGGCTGTAAAGGCACTTGTATGGACTACAAGGCCCATTGGGTCTCGAACTCCCTAAACTCGGTGGGGTTCTGTGAGAAACCAGCCCGAGTTGGTACCGACACATTGCGATACTGTACAGAAATTTCCATTTTTGGTCATTTTTGTACCCCTATTTCTCGAAAACTAGAGTTTTCCCGGCATAGCCTCTTATGTGGTCTGAAAGTACATTCCTTCTACTGTAAATCCCACTAGGTCGCTTGCTCCCTAAACTCCGCGCACGTCAATGACAGGGGTACCTTATACCCCAACCCCAAACCCATCAATGTTAACGTTTCCCAATGTTTGAGATAAAATTTCCGACAAACCAGAGTTTTCCCAGTATAACCGACCTATGGGCTGTAAAGGCACTTGTATGGACTACAAGCCCCACTGGGTCTCGGACTCCCTAAACTCGGTGGGGTTCTGTGAGAAACCAGCCCGAGTTGGTACCGACACATTGCAATACTGTACAGAAATTTCCATTTTTGGTCATTTTTGTACCCCTTTTTCTAGAAAACTAGAGTTTTCCCGGCATAGTCAATTATTTGGTCTGAAAGTACATTCCTTCTTCTGTAAATCCCACTTGGTCGCTTGCTCCCTAAACTCCGCGCACGTCAATGACAGGGGTGCCTCTTACCCCACCCCCAAACCAATGAATGTTCACGTTTCCCAATGTTTGAGTTAAAATTTCCGACAAACCAGAGTTTTCCCAGTATAACCGACCTATGGGCTGTAAAGGCACTTGTATGGACTACAATGCCCACTGGGTCTCGAACTCCCTAAACTCGGTGGGGTTCTGTGAGAAACCAGCCCGTGTTGGTACCGACACATTGCAATACTATACAGAAATTTCCATTTTTGGTCATTTTTGTACCCCTATTATTTCGAAAACTAGAGTTTTCCCGGCATAGCCGCTTATGTGGTCTGAAAGTACATTCCTTCTACTGTAAATCCCACTAGGTCGCTTGCTCCCTAAACTCCGCGCACGTCAATGACAGGGGTGCCTCTTACCCCACCCCCAAAACCATGAATGTTCACGTTTCCCAATGTTTGAGTTGAAATTTCCGACAAACCAGAGTTTTCCCAGTATAACCGACCTATGGGCTGTAAAGGCACTTGTATGGACTACAAGGCCCACTGGGTCTCGAACTCCCTAAACTCGGTGGGGTTCTGTGAGAAACCAGCCCGAGTTGGTACCGACACATTGCAATACTATACAGAAATTTCCATTTTTGGTCATTTTTGTACCCCTATTTCTCGAAAACTAGAGTTTTCCCGGCATAGCCGCTTATGTGGTCTGAAAGTACATTCCTTCTACTGGAAATCCCACTAGGTCGCTTGCTCCCTAAATTCCGCGCACGTCAATGACAGGGGTGCCTCTTACCCCACCCCCAAAACCATGAATGTTCACGTTTCCCAATGTTTGAGTTCAAATTTCCGACAAACCAGAGTTTTCCCAGTATAACCGACCTATGGGCTGTAAAGGCACTTGTATAGACTACAAGCCCCACTTTGTCTCGAACTCCCTAAACTCGGTGGGGTTCTGTGAGAAACCAGCCCGTGTTGGTACCGACACATTGCAATACTATACAGAAATTTCCATTTTCGTCATCTTTGTACCCCTATTTCTCGAACACCAGAGTTTTCCCGACATAGCCGCTTATATGGTCTGAAAGTACATCCCTTCTACTGTAAATCCCACTAGGTCGCTTGCTCCCTAAACTCCGCGCACGTCAATGACAGGGGTGCCTTATACCCCACCCCCAAACCCATGAATGTTCACGTTTCCCAATGTTTGAGTTGAAATTTTCGACAAACCAGAGTTTTCCCAGTATAACCGACCTATGGGCTGTAAAGGCACTTGTATGGACTACAAGACCCACTGGGTCTCGAACTCCCTAAACTCGGTGGGGTTCTGTGAGAAACCAGCCCGAGTTGGTACCGACACATTGCAATACTATACAGAAATTTCCATTTTTGGTCATCTTTGTACCCCTATTTCTCGAAAACTAGAGTTTTCCCGGCATAGCCGCTTATGTGGTCTGAAAGTACATTCCTTCTACTGTAAATCCCACTAGGTCGCTTGCTCCCTAAACTCCGCGCACGTCAATGACAAGGGTGCCTCTTACCCCACCCCCAAAACCATGAATTTTCACGTTTCCCAATGTTGAAATTTCCGACAAACCAGAGTTTTCCCAGTATAACCGACCTATGGGCTGTAAAGGCACTTGTATAGACTACAAGCCCCACTGGGTCTCGAACTCCCTAAACTCGGTGGGGTTCTGTGAGAAACCAGCCCGAGTTGGTACCGACACATTGCAATACTATACAGAAATTTCCATTTTCGGTCATCTTTGTACCCCTATTTCTCGAAAACCAGAGATTTCCCGACATAGCCGCTTATATGGTCTGAAAGTACATCCCTTCTACTGTAAATCCCACTAGGTCGCTTGCTCCCTAAAATACGCGCACGTCAATGACAGGGGTGCCTCATACCCCACCCCCAAACCCATGAATGTTCACGTTTCCCAATGTTTGAGTTGAAATTTCCGACAAACCAGAGTTTTCCCAGTATTACCGACCTATGGGCTGTAAAGGCACTTGTATGGACTACAAGGCCCACTGGGTCTCGAACTCCCTAAACTCGGTGGGGTTCTGTGAGAAACCATCCCGAGTTGGTACCGACACATTGCAATACTGTACAGAAATTTCCATTTTCGGTCATTTTTGTACCCCTATTTTTTCGAAAACTAGAGTTTTCCCGGCATAGCCGCTTATGTGGTTTAAAAGTACGTCCCTTCTACTGTAAATCCCACTAGGTCGTTTGCTCCCTAAACTCCGCGCACGTCAATGACAGGGGTGCCTCATACCCACCCCCAAAACCATGAATGTTCACGTTTCCCAATGTTTGAGTTGAAATTTCCGACAAACCAGAGTTTTCCCAGTATAACCGACCTATGGGCTGTAAAGGCACTTGTATGGACTACAAGCCCCACTGGGTCTCGAACTCCCTATACTCGGTGGGGTTCTGTGAGAAACCAGCCCGAGTTGGTACCGACACATTGCAATACTGTACAGAAATTTCCATTTTCGGTCATTTTTGTACCCCTATTTTTTCGAAAACTAGAGTTTTCCCGGCATAGCCGCTTATGTGGTTTAAAAGTACGTCCCTTCTACTGTAAATCCCACTAGGTCGTTTGCTCCCTAAACTCCGCGCACGTCAATGACAGGGGTGCCTCTTACCCCACCCCCAAACCCATGAATGTTCACGTTTCCCAATGTTTGAGTTGAAATTTCCGACAAACCAGAGTTTTCCCAGTATAACCGACCTATGGGCTGTAAAGGCACTTGTATGGACTACAAGCCTCACTGGGTCTCGAACTCCCTAAACTCGGTGGGGTTCTGTGAGAAACCAGCCCGAGTTGGTACCGACACATTGCAATACTATACAGAAATTTCCATTTTTGGTCATTTTTGTACCCCTATTTCTCGAAAACTAGAGTTTTCCCGGCATAGCTGCTTATGTGGTCTAAAAGTACATTCCTTCTACTGTAAATCCCACTAGGTCGCTTGCTCCCTAAACTCCGCGCACGTCAATGACAGGGGTGCCTCTTACCCCACCCCCAAAACCATGAATGTTCACGTTTCCCAATGTTTGAGTTGAAATTTCCGACAAACCAGAGTTTTCCCAGTATAACCGACCTATGGGCTGTAAAGGCACTTGTATAGACTACAAGCCCCATTGGGTCTCGAACTCCCTAAACTCAGTGGGGTTCTGTGAGAAACCAGGCCGATTTGGTACCGACACATTGCAATACTATACAGAAATTTCCATTTTCGGTCATCTTTGTACCCCTATTTCTCAAAAACCAGAGTTTTCCCGACATAGCCGCTTATATGGTCTGAAAGTACATCCCTTCTACTGTTAATCCCACTAGGTCGCTTGCTCCCTAAACTCCGCGCACGTCAATGACAGGGGTGCCTCATACCCAACCCCCAAAACCATGAATGTTCACGTTTCCCAATGTTTGAGTTGAAATTTCCGACAAACCAGAGTTTTCCCAGTATTACCGACCTATGGGCTGTAAAGGCACTTGTATGGACTACAAGGCCCACTGGGTCTCGAACTCCCTAAACTCGGTTGGGTTCTGTGAGAAACCAGCCCGAGTTGGTACCGACACATTGCAATACTGTACAGAAATTTCCATTTTCGGTCATCTTTGTACCCCTATTTTTTCGAAAACTAGAGTTTTCCCGGCATAGCCGCTTATGTGGTTTAAAAGTACGTCCCTTCTACTGTAAATCCCACTAGGTCGTTTGCTCCCTAAACTCCGCGCACGTCAATGACAGGGGTGCCTTATACCCCACCCCCAAACCCATGAATGTTCACGTTTCCCAATGTTTGAGTTGAAATTTCCCCCAAACCAGAGTTTTCCCAGTATAACCGACCTACGGGCTGTAAAGGCTCTTGTATGGACTACAAGCCTCACTGGGTCTCGAACTCCCTAAACTCGGTGGGGTTCTGTGAGAAACCAGCCCGAGTTGGTACCGACACATTGCAATACTATACAGAAATTTCCATTTTTGGTCATTTTTGTACCGTTATTTCTCGAAAACTAGAGTTTTCCCGGCATAGCCGCTTATGTGGTCTGAAAGTACATTCCTTCTACTGTAAATCCCACTAGGTCGCTTGCTCCCTAAACTCCGCGCACGTCAATGACAGGGGTGCCTCTTACCCCACCCCCAAAACCATGAATGTTCACGTTTCCCAATGTTTGAGTTGAAATTTCCGACAAACCAGAGTTTTCCCAGTATAACCGACCTATGGGCTGTAAAGGCACTTGTATGGACTACAAGCCCCACTGGGTCTCGAACTCCCTAAACTCGGTGGGGTTCTGTGAGAAACCAGCCCGAGTTGGTACCGACACATTGCAATACTATACAGAAATTTTCATTTTTGGTCATTTTTGTACCCCTATTTCTCGAAAACTAGAGTTTTCCCGGCATAGCCGCTTATGTGGTCTGAAGGTACATTACCTCTACTGTAAATCCCACTAGCTCGCTTGCTCCCTAACCTCCGCGCACGTCAATGACAGGGGTGCCTCTTACCCCACCCGCAAACCCATGAATGTTCACGTTTCCCAATGTTTGAGTTGAAATTTCCGACAAACCAGAGTTTTCCCAATATAACCGACCTATGGGCTGTAAAGGCACTTGTATAGACTACAAGCCCCACTGGGTCTCGAACTCCCTAAACTCGGTGGGGTTCTGTGAGAAACCAGCCCGAGTTGGTACCGACACATTGCAATACTGTACAGAAATTTCCATTTTTGGTCATATTTGTACCCCTATTTCGCGAAAACCAGAGTTTTCCCGACATAGCCGCTTATATGGTCTAAAAGTACATCCCTTCTACTGTAAATCCCACTAGGTCGCTTGCTCCCTAAACTCCGTGCTCGCCAATCACAGGGGTACCTTATACCCCACCCCCAAACCCATGAATGTTCACGTTTCCCAATGTTTGAGTTAAAATTTCCGACAAACCAGAGTTTTCCCAGTATAACCGACCTATGGGCTGTAAAGGCACTTGTATGGACTACAAGCCCCACTGGGTCTCGAACTCCCTAAACTCGGTGGGGTTCTGTGAGAAACCAGCCCGAGTTGGTACCGACACATTGCAATACTACACAGAAATTTCCATTTTTGGTCATTTTGTACCCCTGTTTCTCGAAAACTAGAGTTTTCCCTGCATAGCCAATTATGTGGTCTAAAAGTACATCCCTTCTACTGTAAATCCCACTAGGTCGCTTGCTCCCTAAACTCCGCGCACGTCAATGACAGGGGTGCCTCATACCCCACCCCCAAACCCATGAATGTTCACGTTTTCCAATGTTTGAGTTGAAATTTCCGACAAACCAGAGTTTTCCCAGTATTTCCGTCCTATGGGCTGTAAAGGCACTTGTATGGACTACAAGGCCCACTGGGTCTCGAACTCCCTAAACTCGGTTGGGTTCTGTGAGAAACCAGCCCGAGTTGGTACCGACACATTGCAATACTGTACAGAAATTTCCATTTTCGGTCATATTTGTACCCCTATTTCTCGAAAACCAGAGTTTTCCCGACATAGCCGCTTATATGGTCTAAAAGTACATCCCTTCTACTGTAAATCCCACTAGGTCGCTTGCTCCCTAAACTCCGTGCTCGCCAATCACAGGGGTACCTTATACCCCACCCCCAAACCCATGAATGTTCACGTTTCCCAATGTTTGAGTTGAAATTTCCGACAAACCAGAGTTTTCCCAGTATAACCGACCTATGGGCTGTAAAGGCACTTGTATGGACTACAAGCCCCACTGGGTCTCGAACTCCCTAAACTCGGTGGGGTTCTGTGAGAAACCAGCCCGAGTTGGTACCGACACATTGCAAAACTGTACAGAAATTTCCATTTTTGGTCATTTTTGTACCCCTTTTTCTCGAAAACTAGAGTTTTCCCGGCATAGCCGCTTATGTGGTCTGAAAGTACATTCCTTCTTCTGTAAATCCCACTAGGTCGCTTGCTCCCTAAACTCCGCGCACGTCAATGACAGGGGTGCCTCTTACCCCACCCCCAAACCCATGAATGTTCACGTTTCCCAATGTTTGAGTTGAAATTTCCGACAAACCAGAGTTTTCCCAGTATAACCGACCTATGGGCTGTAAAGGCACTTGTATGGACTACAAGGCCCACTGGGTCTCGAACTCCCTAAACTCGGTGGGGTTCTGTGAGAAACCAGCCCGAGTTGGTACCGACACATTGCAATACTATACAGAAATTTCCATTTTTGGTCATTTTCGTACCCCTATTTCTCGAAAACTAGAGTTTTCCCGGCATAGCCGCTTATGTGGTCTGAAAGTACATTCCTTCTACTGTAAATCCCACTAGGTCGCTTGCTCCCTAAACTCCGCGCACGTCAATGACAGGGGTGCCTCTTACCCCACCCCCAAAACCATGAATGTTCACGTTTCCCAATGTTTGAGTTGAAATTTCCGACAAACCAGAGTTTTCCCAGTATAACCGACCTATGGGTTGTAAAGGCACTTGTATAGACTACAAGCCCCACTGGGTCTCGAACTCCCTAAACTCGGTGGGGTTCTGTGAGAAACCAGCCCGAGTTGGTACCGACACATTGCAATACTATACAGAAATTTCCATTTTCGGTCATTTTTGTACCCCTATTTCTCGAAAACCAGAGTTTTCCCGACATAGCCGCTTATATGGTCTGAAAGTACATCCCTTCTACTGTAAATCCCACTAGGTCGCTTGCTCCCTAAACTCCGCGCACGTCAATGACAGGGGTGCCTCATACCCCACCCCCAAACCCATGAATGTTCACGTTTCCCAATGTTTGAGTTGAAATTTCCGACAAACCAGAGTTTTCCCAGTATTACTGACCTATGGGCTGTAAAGGCACTTGTATGGACTACAAGGCCCACTGGGTCTCGAACTCCCTAAACTCGGTGGGGTTCTGTGAGAAACCAGCCCGAGTTGGTACCGACACATTGCAATACTGTACAGAAATTTCCATTTTCGGTCATTTTTGTACCCCTATTTTTTCAAAAACTACAGTTTTCCCGGCATAGCCGCTTATGTGGTTTAAAAGTACGTCCCTTCTACTGTAAATCCCACTAGGTCGTTTGCTCCCTAAACTCCGCGCACGTCAATGACAGGGGTGCCTCTTACCCCACCCCCAAACCCATGAATGTTCACGTTTCCCAATGTTTGAGTTGAAATTTCCGACAAACCAGAGTTTTCCCAGTATAACCAACCTATGGGCTGTAAAGGCACTTGTATGGACTACAAGCCCCACTGGGTCTCGAACTCCCTAAACTCGGTGGGGTTCTGTGAGAAACCAGCCCGACTTGGTACCGACACATTGCAATACTGTACAGAAATTTCCATTTTTGGTCATTTTTGTACCCCTATTTCTAGAAAACTAGAGTTTTCCCGGCATAGCCGCTTATGTGGTCTGAAAGTACATTCCTTCTTCTATAAATCTCACTAGGTCGCTTGCTCCCTAAACTCCGCGCACGTCAATGACAGGGGTGCCTCTTACCCCACCCCCAAACCAATGAATGTTCACGTTTCCCAATGTTTGAGTTGAAATTTCCGACAAACCAGAGTTTTCCCAGTATAACCGACCTATGGGCTGTAAAGGCACTTGTATGGACTACAAGGCCCACTGGGTCTCGAACTCCCTTAACTCGGTGGGGTTCTGTGAGAAACCAGCCCGAGTTGGTACCGACACATTGCAATACTGTACAGAAATTTCCATTTTCGGTCATTTTTGTACCCCTATTTCTCGAAAACCAGAGTTTTCCCGACATAGCCGCTTATATGGTCTAAAAGAACATCCCTTCTACTGTAAATCCCACTAGGTCACTTGCTCCCTAAACTCCGTGCTCGCCAATCACAGGGGTACCTTATACCCCACCCCCAAACCCATGAATGTTCACGTTTCCCAATGTTTGAGTTAAAATTTCCGACAAACCAGAGTTTTCTTAGTATAACCGACCTATGGGCTGTAAAGGCACTTGTATGGACTACAAGCCCCACTGGGTATCGAACTCCCTAAACTCGGTGGGGTTCTGTGAGAAACCAGCCCGAGTTGGTACCGACACATTGCAATACTGTACAGAAATTTCCATTTTTGGTCATTTTTGTACCCCTATTTCTAGAAAACTAGAGTTTTCCCGGCATAGCCGCTTATGTGGTCTGAAAAAACATCCCTTCTACTGTAAATCCCACTAGGTCGCTTGCTCCCTAAACTCCGTGCACGTCAATGACAGGGGTGCCTTATACCCCACCCCCAAAACCATCAATGTTCACGTTTCCCAATGTTTGAGTTGAAATGTTCGACAAACCAGAGTTTTCCCAGTATAACCGACCTATGGGCTGTAAAGGCACTTGTATGGACTACAAGACCCACTGGGTCTCGAACTCCCTAAACTCGGTGGGGTTCTGTGAGAAACCAGCCCGAGTTGGTACCGACACATTGCAATACTATACAGAAATTTCCATTTTTGGTCATTTTTGTACCCCTATTTCTAGAAAACTAGAGTTTTCCCGGCATAGCCGCTTATGTGGTCTGAACATACATCCCTTCTACTGTAAATCCCACTAGGTCGCTTGCTCCCTAAACTCCGTGCTCGCCAATCACAGGGGTACCTTATACCCCACCCCCAAACCCATGAATGTTCACGTTTCCCAATGTTTGAGTTGAAATTTCCGACAAACCAGAGTTTTCCCAGTATAACCGACCTATGGGCTGTAAAGGCACTTGTATGGACTACAAGCCCCACTGGGTCTCGAACTCCCTAAACTCGGTGGGGTTCTGTGAGAAACCAGCCCGAGTTGGTACCGACACAATGCAATACTGTACAGAAATTTCCATTTTTGGTCATTTTTGTACCCCTATTTCTAGAAAACTAGAGTTTTCCCGGCATAGCCGCTTATGTGGTCTGAAATTACTTTCCTTCTTCTGTAAATCCCACTAGGTCGCTTGCTCCCTAAACTCCGCGCACGTCAATGACAGGGGTGCCTCTTACCCCACCCCCAAACCCATGAATGTTCACGTTTCCCAATGTTTGAGTTGAAATTTCCGACAAACCAGAGTTTTCCCAGTATAACCGACCTATGGGCTGTAAAGGCACTTGTATGGACTACAAGGCCCACTGGGTCTCGAACTCCCTAAACTCGGTGGGGTTCTGTGAGAAACCAGCCCGAGTTGGTACCGACACATTGCAATACTATACAGAAATTTCCATTTTTGGTCATTTTCGTACCCCTATTTCTCGAAAACTAGAGTTTTCCCGGCATAGCCGCTTATGTGGTCTGAAAGTACATTCCTTCTACTGTAAATCCCACTAGGTCGCTTGCTCCCTAAACTCCGCGCACGTCAATGACAGGGGTGCCTCTTACCCCACCCCCAAAACCATGAATGTTCACGTTTCCCAATGTTTGAGTTGAAATTTCCGACAAACCAGAGTTTTCCCAGTATAACCGACCTATGGGCTGTAAAGGCACTTGTATAGACTTCAAGCCCCACTGGGTCTCGAACTCCCTAAACTCGGTGGGGTTCTGTGAGAAACCAGCCCGAGTTGGTACCGACACATTGCAATACTATACAGAAATTTCCATTTTCGGTCATCTTTGTACCCCTATTTCTAGAAAACTAGAGTTTTCCCGACATAGCCGCTTATATGGTCTGAAAGTACATCCCTTCTACTGTAAATCCCACTAGGTCGCTTGCTCCCTAAACTCCGCGCACGTCAATGACAGGGGTGCCTCATACCCCACCCCCAAACCCATGAATGTTCACGTTTCCCAATGTTTGAGTTGAAATTTCCGACAAACCAGAGTTTTCCCAGTATTACCGACCTATGGGCCGTAAAGGCACTTGTATGGACTACAAGGCCCACTGGGTCTCGAACTCCCTAAACTCGGTGGGGTTCTGTGAGAAACCAGCCCGAGTTGGTACCGACACATTGCAATACTGTACAGAAATTTCCATTTCCGGTCATTTTTGTACCCCTATTTTTTCAAAAACTACAGTTTTCCCGGCATAGCCGCTTATGTGGTTTAAAAGTACGTCCCTTCTACTGTAAATCCCACTAGGTCGTTTGCTCCCTAAACTCCGCGCACGTCAATGACAGGGGTGCCTCTTACCCCACCCCCAAACCCATGAATGTTCACGTTTCCCAATGTTTGAGTTGAAATTTCCAACAAACCAGAGTTTTCCCAGTATAACCAACCGATGGGCTGTAAAGGCACTCGTATGGACTACAAGCCCCACTGGGTCTCGAACTCCCTAAACTCGGTGGGGTTCTGTGAGAAACCAGCCCGAGTTGGTACCGACACATTGCAATACTGTACAGAAATTTCCATTTTTGGTCATTTTTGTACCCCTATTTCTAGAAAACTAGAGTTTTCCCGGCATAGCCGCTTATGTGGTCTGAAAGTACATTCCTTCTTCTATAAATCTCACTAGGTCGCTTGCTCCCTAAACTCCGCGCACGTCAATGACGGGGGTGCCTCTTACCCCACCCCCAAACCAATGAATGTTCACGTTTCCCAATGTTTGAGTTGAAATTTCCGACAAACCAGAGTTTTCCCAGTATAACCGACCTATGGGCTGTAAAGGCACTTGTATGGACTACAAGGCCCAGTGAGTCTCGAACTCCCTTAACTCGGTGGGGTTCTGTGAGAAATAAGCCCGAGTTGGTACCGACACATTGCAATACTGTACAGAAATTTCCATTTTCGGTCATCTTTGTACCCCTATTTCTCGAAAACCAGAGTTTTCCCGACATAGCCGCTTATATGGTCTAAAAGAACATCCCTTCTACTGTAAATCCCATTAGGTCACTTGCTCCCTAAACTCCGTGCTCGCCAATCACAGGGGTACCTTATACCCCACCCACAAACCCATGAATGTTCACGTTTCCCAATGTTTGAGTTAAAATTTCCGACAAACCAGAGTTTTCCCAGTATAACCGACCTATGGGCTGTAAAGGCACTTGTATGGACTACAAGCCCCACTGGGTCTCGAACTCCCTAAACTCGGTGGGGTTCTGTGAGAAACCAGCCCGAGTTGGTACCGACACATTGCAATACTTTACAGAAATTTCCATTTTTGGTCATTTTTGTACCCCTATTTCTAGAAAACTAGAGTTTTCCCGGCATAGCCGCTTATGTGGTCTGAAAAAACATCCCTTCTACTGTAAATCCCACTAGGTCGTTTGCTCCCTTAACTCCGTGCACGTCAATGACAGGGGTGCCTTATACCCCACCCCCAAACCCATGAATGTTCACGTTTCCCAATGTTTGAGTTGAAATTTTCGACAAACCAGAGTTTTCCCAGTATAACCGACCTATGGGCTGTAGAGGCACTTGTATGGACTACAAGACCCACTGGGTCTCGAACTCCCTAAACTCGGTGGGGTTCTGTGAGAAACCAGCCCGAGTTGGTACCGACACATTGCAATACTATACAGAAATTTCCATTTTTGGTCATTTTTGTACCCCTATTTCTCGTAAACTAGAGTTTTCCCGGCATAGCCGCTTATGTGGTCTGAAAGTACATTCCTTCTACTGTAAATCCCACTAGGTCGCTTGCTCCCTAAACTCCGCGCACGTCAATTACAGGGGTGCCTCTTACCCCACCCCCGAAACCATGAATGTTCACGTTTCCCAATGTTTGAGTTGAAATTTCCGACAAACCAGAGTTTTCCCAGTATATTTTTTATTAACCGACCTATGGGCTGTAAAGGCACTTGTATAGACTACAAGCCCCACTGGGTCTCGAACTCCCTAAACTCGGTGGGGTTCTGTGAGAAACCAGCCCGAGTTGGTACCGACACATTGCAATACTATACAGAAATTTCCATTTTCGGTCATCTTAGTACCCCTATTTCTCGAAAACCAGAGTTTTCCCGACATAGCCGCTTATATGGTCTGAAAGTACATCCCTTCTACTGTAAATCCCACTAGGTCGCTTGCTCCCTCAACTCCGCGCACGTCAATGACAGGGGTGCCTCATACCCCACCCCCAAACCCATGAATGTTCACGTTTCCCAATGTTTGAGTTGAATTTTCCGACAAACCAGAGTTTTCCCAGTATAACCGACCTATGGGCTGTAAAGGCACTTGTATGGACTACAAGCCCCACTGGGTCTCGAACTCCCTAAACTCGGTGGGGTTCTGTGAGAAACCAGCCCGAGTTGGTACCGACACATTGCAATACTGTACAGAAATTTCCATTTTTGGTCATTTTTGTACCCCTATTATTTCGAAAACTAGAGTTTTCCCGGCATAGCCGCTTATGTGGTCTGAAAGTACATTCCTTCTACTGTAAATCCCACTAGGTCGCTTGCTCCCTAAACTCCGCGCACGTCAATGACAGGGGTGCCTCATACCCCACCCCCAAACCCATGAATGTTCACGTTTCCCAATGTTTGAGTTGAAATTTTCGACAAACCAGAGTTTTCCCAGTATAACCGCCCTATGGGCTGTAAAGGCACTTGTATGGACTACAAGACCCACTGGGTCTCGAACTCCCTAAACTCGGTGGGGTTCTGTGAGAAACCAGCCCGAGTTGGTACCGACACATTGCAATACTACACAGAAATTTCCATTTTTGGTCATTTTTGTACCCCTGTTTCTCGAAATCTAGAGTTTTCCCGGCATAGCCAATTATGTGGTCTAAAAGTACATCCATTTTACTGTAAATCCCACTAGGTCGCTTGCTCCCTAAACTCCGCGCACGTCAATGACAGGGGTGCCTCATACCCCACCCCCAAACCCATGAATGTTCACGTTTTCCAATGTTTGAGTTGAAATTTCCGACAAACCAGAGTTTTCCCAGCATTTCCGTCCTATGGGCTGTAAAGGCACTTGTATGGACTACAAGGCCCACTGGGTCTCGAACTCCCTAAACTCGGTGGGGTTCTGTGAGAAACCAGCCCGAGTTGGTACCGACACATTGCAATACTGTACAGAAATTTCCATTTTCGGTCATATTTGTACCCCTATTTCTCGAAAACCAGAGTTTTCCCGACATAGCCGCTTATATGGTCTAAAAGTACATCCCTTCTACTGTAAATCCCACTAGGTCGCTTGCTCCCTAAACTCCGTGCTCGCCAATCACAGGGGTACCTTATACCCCACCCACAAACCCATGAATGTTCACGTTTCCCAATGTTTGAGTTGAAATTTCCGACAAACCAGAGTTTTCCCAGTATAACCGACCTATGGGCTGTAAAGGCACTTGTATGGACTACAAGCCCCACTGGGTCTCGAACTCCCTAAACTCGGTGGGGTTCTGTGAGAAACCAGCCCGAGTTGGTACCGACACATTGCAATACTGTACAGAAATTTCCATTTTTGGTCATTTTTGTACCCCTATTTCTAGAAAACTAGAGTTTTCCCGGCATAGCCGCTTATGTGGTCTGAAAGTACATTCCTTCTACTGTAAATCCCACTAGGTCGCTTGCTCCCTAAACTCCGCGCACGTCAATGACAGGGGTGCCTCTTACCCCACCCCCAAAACCATGAATGTTCACGTTTCCCAATGTTTGAGTTGAAATTTCCAACAAACCAGAGTTTTCCCAGTATAACCGACCTATGGGCTGTAAAGGCACTTGTATAGACTACAAGCCCCACTGGGTCTCGAACTCCCTAAACTCGGTTGGGTTCTGTGAGAAACCAGCCCGAGTTGGTACCGACACATTGCAATACTGTACAGAAATTTCCATTTTCGGTCATTTTTGTACCCCTATTTTTTCGAAAACTAGAGTTTTCCCGGCATAGCCGCTTATGTGGTTTAAAAGTACGTCCCTTCTACTGTAAATCCCACTAGGTCGTTTGCTCCCTAAACTCCGCGCACGTCAGTGACAGGGGTGCCTCTTACCCCACCCCCAAACCCATGAATGTTCACGTTTCCCAATGTTTGAGTTGAAATTTCCGACAAACCAGAGTTTTCCCAGTATAACCGACCTATGGGCTGTAAAGGCACTTGTATGGACTACAAGCCTCACTGGGTCTCGAACTCCCTAAACTCGGTGGGGTTCTGTGAGAAACCAGCCCGAGTTGGTACCGACACATTGCAATACTATACAGAAATTTCCATTTTTGGTCATTTTTGTACCCCTATTTCTCGAAAACTGGAGTTTTCCCGGCATAGCCGCTGATGTGGTCTAAAAGTACATTCCTTCTACTGTAAATCCCACTAGGTCGCTTGCTCCCTAAACTCCGCGCACGTCAATGACAGGGGTGCCTCTTACCCCACCCCCAAAACCATGAATGTTCACGTTTCCCAATGTTTGAGTTGAAATTTCCGACAAACCAGAGTTTTCCCAGTATAACCGACCTATGGGCTGTAAAGGCACTTGTATAGACTACAAGCCCCACTGGGTCTCGAACTCCCTAAACTCGGTGGGGTTCTGTGAGAAACCAGCCCGAGTTGGTACCGACACATTGCAATACTATACAGAAATTTCCATTTTCGGTCATCTTTGTACCCCTATTTCTCGAAAACCAGAGTTTTCCCGACATAGCCGCTTATATGGTCTGAAAGTACATCCCTTCTACTGTTAATCCCACTAGGTCGCTTGCTCCCTAAACTCCGCGCACGTCAATGACAGGGGTGCCTCATACCCTACCCCCAAACCCATGAATGTTCACGTTTCCCAATGTTTGAGTTGAAATTTCCGACAAACCAGAGTTTTCCCAGTATTACCGACCTATGGGCTGTAAAGGCACTTGTATGGACTACAAGGCCCACTGGGTCTCGAACTCCCTAAACTCGGTTGGGTTCTGTGAGAAACCAGCCCGAGTTGGTACCGACACATTGCAATACTGTACAGAAATTTCCATTTTCGGTGATTTTTGTACCCCTATTTTTTCGAAAACTAGAGTTTTCCCGGCATAGCCGCTTATGTGGTTTAAAAGTACGTCCCTTCTACTGTAAATCCCACTAGGTCGCTTGCTCCCTAAACTCCGCGCACGTCAATGACAGGGGTGCCTCATACCCCACCCCCAAACCCATGAATGTTCACGTTTCCCAATGTTTGAGTTGAAATTTTCGACAAACCAGAGTTTTCCCAGTATAACCGCCCTATGGGCTGTAAAGGCACTTGTATGGACTACAAGACCCACTGGGTCTCGAACTCCCTAAACTCGGTGGGGTTCTGTGAGAAACCAGCCCGAGTTGGTACCGACACATTGCAATACTATACAGAAATTTCCATTTTTGGTCATTTTTGTACCCCTATTTCTCGAAAACTAGAGTTTTCCCGGCATAGCCGCTTATGTGGTCTGAAAGTACATTCCTTCTACTGTAAATCCCACTAGGTCGCTTGCTCCCTAACCTCCGCGCACGTCAATGACAGGGGTGCCTCTGACGCCACCCCCAAAACCATGAATGTTCACGTTTCCCAATGTTTGAGTTGAAATTTCCGACAAACCAGAGTTTTCCCAGTATAACCGACCTATGGGCTGTAAAGGCACTTGTATAGACTACAAGCCCCACTGGGTCTCGAACTCCCTAAACTCGGTGGGGTTCTGTGAGAAACCAGCCCGAGTTGGTACCGACACATTGCAATACTATACAGAAATTTCCATTTTCGGTCATCTTTGTACCCCTATTTCTCGAAAACCAGAGTTTTCCCGACATAGCCGCTTATATGGTCTGAAAGTACATCCCTTCTACTGTAAATCCCACTAGGTCGCTTGCTCCCTAAACTCCGCGCACGTCAATGACAGGGGTGCCTCATACCCCACCCCCAAACCCATGAATGTTCACGTTTCCCAATGTTTGAGTTGAAATTTCCGACAAACCAGAGTTTTCCCAGTATTACCGACCTATGGGCTGTAAAGGCACTTGTATGGACTACAAGGCCAACTGGGTCTCGAACTCCCTAAACTCGGTGGGGTTCTGTGAGAAACCAGCCCGAGTTGGTACCGACACATTGCAATACTGTACAGAAATTTCCATTTTCGGTCATTTTTGTACCCCTATTTTTTCGAAAACTAGAGTTTTCCCGGCATAGCCGCTTATGTGGTTTAAAAGTACGTCCCTTCTACTGTAAATCCCACTAGGTCGTTTGCTCCCTAAACTCCGCGCACGTCAATGACAGGGGTGCCTCTTACCCCACCCCAAACCCATGAATGTTCACGTTTCCCAATGTTTGAGTTAAAATTTCCGACAAACCAGAGTTTTCCCAGTATTACCGACCTATGGGCTGTAAAGGCACTTGTATGGACTACAAGGCCCACTGGGTCTCGAACTCCCTAAACTCGGTTGGGTTCTGTGAGAAACCAGCCCGAGTTGGTACCGACACATTGCAATAGTGTACAGAAATTTCCATTTTCGGTCATTTTTGTACACCTATTTTTTCGAAAACTAGAGTTTTCCCGGCATAGCCGCTTATTTGGTTTAAAAGTACGTCCCATCTACTGTAAATCCCAATAGGTCGTTTGCTCCCTAAACTCCGCGCACGTCAATGACAGGGGTGCCTCTTACCCGACCCCCAAACCCATGAATGTTCACGTTTCCCAATGTTTGAGTTGAAATTTCCGACAAACCAGAGTTTTCCCAGTATAACCGACCTATGGGCTGTAAAGGCACTTGTATGGACTACAAGCCCCACTGGGTCTCGAACTCCCTAAACTCGGTGGGGTTCTGTGAGAAACCAGCCCGAGTTGGTACCGACACATTGCAATACTGTACAGAAATTTCCATTTTTGGTCATTTTTGTACCCCTATTTCTAGAAAACTAGAGTTTTCCCGGCATAGCCGCTTATGTGGTCTGAAAGTACATTCCTTCTACTGTAAATCCCACTAGGTCGCTTGCTCCCTAAACTCCGCGCACGTCAATGACAGGGGTGCCTCATACCCCATCCCAAAACCCATGAATGTTCACGTTTCCCAATGTTTGAGTTGAAATTTCCGACAAACCAGAGTTTTCCCAGTATAACCGACCTATGGGCTGTAAAGGCACTTGTATGGACTACAAGCCCCACTGGGTCTCGAACTCCCTAAACTCGTTGGGGTTCTGTGAGAAACCAGCCCGAGTTGGTACCGACACATTGCAATACTGTACAGAAATTTCCATTTTTGGTCATTTTTGTACCCCTATTTTTTCGAAAACTAGAGTTTTCCTGGCATAGCCGCTTATCTGGTCTAAAAGTACATCCCTTCTACTGTAAATCCCACTAGGTCGCTTGCTCCCTAAACTCCGCGAACGTCAATGACAGGGGTGCCTCTTACCCCACCTCCAAACCCGTGAATGTTCACGTTTCCCAATGTTTGAGTTGAAATTTCCGACAAACCAGAGTTTTCCCAGTATAACCGACCTATGGGCTGTAAAGGCACTTGTATGGACTACAAGCCCCACTGGGTCTCGAACTCCCTAAACTCGGTGGGGCTCTGTGAGAAACCAGCCCGAGTTGGTACCGACACATTGCAATACTATACAGAAATTTCCATTTTTGGTCATTTTTGTACCCCTGTTTCTCGAAAACTAGAGTTTTCCCGGCATAGCCAATTATGTGGTCTAAAAGTACATACATTCTACTGTAAATCCCACTAGGTCGCTTGCTCCCTAAACTCCGCGCACGTCAATGACAGGGGTGCCTCATACCCCACCCCCAAACCCATGAATGTTCATGTTTCCCAATGTTTGAGTTGAAATTTCCGACAAACCAGAGTTTTCCCAGTATTACCGACCTATGGGCTGTAAAGGCACTTGTATGGACTACAAGGCCCACTGGGTCTTGAACTCCCTAAACTCGGTGGGGTTCTGTGAGAAACCAGCCCGTTTTGGTACCGACACATTGCAATACTGTACAGAAATTTCCATTTTCGGTCATCTTTGTACCCCTATTTCTCGAAAACCAGAGTTTTCCCTACATAGCCGCTTATATGGTCTAAAAGTACATCCCTACTACTGTAAATCCCA
Source organism: Rugalucina vietnamica (assembly GCA_964017185.1). Classification (NCBI taxonomy): domain Eukaryota; kingdom Metazoa; phylum Mollusca; class Bivalvia; order Lucinida; family Lucinidae; genus Rugalucina; species Rugalucina vietnamica. The sequence continues at coordinate 62,074,133 of OZ024877.1, forward strand.
CTAGGTCGCTTGCTCCCTAAACTCCGTGCTCGCCAATCACAGGGGTACCTTATACCCCACCCCCAAACCCATGAATGTTCACGTTTCCCAATGTTTGAGTTAAAATTTCCGACAAACCAGAGTTTTCCCAGTATAACCGACCTATGGGCTGTAAAGGCACTTGTATGGCCTACAAGCCCCACTGGGTCTCGAACTCACTAAACTCGGTGGGGTTCTGTGAGAAGCCAGCCCGAGTTGGTACCGACACATTGCAATACTGTACAGAAATTTCCATTTTTGTTCATTTTTGTACCCCTATTTATAGAAAACTAGAGTTTTCCCGGCATAGCCGCTTATGTGGTCTGAAAATACATCCCTTCTACTGTAAATCCCACTAGGTCGCTTGCTCCCTAAACTCCGTGCACGTCAATGACAGGGGTGCCTTATACCCCACCCCCAAACCCATGAATGTTCACGTTTCCCAATGTTTGAGTTGAAATTTTCGACAAACCAGAGTTTTCCCAGTATAACCGACCTATGGGCTGTAAAGGCACTTGTATGGACTACAAGACCCACTGGGTCTCGAACTCCCTAAACTCGGTGGGGTTCTGTGAGAAACCAGCCCGAGTTGGTACCGACACATTGCAATACTATACAGAAATTTCCATTTTTGGTCATTTTTGTACCCCTATTTCTCGAAAACTAGAGTTTTCCCGGCATAGCCGCTTATGTGGTCTGAAAGTACAGTCCTTCTACTGTAAATCCCACTAGGTCGCTTGCTCCCTAAACTCCGCGCACGTCAATGACAGGGATGCCTCTTACCCCACCCCCAAAACCATGAATGTTCACGTTTCCCAATGTTTGAGTTGAAATTTCCGACAAACCAGAGTTTTCCCAGTATAACCGACCTATGGGCTGTAAAGGCACTTGTATAGACTACAAGCCCCACTGGGTCTCGAACTCCCTAAACTCGGTGGGGTTCTGTGAGAAACCAGCCCGAGTTGTTACCGACACATTGCAATACTATACAGAAATTTCCATTTTCGGTCATCTTTGTACCCCTATTTCTCGAAAACCAGAGTTTTCCCGACATAGCCGTCTATATGGTCTTAAAGTACATCCCTTCTACTGTAAATCCCACTAGGTCGCTTGCTCCCTAAACTCCGCGCACGTCAATGACAGGGGTGCCTCATACCCGACCCCCAAACCAAGGAATGTTCACGTTTCCCAATGTTTGAGTTGAAATTTCCGACAAACCAGAGTTTTCCCAGTATAACCGATCTCTGGGCTGTAAAGGCACTTGTATGGACTACAAGCCCCACTGGGTCTCGAACTCCCTAAACTCGGTGGGGTTCTGTGAGAAACCAGCCCGAGTTAGTACCGACACATTGCAATACTGTACAGAAATTTCCATTTTTGGTCATTTTTGTACCCCTATTTTTTCGAAAACTAGAGTTTTCCCGGCATAGCCGCTTATGTGGTCTAAAAGTACATCCCTTCTACTGTAAATCCCACTAGGTCGCTTGCTCCCTAAACTCCGCGAACGTCAATGACAGGGGTGCCTCTTACCCCACCCCCAAACCCATGAATGTTCACGTTTCCCAATGTTTGAGTTAAAATTTTCGACAAACCAGAGTTTTCCCAGTATAACCGACCTATGGGCTGTAAAGGCACTTGTATGGACTACAAGACCCACTGGGTCTTGAACTCCCTAAACTCGGTGGGGTTCTGTGAGAAACCAGCCCGAGTTGGTACCGACACATTGCAATACTATACAGAAATTTCCATTTTTGGTCATTTTTGTACCCCTATTTCTCGAAAACTAGAGTTTTCCCGGCATAGCCGCTTATGTGGTCTGAAAGTACATTCCTTCTACTGTAAATCCCACTAGGTCGCTTGCTCCCTAACCTCCGCGCACGTCAATGACAGGGGTGCCTCTTACCCCACCCGCAAACCCATGAATGTTCACGTTTCCCAATGTTTGAGTTGAAATTTCCGACAAACCAGAGTTTTCCCAATATAACCGACCTATGGGCTGTAAAGGCACTTGTATAGACTACAAGCCCCACTGGGTCTCGAACTCCCTAAACTCGATGCGGTTCCGTGAGAAACCAGCCTGAGTTGGTACCGACACATTGCAATACTATACAGAAATTTCCATTTTCGGTCATCAAAGTTTTCCCGACATAGCCGCTTATGTGGTCTGAAAGTACATCCCTTCTACTGTAAATCCCACTAGGTCGCTTGCTCCCTAAACTCCGCGCACGTCAATGCGGCTGTTTCGGCTACATATGCCAGCAATTTCTGCTACTTCGGCTTGTCAGGCTACTCCGGCCAGCCGAAGTAGCCTACCTCGGCTGGTCAGGCTACTCCGGCCAGCCGAAGTAGCCTACCTCGGCTGGTCAGGCTACTTCGGCTAACTTCACCCATCTGATGCAGACTCGAGCTACAGGGTTGAAGCCTGACCGTCAATACTGACAATAAGTATAACCACTTTACCAAAATATAACGCTTTTGGTAGCAAATAATTCCTAATCAAAATATAAACAAACTGACGGATACTCACCGGCAACATTTATAGTGATCCAGTTATCCCTACGCGGTATTGCGTTATAACTGATATAGAAATTGTGCGACCATTGCTAACATACCTTCTTTCTGAGCACTAATGTCTATCCGCAAGTGTGTTTTGTTCTCTGTCTTAGAATAAACAACCCAAAGATGGTTTTTACGAGACACTATTTCTTCGGATACTGTTGTATTGCAATATTTGAATGAGGTCAATGATGGTTTATTGAGTCTATGTCTGTCGTTTCCTATGTGTACATATTGTTTTTGACAATCAGCTGGACCCTCTGGTGAATAATTTATTATTGCACGTATTCTATATCCTGGCATAGATTCAACGACCAGATTGCACAGTTTGGTTGAGCTGTCATATTCTGTCTCTGCTGTGTATTTTATTGACGTTTTAATGTTTTCGTTGTTGACGAAGAAATGTCCATCACCACAGCTCCGTAACCACCCTGAAACTCCAAACAATATTAATTTATACATACAGAATATCAATCATTCTTTTTTAAACCGATAATAATCCTTATTGAATCTTATAGACTATAAAACGCAACTTGTAATAGATAAAAGGTAAAAAGTTGGACCCTGACTTAAGCAAAATGGCCCAGATTCAGTAATTTGATGCAGATAAGATCCGGTCTAATGGTACTAACATTATTGTTAGACAAAGTAACCGGATTAGTTGATGGAAAATGCAAGCACCCAGATCATTAAATATCGAGGGAGCGTGGTGGCGTAGAGGCGGTGGCGTAGAGGCGGTGGCGTAGAGGCGGTGGCGTAGAGGCGTAGAGGCGGTGGCGTAGAGGCGGTGGCGTAGAGGCGGTGGCGTAGCGGTAGAACATTGAACTCCGAATCGAGAGATCCTGGGTTCGATCCCCACTGGCTAAATGTGAACCACTGCAGAAGATGAGGGTGAGGTTAGAGCTCTGTAATATCGATTTAAGCCCAACAGTAATTTCATATTACTGATCGTTCCAAGGCGATACTTCGATCTGTTGTGGTTCTATTTGTTGTGTGTATTGGAGTCGAATTTTTGTGCTGTTTTAACTCTATGTACGTTTTCATAGTTTTAGTAAAGTTCGGATAACTGAGTGACTGCCTATTGGGAAATACCTTCTCACTCGGCTTACGATATGTTTTCTAAGTATTAGTACCTAATTGTCAATTTAGTTATTACCCCACCTCGGTATTTGGAGTGTGAATTTCTTTCCGATTGCGCCTTTTCCTGATCATTGCTTACTTTCAAGTTCATTGTCAATTGCCTGGAGGCACAAGCAGCCCATCTATTTCTCCTAGGCCTTAGTAACTGAAGGACTGCCTATTGGGATATAGTTTCTCACTCGGCTTACGATATGCTTTCTAAGTATTAGTACCTAATTGTCAATTTAGTTATTACCCCACCTCGGTATATTTCTTTCTGATTGCGCCTTTTCCTGATCATTGCTTACTTGTACCTATTTTCAAGTTCATTGTCCTGTTCTAGATTAAGGTTCAAATCAAGAATCTTCCTTAGTGATAGTTTCCATACATTATTTCCTATAAGTAGATTTGCAAAAAAAAGTTCAAAAGTGTGCAATCACAATCATGGACGTTGCTTAGGTTTCTGTCTTTGTCTAGAAAAAGAACATCACTACTACCTTGGTTTTGTATAGTTGCACACAATGTCACCACTATATCACAGGAAAACAACAATAGTGCTGAAACAGAGATATTGTGCGTGATATATGTTACAATGTTACATTACGAAAACTTGCCCATGTAATATACAGAGATTTTAAGGTTGTAAAATATGAAAATTTTCAGCAGAAAATTTTGGATATTTTTCTTATTTTTGCTCAAAACATAGATTGTGGGTACTCGTTAGAACCGCCTCGGCAAAACATAGATTGTGGGTACACGTTAGAACCGCCTCGCCGAGGCGGTTCTAACGAGTACCCACAATCTATGTTTTGTAGCAAAAATAAGAAAAATAGGTATACCCCTGCAAACCCCAGTTTTGCTATATAAAAGTGGGGTTTAAGGGGGTATATATTGCACGGACATGTTTTCCTGATGTAAGAACTTGTCTTTCCTGTACATGTATGCTTGTATACAGGATGTAAAATCGATAGGTCACTTTCCACGATTGAATACGACACTGATTTTCATTACAACCAGGATAATATGTTCGCTCAAGACTTATGACGGAGAGGTACTGGGTTCGAAAATCGGTGGAGTAACATATTTTTCTTGTCACTTTTCGCTTTATTTTTACATGTAAAATAATCATAAAATTACGGTTTACAAGAAATGGAGCATGGAAGCACCCTATTTTGAAAGTAACATTTAGGAAACTACACCATAACCTATGTTAAGCTGATTTTGAAGCTTCTAAGTATATTCTTGCCCTTTGAAATTGCCTTTTAAAAATTATTTTTTTAGATATCAAAATACGTTTTTGGTCATCAGGAAAACATGTCCGTGCAATACATACCCCCTTAGATCCCACTTTCATATAGTAAAACTGGGATTTGCAGGGGTATACCTATTTTGCTTATTTTTGATTCAGAACATAGATTGTGGGTACTCGTTATAACCGCCTCGTGGACCCACAATCAATGCTTTGAGCAAATATATTAAAATATCATTTTTTTTCTGATAAAATTTACAATTTTTACCTCTGAAATATAATCGCTGTATATTGCATGGCCATGTTATCATAATGTTTACACGTAGAGTTTGTCATATCAGTCGTAATCATGATCAGATTATTTTATGTTGCAATTGTATACATTTCTACATTTTGTTGCTTAGAACTTAGTATTTAAAAGGAAATACATGACATGCAAAGTTTAGATCTGGCTTTTTTTTATCCGTTTGCACACATCACGTTAGCGTTGCATATAGCGTTCTCATTGCTAGTTTTGTCAGTTATAACTCATATCCAATTAACAATAAAACATACAATCTACGACAGAAGTTGCATGCAAAGTTTATCTATCCGCATTTCAGTGCTAATTCACGTGAACAGACTTACCCTTCAAAAACAAATCCATGATGCAACTTAATGTGATGTTTTGTAACATGATTATGTGTGATATCAAGACATATTATATAGGTAACAATTGACAGGAGAGTTGAGATAACGTGACCCTGCATGTGTTAACAGTGAGGACAAGATATCAAATAAACCAGTTACAAAGGAATTTGATCTTCACTCATTCAAAGTACATATTACGCTTTATTGCACTGGTTAAAGAAGACTCGTCAGAAAATTCATTTCCGCCGCCTGTACTTTCGCAGCAAAGACAATTTCTACTGAGAACAAGCTTATAATTTCAGATACATCACATAAAATATAGAGAGATAAAAGTAAGCAATGATCAGTAAACGGGATAATCAGAAGGTCCTACTCCAAATCCGAGGTTGGAAAAACTAAATTGAAAATCAGCATGCAAAGAGAGCAAATTGTAGATCGAGTCAGCAATATGACATTACTGGAGTGGTGGGCTGAAACTGGTTTACTGATCGTTCCAAGTTGATACTTGTGTTGTGGTTCTAATTCTTTTATTTTTTGGTGTTGAATTTTTGTGTTGTTTGCACCTTATGTACGTTATCATCTTTAAGATAAATTCCAGTAACTGAATGGTCGCCTATCGGGAATTAGTAGTCCGGCAAAAAAAAAAACAGCATATTTTGGTGGACCTGGATTTGCGGTGTATAGAAAATGTTTTGACTGATTATGATAGCCAACACCTTCAGAAACAAGAATCCACTTGATGCCACCTTGTCACCCATGGGCAACTCCCATAATTCAAGATGGCGTCCAAGAGGGTTGTGATCTGTTAAAACCTTACAGATCTAAGCAGTAATAGTTCACAATCATGTTTTCTGATCAGATTAAGCCCATGAATGTTACATATGTATCAAATTGTGGAACAGTTGCACTCTAATGGTTATTATGTGATCGTAAAAAAGCATTGGCATCCAAGATGGCTGTCAAAACTAAAGAAAAGTTAAATTTTCAATCAAATTTCATAATCTTACATTCTTTCTTACTTGATAAATGGTGTAGAAGAATAAATGAACCAAGTGGATTCCACCTTGTTACCCTTGGGTAATTAAAATAATTCATTATGGCATCCAAGAGGGCTGTCATCTGTTACAATCATACAGTACTTTGGCGCTTATAGTGCAATATAGTGCATTATCAGTCTCAGATATTCTCCACAAATGTCATATATTCATTGTTTCCTGAAAAAAGTTGCACCCTATGGGTAATAATAATAATAATAATAATAATAATAATAATAATAATAATAATAATTGTAATAGCATCCAAGATGGTCGCCTAAACTTAAATGTTGAATTTTCAACCGAATTTCATATTTTTACATTGTCTCTAACTTTTTAAGTGATGTTGACAAATGAACCCAGCGGATTCAACTTTGTTTTCCTTTGGCAACTCATATTATTCAATATGGCAACCAAAAAGGTTGTCACTTGTTACAACCTGTTTCCCCACTTGGCACTCGGATTTTCGATGTATGCCAGGACTGGCCGCCCTGGTGTCAGTATAATGTGACTGGGTGTGGTATCAGGTAATAGCGTCTGGGATATGATACCACAGCGAGGCAGCACTATAAAAGTGAGCATTGTGTTCCCTGTCACAACCAGACACCGTCGTGATATGACAGATAATGTTGAAAGCGACGTTAAACCCGAACAAACAAACCTGTTACAACAACACAGTTCTTAGGGCTTGTAGTGCAAAATCTTGTGGTTTCTGTCGGATTTAGTCGACAAATGGTGCACACCTTCTTACACAAGTCAACTTTCTCCATCCTCAGAAGTATTTGACTTATCTCGTGCTCTACACTTCTCTGCAAGATTGTTTTGATTAATTGCTCATATATCATAAAACCGCAACCGGTTTTGTTTATATGCAATTACATGATAGTTAGAGTGATTTTAAAAGCAGCAGAGCGGCTGTACTATTACCTATCTAATAAGTAGGTTTACACCGGAGCTAATTTAACTGCAAGAGTTGTTGAGATAAAATGAAAATCAGTGGGATTTCGAGTACCTCAAATTTGAGAGAGATTGGAGAAAGTTCAGTGCGTTTGGGTATTATGTCATTATAAAATTGTCTCTTTCAAAAGACCGGAGAGGCACGGGATCAAACCCAGGGCTGTGACAAAAAGATGGCCTGTTTCTGCCTCTAGACAAAGCTTATCACTGACATTAACACCTTAGATGGATGGTCTAAGCATGTTCTGGAAAATCATAAAACCATTTGAAATTCGTCAGCACACAAATCAAAACATCTAAAGCAACAATATCAAGATTATTTCTGATATCACATCTGCTACTCCTTTATTATTATCGTTTGTGTTTTTTTTTTCAAGACCATTGGTTGCATATATGTTATCTGTCATAAGGGGTCACTATTTGCTGTGCGTTGTTCTTACTTCAGCAGGATAGCATATTTCTTTTTAGTTTATTAAGTGCTAATTACGGAACGGTGTTTCTTCGCATAGATTGACAGATGATAGTGTGTTGAAACCACTATGGAACTAACAAAAGGCTGAACCAAAGAGAGTTCAAACCATAGTATACTGTAGAAAAATATACACTGAAGCCTTATATGTTATAAAAATTATACATAATATACAATGCCTTTAACGCAAAGACTGAAGCAGACCATCACATTTCAATTTATAACCAAAGATTACATTTCATATACCTCCCATACGAGGGTTGAACAACTTCTGAAACGTCAGATACCACTGGCTGCACCAGTTTATTATTTAAAAGAAAAAAGCCGCAATCTACCGCCCTTAGGTATGACTTTTCCACTGGCTGTATGTCTAGTGGTGAATTTGTAAACATTACAAACGACCACATACATCCAGAAAGGTGGTGCTAGGTATATTAGTGTCAGTCAATTGATGAGGGAGACTTTGAAGACCCACAATGGGATATTTTGTAAGTGACAAAACAAGTAGACAAACAAGTGAATGCAAATATTCATGGACAGGTAGGAATTAGCATGCAGCATATGTTAGCTATGACGTTTAGTATAAGAGAAAGCTATAGAATGTTTCCTTAACAGACACTTCCAAATCATTCGAAGGTAGTGATACAAGTAATTTTGTTTTTAAAAAGGATCTCAGTTTTATTTTTATTCTCTAAGTGACCTATACAAACACAAACTGCGCTACCTTTCAAGAACAGTCTATCAGTCCTGAAGAAAATTTGTGCCTGTTTGACTGATGTCTTCTATTTATTTTCATAGGTGATAAATTTGCCCAGTCAATCATATACATTTCAGAAGTTGTTCCATGTGAGAATGAAATCTGTACGTTGTAACATATGATCTATGGGTATGAAATGAAAAGTCTTCGTCAGTCTTTGCCTTTAGCTTACAATATAAGGTATTATTGTATATTCTACTGCAATTGCTTATAAATGATTTTAACTATCTGTGGTCCATGTTTTATTGGTTGTGTGGTTTCACCATGCAATCATTCGTCAGTCTTAGAAAAGTATCAAAGCCCCATGTGATGATGTTAAGCACTTACGAAACCAGAAAAAAGGGAAATATTATTTGAGTTAAGAAAATTGAACACATCGCTCATGACCCCATCTGACATATGACATCAATAGAAATGTGCAATTATGATTAAGAAGAAGTGGTTGCAATACCAGAAGGAATTTAGACTTTTGATATTATATCCAATACCATTGAAGGAATTTAGACTTTTGATATTATATCCTATACCATTTTATTTCACACTTATAAAATGCTATTGGCCTGCAACTCCATTGAAGCACTCCTAGATGCATGTGTGACATGTCAAGTTTATAATCAGAAAACACCTTCTTGCATTATATAGATTTAAAAAAAAAGATAATAATATAGAGTTATATACAGTACATTAAATGTGCCAAACCGTAACCCTCTTGGATGTGATATTAAATTTTCATACTAAACCAAGGGTATGGGGCATCAAGTAGATTCATTATGTTGCTTGCAACTTTGACACCACTTGTAAAGATATGATAAAAAGGTACAAGTAGGCAACGATCAGGAAAAGGCGCAAATAGAAAGAGAATAGCGTAAATATGTTGGACATCTTTTACTTTTGGTGGCCATCTTCGATGACATTATTTTTTATTACTGATAAAAGGCCCATGGGCGTGCAAATTCATCACACTATGATACTGTACATCGATAAAAGTAAGCGTCTTTCAGATCACAGCATTTTACACTTAATTGGGAGACTGTGACGTGTTCATACCCGAGATCAAGAAAATCCTTTTGCATGCATTTGTATTTTACCAATACACATGTCATATAAAAACGGCATTCTTGATCCCTGTCATTTTTACTTGTTCCATACCACTACATGTATAATTTATAGTGATAACAAGTTTAGTTTACCCCGTCATTTTGTCCAACCTATCATTGTTGCTACAGACATCGTCAGTGACGTTAAGGTTTCCTTCAAAAGTGTGAATATACACAACAACTGTATTGTCTTAAGAGATGATGTTCCTCTTGGATGCGACTAAGGGTGACATGTACTGGATTATTGAGCTGCATATCATTTTTCTACGTTACTGATGAATAAAAAGTATGTAAAAATACGAAAATTTGATCGAAAAATCAATTTTTATTTAGTTTTGGCAGCCATCTTGGATGCCATTTTTATTTCACAATGACATAATTCCCATATGGGTGCAATTTTTACACAAAATTATATATATATGACATTTCTGGACTGTTTCTGATCAGGAAACGCAAGATTTTGCACTATGAGTGTTTGGTACTGTATGGTTGTAATAGATGGCAGCCATCTTGGATTCCATATTAAATTAATTTTAATTGCCAAAGGGTGACAAGGTGGCGTCAACTGTGTTCATTTCTTGCAAATACTTCTTCTACTCCATTTACAATATTAAAAAATGTAAAAAACTATGAAATCTGTTTGAAAAATCCAACTATTTTCATTTAGGCGGCCATCTTGGATGCCATTTTTGTTTCACACTCACAAAAGACAAATAAATTACAACTTTTTGACAATATGAAATATCTGTAACATTTATGGATGAAATCTGATCAGAAAAGCTTGCATTTTGCACTATACAGACCTTGTACTTTAAAATTTTAACAGATGAGAACCCTCTTGGACGCCATCTTGAAATATGGGAGTTGCCCAAGGGTGACAAGGTGGCATCAAGTGGATTCTTGTTCCTGAAGGTGTTGGCTATCATAATCAGTCAAAACATTTTCTATACACCGCAAATCCAGGTCCACCCCAGAATCTGCCAGACTAGTCCGGCAGAAAAACAGCATATTTTGGTGGACCTGGATTTGCGGTGTATAGAAAATGTTTTGACTGATTATGATAACCAACACCTTCAGAAACAAGAATCCACTTGATGCCACCTTGTCACCCATGGGCAACTCCCATAATTCAAGATGGCGTCCAAGAGGGTTGTGATCTGTAAAAACCTTACAGATCTAAGCAGTAATAGTTCACAATCATGTTTTCTGATCAGATTAAGCCCATGAATGTTACATATGTATCAAATTGTGGAACAGTTGCACTCTAATGGTTATTATGTGATTGTAAAAAAGAATTGGCATCCAAGATGGCTGTCAAAACTAAAGAAAAGTTAAATTTTCAATCAAATTTCATAATCTTACATTCTTTCTTACTTGATAAATGGTGTAGAAGAATAAATGAACCAAGTAGATTCCACCTTGTTACCCTTGGGTAATTAAAATAATTCATTATGGCATCCAAGAGGGCTGTCATCTATTACAATCATACAGTACTTTGGCGCTTATAGTGCAATATAGTGCATTATCAGTCTCAGATATACTCCACAAATGTCATATATTCATTGTTTCCTGAAAAAAGTTGCACCCTATGGGTAATAATAATAATAATAATAATAATAATAATAGTAATGATAATAATAATTGTAATAGCATCCAAGATGGTCGCCTAAACTTAAATGTTGAATTTTCAACCGAATTTCATATTTTTACATTGTCTCTAACTTTTTAAGTGATGTTGACAAATGAACCCAGCGGATTCAACTTTGTTTTCCTTTGGCAACTCATATTATTCAATATGGCAACCAAAAAGGTTGTCACTTGTTACAACCTGTTTCCCCACTTGGCACTCGGATTTTCGATGTATGCCAGGACTGGCCGCCCTGGTGTCAGTATAATGTGACTGGGTGTGGTATCAGGTAATAGCGTCTGGGATCTGATACCACAGTGAGGCAGCACTATAAAAGTGAGCATTGTGTTCCCTGTCACAACCAGACACCGTCGTGATATGACAGATAATGTTGAAAGCGACGCTAAACCCGAACAAACAAACCTGTTACAACAACACAGTTCTTAGGGCTTGTAGTGCAAAATCTTGTGGTTTCTGTCGGATTTAGTCGCCAAATGGTGCACACCTTCTTACACAAGTCAACTTTCTCCATCCTCAGAAGTATTTGACTTATCTCGTTCTCTACACTTCTCTGCAAGATTGTTTTGATTTATTGCTCATATATCATAAAACTGCAATCGGTTTTGTTTATATGCAATTACATGATAGTTAGAGTGATTTTAAAAGCAGCAGAGCGGCTGTAATATTACCTAACTAATAAGTAGGTTTACACCGGAGCTAATTTAACTGCAAGAGTTGTTGAGATAAAATGAAAATCAGTGGGATTTTGAGTACCTCAAATTTGAGAGAGATTGGAGAAAGTTCAGTGCGTTTGGGTATTATGTCATTATAAAATTGTCTCTTTCAAAAGACTGGAGAGGCACGGGATCAAACCCAGGGCTGTGACAAAAAGATGGCCTGTTTCTGCCTCTAGACAAAGCTTATCACTGAAATTAACACCTTAGATGGATGGTCTAAGCATGTTCTGGAAAAAGCATAAACCATTTGAAATTCGTCAGCAGACAAATCAAAACATCTAAAGCAACAATATCAAGATTATTTCTGATATCACATCTGCTAATCCTTTATTATTATCGTTTGTGTTGTTTTTTTTCAAGACCATTGGTTGCATATATGTTATCTGTCATAAGGGGTCACTATTTGCTGTGCGTTGTTCTTACTTCAGCAGGATAGCATATTTCTTTTTAGTTTATTAAGTGCTAATTACGGAACGGTGTTTCTTCGCATAGATTGACAGATGATAGTGTGTTGAAACCACTATGGAACTAACAAAAGGCTGAACCAAAGAGAGTTCAAACCATAGTATACTGTAGAAAAATATACACTGAAGCCTTATATATTATAAAAATTATATATAATATACAATGCCTTTAACGCAAAGACTGAAGCAGACCATCACATTTCAATTTATAACCAAAGATTACATTTCATATACCTCCCATACGAGGGTTGAACAACTTCTGAAACGTCAGATACCACTGGCTGCACCAGTGTATTATTTAAAAGAAAAAAGCCGCAATCTACCGCCCTTAGGTATGACTTTTCCACTGGCTGTATGTCTAGTGGTGAATTTGTAAACATTACAAACGACCACATACATCCAGACAGGTGGTGCTAGGTATATTAGTGTCAGTCAATTGATGAGGGAGACTTTGAAGACCCACAATGGGATATTTTGTAAGTGACAAAACAAGTAGACAAACAAGTGAATGCAAATATTCATGGACAGGTAGGAATTAACATGCAGCATATGTTAGCTATGACGTTTAGTATAAGAGAAAGCTATAGAATGTTTCCTTAACAGACACTTCCAAATCATTCGAAGGTAGTGATACAAGTAATTTTGTTTTTAAAAAGGATCTCAGTTTTATTTTTATTCTCTAAGTGACCTATACAAACACAAACTGCGCTACCTTTCAAGAACAGTCTATCAGTCCTGAAGAAATTTTGTGCCTGTTTGACTGATGTCTTCTATTTATTTTCATAGGTGATAAATTTGCCCAGTCAATCATATACATTTCAGAAGTTGTTCCATGTGAGAATGAAATCTGTACGTTGTAACATATGATCTATGGGTATGAAATGAAAAGTCTTGTCAGTCTTTGCCTTCAGCTTACAATATAAGGTATTATTGTATATTCTACTGCAATTGCTTATAAATGATTTTAACTATCCGTGGTCCATGTTTTATTGGTTGTGTGGTTTCACCATGCAAGCATTCGTCAGTCTTAGAAAAGTTTCAAAGCCCCATGTGATGATGTTAAGCACTTACGAAACCTGAAAAAAGGGAAATATAATTTGAGTTAAGAAAATTGAACACATCGCTCATGACCCCATCTGACATATGACATCAATAGAAATGTGCAATTATGATTAAGAAGAAGTGGTTGCAATACCAGAAGGAATTTAGACTTTTGATATTATATCCAATACCATTGAAGGAATTTAGACTTTTGATATTATATCCTATACCATTTTATTTCACACTTATAAAATGCTATTGGCCTGCAACTCCATTGAAGCACTCCTAGATGCATGTGTGACATACCAAGTTTATAATCAGAAAACACCTTCTTGCATTATATAGATTTAAAAAAAAGATAATAATATAGAGTTATATACAGTACATTAGATGTGCCAAACCGTAACCCTCTTGGATGTGATATTAAATTTTCATACTAAATCAAGGGTATGGGGCATCAAGTAGATTCATTATGTTGCTTGCAACTTTGACACCACTTGTAAAGATATGATAAAAAGGTACAAGTAGGCAACGATCAGGAAAAGGCGCAAATAGAAAGAGAATAGCGTAAATATGTTGGACATCTTTTACTTTTGGTGGCCATCTTCGATGACATTATTTTTTATTACTGATAAAAGGCCCATGGGCGTGCAAATTCATCACACTATGATACTGTACATAGATAAAAGTAAGCGTCTTTCAGATCACAGCATTTTACACTTAATTGGGAGACTGTGACGTGTTCATACCCGAGATCAAGAAAATCCTTTTGCATGCATTTGTATTTTACCAATACACATGTCATATTAAAACGGCATTCTTGATCCCTGTCATTTTTACTTGTTCCATACCACTACATGTATAATTTATAGTGATAACAAGTTTAGTTTACCCCGTCATTTTGTCCAACCTATCATTGTTGCTACAGACATCGTCAGTGACGTTAAGGTTTCCTTCAAAAGTGTGAATATACACAACAACTGTATTGTCTTAAGAGATGATGTTCCTCTTGGATGCGACTAAGGGTGACATGTACTGGATTATTGAGCTGCATATCATTTTTCTACGTTACTGATGAATAAAAAGTATGTAAAAATACGAAAATTTGATCGAAAAATCAATTTTTATTTAGTTTTGGCAGCCATCTTGGATGCCATTTTTATTTCACAATGACATAATTCCCATATGGGTGCAATTTTTACACAAAATTATATATATATGACATTTCTGGACTGTTTCTGATCAGGAAACACAAGATTTTGCACTATGAGTGTTTGGTACTGTATGGTTGTAATAGATGGCAGCCATCTTGGATTCCATATTAAATTAATTTTAATTGCCAAAGGGTGACAAGGTGGCGTCAACTGTGTTCATTTGTTGCAAATACTTCTTCTACACCATTTACAATATTAAAAAAATGTAAAAAAAACTATGAAAAGTACAAGTAGGCAAAGATCAGGAAAAGGCGCAATCAGAAAAAGATTCCCACTCCAAAAACCGAGGTGGGAAATCTGTTTGAAAAATTCCAACTATTTTTATTTAGGCGGCCATCTTGGATGCCATTTTTGTTTCACACTCACAAAAGACAAATAAATTACAACTTTTTGACGATATGAAATATCTGTAACATTTATGGATGAAATCTGATCAGAAAAGCTTGCATTTTGCACTATACAGACCTTGTACTTTAAAATTTTAGCAGATGAGAACCCTCTTGGACGCCATCTTGAAATATGGGAGTTGCCCAAGGGTGACAAGGTGGCATCAAGTGGATTCTTGTTCCTGAAGGTGTTGGCTATCATAATCAGTCAAAACATTTTCTATACACCGCAAATCCAGGTCCACCCCAGAAAATGCCAGACTATAGTGGTTCATTCGGCTTACGATATTTTTTCTTAACTTATACATCAGGAAAACATGTCCGTGAAATGTATACCCCCTTAAACCCCACTTTTATATAGAAAAACTGGGGTATGCGAGGGTATACCTATTTTTCTTATTTTTGCTCCAAAACGTAGATTGTGGGTACTCGTTAGAACCGCCTCGGCGAGGCGGTTCTAACGTGCACCCACAATCTATGTTTTGAGCAAAAATAAGAAAAATATGAAAAAAAAACCTCTGAAAATTATCGATTTTTGACCTGAAAAAATTACTGTATATCATATGGGCATGTTTTCGTAATGTATGTACGTGATTGTCAATTTAGTTTTTTTCACCTCGGTTTTGGGAGTGGGAATTTCTTTCTGATTGTGCCATTTCCTGACCATTGCCTACTTTTACCCTTTAACAACGTCCTTACCTTACCCTCAGCTTCTACAGTGGTTCACAACATTTAATTAGTTGGTCAGTCCTCGTGGGGAGTCTCAAAATAGTCAATGAATCATCACGGACAAACAACTAAATTATGATAATGAGCCACCCCAAGGGAAAACCAACAATCTGCATATGCGAAAACAAAGACACAGAGATCAGCTTCGCGGTAACCGCGGAGCTGATCAGTGCCTTTGTTTTCGCTTCACGGATAGTACACTTCCTCTTCTTCTTAAATCCGAAATTTCAAGCATCTAGCCTGCTTCTGTGACTGTACAGCCTGATTTGTGTCAGACCTGTTCGGAAACCACATTGTTGGTTTACCCACGAGGCGGCTCAAATATCATGATGAACTGAAAACGAGGACTCACAGATACAATATGCTGCCTGGCGGTACGAGATTCCGGGAAAGCCAAACAACACCACTGAAAATCTCGAGCAAAAGAAACCGCGTGGTTAGTCGTTCGTTTCCCTTACGAAGCATACTGCAAGGAACTATGAACAACATTTGGCATAGATAGTTAAGCCTCGTTTCCGCGGACAATTGTTCTTTGACAAAGTAGGTTTGTCGCAGAAAAATATGATCGTGAAAACTCAATTCTGTGGCGAAGTGCCATTGTCAAATATCTGTGATAAAAGTGAGTGAGCTAAATAATATGAGTAGTCTTTGCTGTGCGTGAGCGCAAACTCATTGCCAAAGTTTCCGTGACAAATAATATTCGTCAAAGAAAAGTTGTCCGTGGAAACTAGGCCTAACTTGCTATGTTTAAGCACGAATTCTAACAATATAGTTGCCTGGGCTTGTTGTCTTGTTGCTATATTTACAGATTTGTGTGCATCGGAGAGTAATCAGGAGGCACTTCCCCGGCCGTCCCGACATGAATGAAGATTCGTTGACTAGGACATACAGTCCAACCTATTGCAAACAAACAAGAAACCGACTTCAGTCTACCCACGGAGCTACAGAGATCTTCAGAAATGGTAAGGATTTAAATTAACTTTGTGGAATGATCAGATAAGTACAGATTAAATTAACTTTGGGAAGTATAGAAAAAATATCAGAAGATTAAAACAGGACCTCGTAATGGACACACATTGTTATAACACAATATCGATATGTTTTTAAACCTACAGTTTGATTTCACAATAAATGCTTATCTTAAATATTTGCCAGACTAGACATGGAATTAAAGACGAGTCAAATACATACACATACTTTCATGCAACGTCAGCAAATGCAGGTAAATACGTTTGATTTTTTTTTTTAATTTCCGTATTTCTATGAAATTTACCTGGAAAAAAAGCTATACTTTTTGGCAATTGTTTTTAGCCGATGACGAAACAAGACAACTTTATACTACTGCCTGTAAACCATCTGTCAGAAAGTGCTTTTTTCAAATTCTCACTTTTCTGAAACACCACTGGAAAAATATGACCATGTCATCTTTTTGCAACCCAAAAGGCGTAAATAGAGCCGCAAAAAATAAACATCAGTTCACTAAAAAAAATAAAATAATAATTATGCCCAAAATTTAATTTGAATAAGCATTTCGCATGTGCAAGGGAGTTAATCAAAACACCTTAAAATTGAAAATCAAGCAATTCTGTGGAACAATTTAAGAGTTTGGCACTCAGCTATGAATACAATACAATTTTGTTTTTGTTTGGTGCATTTTAAATGAGAAATAATCACTTTAGATTTTTGCCGGGAAAATAGTTACTTCCCTTGCTGACATTTTTACAAAGCCCCATTAAAAATTATTTCCTGGCATAAAAGTTTTATTTGTTAACAAATTTTCAAAATTTTTGTGGCGCTTTTAAAGACTTTTGGAATGCAAAATGGCGACACGGTCAAATTTTTCTTAAGGTCTTTCAAAAAAAAAAAAAAAAAAAAAAAAAAAAAAAAAAAAAATGAGATTTTGAAAAATGCAGTTTCTGGAAGATGGTGTATAGACAGTAGTCGTTAGTTGTCCCTGATTAATATTATACTTATACTTGAGTATAAATCTTCCTTAAGCAAGCTCAGATTTGCAGTTTTCGTTTTAATTCTCAAGGATTTGTTATTTCGGTGATTAAGTATGGCTTCAAGATCGATTATTAAATCATAAATGATGTTCAAATGTGCACGCAAATTTAAAATATCACAAGAAAAAATAGACAATCATAATTATTTACATTTTTGCTGCATCCATAGTCATTATGTTATAGAAATTTGTTTCTCAGTAAAAAGCGAATCTTAACTGTGAACTGTGGTAAAGTTCGAAAGTTTAACCAGTCACTGACACGCTACTCGGCTTTTGAATAACACGTGACGCGATATTTCGTATATTTCTCGTATTATACTTATGAGACAACAGCTTTGATGTAAATTTCGTAATTTACGATGATAATTTGCTTGTTTCAACAACACTTGACAAACTGTAGCTATTTTATACAATAGCTTCCTGTTGTTAACAAAAATGCACGAAAGTAAAGTAACTTGCTATTTTTATTGCTTAAAGTAACGTTTTGCATCTCTGTCCGCAAATAAGTTTTTATTTTTCATTTCGAAAACTTGCCCGTATAATATCCAGAGAATTTTTTCAGCATTAAAAATTGAAAATTTCATTGGAAAAAGTTTGATAATTTCAATATGTTTACTCAAAACGTTGATTGTGGGTACACGTTAGAACAGCCTCGCCAATCTATGTTTTGGAGCATAGATAAAAAATAAGTATACCCCCTGCATACCCCAGTTTTGCTATATATAAAAGTGGGGTTTAAGAGGGTAAACATTACACGGGCATGTTTTCTTGATGTTCCACAAGTTGCTGCAATATAAGTCCATTTGTTGCATAGTTTATATACTGAATCATTGATCTACACTGCATAGTCATTTTGCTTTGGACCCCTACTTCTTTTTATATACAATTTGACTAAAATTGGGGAACTCAAGACATCAGGAAAACATGTCCACGATAAGTATACCCCCTTGAACCCCACTTTTATGTTGCAAAACTGGGGTATGCAGGGGTATTCCTATTTTTCTTATTTTTGCTCCAAAACATAGATTGTGGGTACTCGTTAGAACCGCCTCGGCGAGGCGGTTCTAACGTGTACCTACAATCTATGTTTTGAGGAAAAATAAGAAAAATATCAAAATTTTTCTACAGAAAATTTTCATTTTTGACAACTTTAAAAATCTTTGTATATTGCATGGGCATGTTTTCGTAATGAAACATTCTCTTGCCATCAATTTCTAATGCAGTGTACCATTCAGTTCTCCATGCCGCTGGGTCAGTCGTCTTCTCATATTTAAATATTGTAAAAAAAGTACAATAAGGCAATGATCAGGAAATGGCGAAAGCAGAAAGACACTGATGATTCAAGTGCACGCATCGGCAGCAATGCAACAAACAAATTTTAGCGAGCATCAAAAATAACATGTTTAAACTTTGTCCTTAATATGACGAAATGTTGACAAAGCTCTGTGCATATGTTAAATCATAACATGCGAATAGAGACGTTGCCTCAGGTAAAGTGATTTACACCCAGTCATCTTCAAAATCTATCTTTTAGGACAGATATTATAGACGATGACACTAGCTGCATGTATATCTTTGGACTGGTAGCTATTTACGGACTAACAGCTGTCTAATGACAAATAGCTGGTTAACCCTTAAGACTTAGGCTGGATAAAATTGATTCACAAAAAACGCGTAATTCTATCGACAGTGGTTAAATCAGTCAATATTGACCCAGATTGTGGGTACTCATTAGAACCGCCTCGGCGAAGCGGTGTTCTAATGTGTACCCACAATCAAAGTTTTGAGGAATCATATTAAAAATATCGAAATTTTCAATGTGTGTTTCTGAAAAAAAAAATAAAAATAAAAATAAAAAAAAAATGGGCAAGTTTTCGTAATGACATTATATGCCATATTTTATCCTCAATGATGACCAACTTAAGGTCAAGTACTGTAGCCTAAAATTTCCATATTTAAAATCATAACCTCTTCAATACCTAATTTATTGTCATCTGTCAAACTGTTGCGCTATCAGAGTAGGGTATGCATGATGACCCGAATTTGAATAACTTAATTTTCATCAAGGAGATTTTAGTTCGTCATCAGGTATGGTTTATCAATCGTGAATTATCGTTTCCATTATTCCATTATAATTCCAACTTCACTAATTTCCTACATTCTGATTGGTTGTTTGGAAGACTTTATACTTCGATAAAAGCAATGCGTAAGAATACTCGGCTTTCATCCTAAAAATGGCGCGACGTTATGTGATAACGTGACGTTTCTTCGGAGAAACGTTGACGTCACCACATCTAAACGTCATAAAAACAATGAATGAACGCGTTTTGAAGGCGTCGAAATGGATACCTGGATTTTTTATTAAGATGGGCGCTTTTTCTTATAACAGAACATCGTACGGTTAGTGTTTTAATCTTCTAGTTGTGTGTTAAAATTTGACGTTTGAATTTCTAATGTTCCGAGCCCCAGTTCAAATTTGTCATGTCTTTCTATCAGTCCAGACGGCGACATTTTCTCCCAAAAGAACAATTTTGAATGAAGAGGGGGGGGGACGTTTTAAAGCTCCCGCTTTGACAGCCTGCTTATAGCAAACCAGCTATTGCTTCTATTGATTGCGAGAAGTGAGTTCTTTGCTTTAGAAATTTTCAAGATGGCTGCCTCGTGAAGATCCGTTTTGCTCTATTTTCCTTCCGCTGGCTACAAAAAAATAAATCAATGTTGACAAATGAAATGTAATGAGACAAAGTTGGAAATATAAGGAATGAATTATTATTTTTGTTGATTTTATCGATGTGTAAACTCAGGCGAATCACTCACAAACTTTTTCATAAAGCCCTTCGGGCTTTATTCAGTTTGTGAGTGATTCGCCTGAGTTTACACATCGATAAAATCAACAAAAATAAAATTCATTCCTATAACCAATGGAAATTGACAAAGTACATACCGACTTGAATTCTGGGAATAAAATCAATAATAGAAGGTTTAGCTTTTTTATTCAACAGAAACTGAAGCCAATAATGCGTTTTTGTTTCCTGCCCAGGATGTTGAAAGATTTGATATCACATATTATTGTAAACCAGGTTCGGCAAGAAACACTTCTTTTCCATTTAATACCGTTTACCACGTTTTGCAAAAAGTGTGAATTAGAACACCAGAACAAAAATATATAAAAAAAATATTGATATACGAACCTTGTACCCGAATATGAATGCTATCTGTATTTTACAGTTTGTCAATAACCTGAAGGATGAGTTGGGGCTACGGGTCGGAAAATGGTAAGTGATAACTAGGCAAGGGATTGCACAATACTGCAATGGGACACTGTTCCAGCAACGAACAAATAATAACAAATTAGACTGATGATCGTCTAAGGGCACATACCATTAAGTACGTTCACGAGTATTAAAAATGCGAGTGAGAAAAAATGCTGCACAAAGTAACAACTGTTTTATTTTCCATATTATTAGAATAAGTAATTTAAGAATAGGAAGTTAAGAAATATTTACAATTAAATACAAAATCACATACACCTGGCGGGGGAGAAAATGACAATCATAAATATCACATAAGATAAACCAATGCGTACCTGACGAGCAAGATAACAGTAGGCAATAATCAGCAAAGGGTGCAAACAAATAGAAATTCCCACTCAAAAAACCGAGATGGGAAAAGCTAAATGTTGACAATTAGGTACTTAAATACTTAGAAAACATATCGTAAGCCGATTGAGCAGCCGGCCACTAAGTTACCCGAACTTAGATAAAAATATGAAACGTACATAAGGTTCAAACAGCACAAACATTCGACTCCAAAACAAAACAAATGGAACCATAACAGAAGTATCGCATTGGAACGATCAGTAATATAAAATAACAGTGGGGATAGGGGCTTAAACCGATTTTACAGGCGCCTAACGTTACCCTCATCTTCCGCAGTGGTACACAACATTTAGTTAGTTGTTCGGTCCTCGTGGAGACTTTTTCAGGAAATGTTGCGTTTCGTCCACAACAGAAGAGTAGACAAACTAAACTTGCCTTCCATCAGTCGGTTAAGAAAATTTATTAATCCGGTTTACAGATGTATAGGATATAACTTTAATGTAATGCGACAGTCTGCGTGTTTAGTTTTTGACCCAATCATGGTTGATTACTATGCTAGTTTCTTAAATTGCTAGCCGGTGGGTGGGGCGTCAGACACTAGGATGGCCCCGACTTAAAACTATTAACTTTAGTTGGCTGGGCCCGGAGCTTCTTGATTGTTGCTTGGCTCAGCGTGGTTCAACTGGTGTTTTTCTTTTGCTCCGGATTTCAATAAGCTGTTTGGCGCCCAGGGATCCGTCCATCGCCAGGCCACTTATTGTATCTGTGAGCCCTCGTTGTTTTTATTTATCTTGGTGATTATCATGATAAAATAAGATTACTCATGATGATTTATTGAGTAGTTAGAGATTCACCATGAGGCCAGAACAACTAAATGTTGTGAGCCACTGCAGGCGTGTAAAACTAGTTTAAGCCCCCAGTAATTTTTATTACTGATCATTCCAAGGCGATACTTCAGTAGTGGTTCCAATTGTTTTATGTTTTGGTGTTAAATGTTTGTGCTGTTTGCACCTTATGTGCATTTGTACTGATATGTTTTAGTTAAGTTTGGGTAACTGATTGGCCGCCTATTGGGAAATATCTGCTCACTCGTTTTACGATATGTTTTCTCAGTATGAGTACCTTAGTGTTAATAACGTTTTTTCCCTTCTCGGTTTTTAGAGTGGGAATTTCTTTCTAATTGCGTCATTTCCTGATCATTGCATATTTTTACTTTTTTCCATGTAGATCCTTTGCAATAATTATGTGATATATATGGGCCACAACGTGAGAAAATGTACCTTCGGGCAATTATTTGAGTATTAGACAAACAAAGTTACGCTGAATATATGATGTTTCTAGAGTCTGTTACTCTTTATTTGACCAGATTATTTCATTTATTTTGTGACTTAAGGCAAATTTACTATATGAACCCTACAGACGTCATTGTCCCGAAACATGACGTCAAAGTTGCGTAATGCATTTCTGCATGTTAGCAACTCGATGCTTTTGCTTAAAACTGTTTCAGCACTGGTCAGAACCTATTGCTAAGAAAGAAGCATACAAACCTTACAGACAATCTGTCTTAATCATTTTGTCTATTTTTATGATGATGCGGTTGCTATGGTTACCGTTTAACGATACATATAGTAAAGTTATTATGGGCTAAAACAATGGCAGATAACTCAAACTATTGACAATATATAGGTTTTAAAACTCATTTATTTTGTAGCCCAGTGTTCAAAGATTACAAATACAGTGTTATTTCTATAACGCATATTACATATTTTTTTCGTTTTTTTGCTGCTTTCTACTAGTAATGTCAGAATGTCCGAAGGTACATATTGTCGCGTTGAGGTTCATATAAGAACCATGACAACAAACATGTTTTTCAAGGTCATATAATGGAACCTTTGTTTTTCCAATAGGTCCTGATAAATGGAACCAATTGTTCCCCATAGCGGACAGTGACAGTCAGTCACCGGTCGACATCGATACGGTCAATGCAGAGTTTGACGAAAATTTAACGATAAAACCGTTGTCGATAAACTACAGTCAAGAAAAGGAGCTGACCATAACTAACACAGGACACAGCGTATCGGCTAAGATAAACGCAACGTCTGGTGAGAACAGTAATAACACATACTGTGGGCGAAAAACATTTCCAGGTCCCGAAAATGTGCATATACATAAAAGTGCATATTCAAAAATGAGCATCGGTCGGCTGTTATGTCATTATACGTGTATCCTAAAACCGCTGTTTCCACGTTAAGTCAAACTCTGCAAAGGATTACACATAAGTATAATCCATATTTTATGTTTTGAAAAAAAAAAAAAAAAAAAAAAAAAAAAAAAACATTTGCCGGCAGATAAAAAGAAAAATGAGCTCACTTTGAAGAAGATTCAAAACTCTAAATGTTTTAATTGCATGCTTGCATAATAGTCTATGTTTGCTCCATTTCAAAACTATACTATTATGCTTAAGCATATTCTCTGGAATTTGATGTTATAATGTAATACCTAGAACTATACGTTTTTTAAGGCATGGCAGAGAACCCTTTTATTGTTGACATAAGGAATTTACAGGGTTGACTTGGGTCAAGTTAGTTAAATGGGGTTTAACGTCCAACCAACAGCTAAGGTCATATGGAGACGGGACCTCGGTTTATAGTCCCATCCGACGGACTGGAGAAGCCCGGGATCGAACCTGCGACCCGTGGTTTACAAGGCGAGTGACATAACTACTGCACCACAGAGGCTTCTTGACTTGGGTCAAGCATATCATTTAAGGACATCTATGACTTCTTTAACACATTCACTGCCGCCGACGACTGTAGTCGTTTTTACCGTTCGCTGCCACCGACGACTGAAGTCGTTTTACGGATATACCGGTATGTCCCGGGTTATAGATGAAAGTTTTAAAGGGAGGTTATTGTATTGTATATCAAATTTTTCAGAGTAAAAAGCCCTTTCCAGTGATATATGATCTGCGCATATATCTAAAATATAATAATTAATAAATTAATTAATAAATCAATAAAAATAATAAAATAAATATATGCTTGGCAGTGAGATAATGATTTTTTGAGAGGCGTGGCAGTAAAAGTGTTAAATTGCATAAGGGCAAATAAGGGAAAACGTAATAGAATGTGCTTAGAATAGGAGCACATTCTTTTGTCAAAAAGGCTTTATATTTTTAACATCCTGGACAACTGTCAGTATAACATGAGAGCAGTTATTAAGAAGATATGGTGTTTCTTTAATTCTTTAGTTACAGTTTCTTCTTTATCGGAGAGACACTGACGAAACACATGTTGTAAAAATAGAGAGCTGCCAGTGTGTGGCTGAGAACACCCCCAGTATTATTGTTTTCCCTACAGAACTGAGAGGTGGTCCACTAGCTCACACTGACAGGAACCGTTTTACCACGGTGAGCCACTGGCGGCATACTACAGATAGACAGCTATCAGTTAGCAGCTTAGATGAGAGCACCCCAGTATCATCTGAGCCGCCTCGTTTCCGAATAGGTCCGACACAAACCGAGCTGTGCAGCTACAGAAGCAGGCTAGAAGCTTATGATTTTGGAGTTAAGTAGAAGAGGAATTGTACTATCCGAGTAGCGAAAACAAAGGCGCTGATCAGCTTCGCGGTTACCGATTGTTGGTTTTCCCATGTGACTGCTCAACTATTGATTAGTGTTTTCCCTACAGAGTTGGGTGTGGTCCCCTATCTCACTACTACCGCCTAGAACGGTTTCACCTTTACTGGGAACCACTGACGGAATACTATAGATAGATGGCTGCCAGTTTGCAGCTGAGTTGAGAACACTCAAAACTAAATATTAATTGATTATTGTTTACAATACAGAACTGAGTGGTGGTCCGCTGTCTCATACATACCGTCTCGAACAGTTCCACCTGCACTGGGGAGCCACTGACGACAGAGGTTCTGAACACACTGTAGATGGCTGTCGGCATGCAGCTGAGGTAAGAATAATTATTACCCTCTCTTTCTCTCTCTCTCTCTCTCTCTCTCTCTCTCTCTCTCTCTCTTACATATCTGCCGCCTGGAACAGTTCCACCTGCACTTGGGCGCCACTGACGACAGAGGTTCTGAACACACTGTAGATGGCTGTCGGCATGCAGCTGAGGTAAGAATAATAATAACCCCCTCTCTCTCTCTGTCTCTCTCTCTCTCTCTCTCTCTCTCTCTCTCTCTCTCTCTCTCTCTTACATGCCTGCGGGGGTGCATAATCATAATTCTATTTTTGAAGGGTCTATGTCGGCATATATTTGTCAAGATATTTCGCTGTTGATAGGATTCAATTATCTTGGACTTTCGACTAGGGGAATTTACCGCAGGGTTACTTGACCCTCCGGGGTTCAAGTGGTGTTTTTCTTTTGCTCCGGGTTTCAGTACCCATGGCTCTCCATCGTCGGGCAGCTTACTGAATCTGTGAGTCCTCGTTTTTTATTCATCATGGTGGTGATCATGATTTATTTGTTTGTCCTTGATGATTCATTGACTAGTTAGAGATTTACCACGGGGACCGAACAACTAAATGTTTAGAACCACTGCAGAAGATGAGGGTGAGGTTAGGCGCCTGTAAAATCGATTTAAGCCCCCCCCCCCCCCCCCCCCCCGCAGTTATTTCATAGTTCCTAATTGTCATTTCAGTTTTCCCACCTCGGTTTTTGGAGTGGGAATTTCGTTCTGATTGCGCCTTTTCCTGATCATTGCCTACTTGTACCTTTTCCTTGTTTCAGTGATCAGAACAAAGTAAACGTATAAAGAGTCTAGTTACCAATAAAACATGCCGCGTCAAAAGAAGGCATCAGGAATTTGTATCTATTGTCTCATCAGGTGTTCAGGACAATGATAGCCACGTGGAGACGACCATGCGCGGCGTGTCTTCATAGTCATGCTTTAATATAAACATTCAATAACGCGATACCTCACGCCATAGGATTGAATTATTGTCTAATACGTTATAATTATTTTCAAATTTTGTATGTAGCTACACTTGAAGTGTGACTTTCTGTTTTTCCTTTGAAGTTTTTGTAACATTAAATCCTACACAAGTGAATATATAAAGAGGCTGGTCTACATATTGATACTCAGGAAGGAGGCGGAATGAAAACTGTACTGTAATTTCTTGTTATTGTATTTTTCTTGTTATTGTAAGTTACATGACAGAACTGTCAACTGATGGTCTGTCATACTACGAGTTAGTAAAAGACCTCGTAGAAAAAATAAGGAAAAACAGCTCGTCTTCGACTCGCTTTTTCTACTCGATACTTTAACTCTACTAACATGTCACGTGATCATTTTTCAGTTGCATCTAGTTCACTGGAACGGTGACAAGTATGCCAGTTTTGCTGACGCCGTCGATAAAAATGATGGTCTCGCCGTCCTAGGTGTGTTGATTAAGGTAAGCCTTTTAGCGTATTAAGGGTGGTCGGGTGGGAATATGGACCCCGACCATTGGGGTCTAGGAGAAAGGTTGACTTACTTAAAAACCCTTAATAGACAAAATGCAATTTCACATTGTATAGATCCTGGACGATAGTAGTAAGTAGACTTTCGTCACAGATTTACCGTTATAAATATGAATGACACGCCTGTTCCTATTGGTCAAATACATTTTCATTCATATGTATAACAGTAAACCAGTGACGTTAGTCTACTACGATCGTGCGGGATCTATACATTTGCAATTATTTGATCCCAGCCCTTAAAACATCGTTTGAACTCATTTATTCTTATTTGATAGTTTTGATATATTTAATTTGAAAACGTAAACATTTTCAAAATACCCATAGATAAAGCCAATATCTTATTTTAGGTTGGTCAGGAGCACAAAGGTTTCAGTCTCGTAAGCGAGAACCTTGACAAGGTGACAGGGCCAGGATCAAAATATACCATACCTTCACCTTTCAACCCAGTATGCTTGCTACCAGGTAAACGTATGTGTGTGCAATCCACTCTTACAAGACAGTCAAAAGTCATTCTCTAAATACAGTATTTCATAATCTATATATTTAATGCGACCTCTTCAAAATATATAAAATGATTAAACCTAACAGTTAAGGCATTTGATCGTAGGTTTTCGTTTTATCGTTCTTGTTTTTAATCACATAGCATGTCTGTGTCATTTAATTGCAGTTTTATGCCCTTACTTGATAGCAAACATGTGTCCATTGGCATCATTCTGAGATTTTAATGTTGTGCATATACATATATGTTATAAGTGGATGTATGAAATTATGAATGTTTGCTAGATACGAGTAACTATTGGACATACCACGGCTCCCTGACTACGCCCCCGTTGTTCGAGTCGGTGACGTGGATTGTTTTAGAGGAGACCATCGAACTATCAAAAGAACAGGTAAGAGTCATAGAAAAAAAAAACCGTTGTGCATGCTATTATTATATCTGTAGTTTCAACGTTTATAAGAAAAGATATTCAGCAAATGTTAACCATAAATAAATAAATAAATAAATAAATAAATAAATAAATAAATAAATAATGATATTTTGCTTGGTATATGTTGAGTTACATAACAGCTATATGTATAGAATGTTATAATCAAGTTAGTTAGAAGGCAACCTCTAATATCAACTAAAATAGCCGACTGTTCCAAATAGCATAATAACCCACATTGTGTGCATTTAACACACGTCTTAAAGGTTTGGCCTGAACAAAGCGACTGTAAAATTTTTCTGTATCACTTCGTCCAATACAGAACATCCACTGCGTGTATGCAGGTTAGTCAGTCAGTGAAATAGTCTACTATCCTTTTAAATGGACATACCCGTCCAGAACCTGGAGCACTATACAATAGAGCAAAAACTAGTTTGACATGTAGAGGACTCTATGTACATGCCTTGGAGTTAGTTAATGAATTACGTAACTAAGTAACTTCTTTTTTTTGTGTTTTGATGAGGGGGCCCATTTAGTTATATCCACTCTTCCATGGGGTCCTCAAATTGGAATTAAAGAACGCAAAGCTGAATGTCTATAAGGATGTGATTCTGTCAACCCTCTTATATACATGTGAGACCTGGACATGTCGAAGTCATGCAAAGGTGCTTTAGAAACCATTTTAACTGAAGCTGCTTAAAACAAACTGATGCAATGTAGTCCAAGGCAAGAAACCAGACATAGGGTTCCCTAAGAAAAGATTCAAGCATGTATATACATATATATGGTGATGGACGGACAATGCTACACGAATACCTTAAGAGCGACTTCAAAACGTTTCCTACAGAGAATAACAGGAGGGGACACGCTATCAATGTAATCAGGAGAAACGCTGCAATGGTTTCAACATTACTAAAACTTTGGAACAGCTAATTAAAGTGACGTTGGATAATTCAGAAAAAAGTTCTTCTGTATGAAGAAAAAGCGAACCTGTGACGCTGAAAGAAAGCACAGATTACGCATAGCCGGGTCCAATGGGATATCGCCAGAACATGTGACAATGACTTGCAAAAGATTTAATGGCTACATGTAAGTTAGCAGTCAAAGAACCCAGCATTGCACATGATCCACTTATTACTGACAAACTCATGCGCATTTACCCATGGCCTGCATGCAAACTTGGGTCTCATTCATTTGCATAATTTGAAGAAAAATGCTGCACTCAAACAGGTATAATACAAGTTGCATTAATTAGAAAATATACCATCATGAAAATCGTATTCCTGATTTTATTATTTGGATGAACATTATCTAAATTCAAACGTGATATCATTTTAATTATATGAAAACAGTGAAAATGTAATATGTCGGTCGTATTAAAAATCCTGAAAGAACTTTATAAGAGCGATATTCGTGGGTCCCAGAAAAGGTTAACCAAGAGTGCCAGAGGACAAAGAGAAGACATAAGAAAAATGTTACTATTCTCTTAGCTTGAAAATCTAGGATTGACAGTGCAGATATACAATGCGATAAAATCGCTTTACGACGATGTGAAGTGTTCCGTTCCAATAAATGGCTTAAAACAGATTTTATGGAAAGGTACAAGTAGGCAAAGATCAGGAAAAGGCGCAATCAGAAAAAGATTCCCACTCCAAAAACCGAGGTGGGAAAAAACCAAACTAACAATCAGGTACTTATACCATGAAACATATCGTAAGCCGAATGAGCAGCTATTTTCCCAATAGGTGGCCACTCAGTTACCTTAACTTAACTAAAAATATGAAAACATACATAATGCGCCAACAGCACAAAAAATGTTATACACCAAGACATAAAACAAAGAGAACCACCACAGAAGTATCGACTTGGAACGATCAGTAACACAAAGTTACTGGCGGGCTAAAACCGGTTTTACATGGCCATAACCTCACCCTCAGCTTCTGCAGTGGTTCATAACATTTAGTTAGTTATTTGGTCCTCGTGGTGAATCTCTAACTAGTCAATGAATCATCAAGAACAAACAAATAAATCATGATAAACATCCTGATGAATCAAAAACCAGGACTCACAGACTGAGTAAGCTGCCTGACGATGGAGATCCCTGGGCGCCGAATAACCTACTAACTCCGGAGCAAAAGAAAAACACCAGTTGGACCCCGGTGGGCCAAGCAACAGACAAGAAGCCCCGGCCCCAACCAACTAAAATGAATAGCTTTATGTCGGGGCCATCATAGAGTCTGACGCCCGACCCACCGGCGTGCAATTAAAGAAGGCAGCCTAGTTATCAACCATGATTGGGTTAGAAACTAAGCATGCAGACTGTCGCATAACATTTAAGTTATAACCTACACGTCTGTAACGTGTTATGATTTTTCTGAACTGAAAAGAAAAATCATTAATTCCTTTAAGTTTCTTAAATTTGTAAACCAAGTCACCATAAAATTCAGGTTCCGAAAGGCCCTCACTTAAAAGCGTCTTTAACCCAACATTATATTTGGAAATCAATTCATAGTGTCTACGATAAAATTTAGAAAATGTTTTTCGAAGTTTATGATACCGATAGCCCTGTTGGAGAAGTTTTGCCGTTAAACATTTATTTCGAGCGTTGAAGTCTGCAACATGATTGCAGACTCTAGCAAACCTAATAAGTTGCGAAATGTATACACCATAAGAAGCACGACGAGGAACGTCACCATCCAAAAAAGGAAAATTTACTATATCAAAATCAAAGTCATCGCGCTTATCATAAATTTTAGAAGAAAAAAATCCATTTGCAGCAGAAAGATGTAGATCTAAAAAGGGGGCTTCAGTATCTGTGATATTGGCTTTGTTCAACTGAAGTTCAGGTGGATAAATTTGTTTGACCATACCTTCAAAATAAGGGTTGTCAATGTTCAAAAGGTCATCGAGGTACCTAGATGTGGAATTAAAAGCCTCGATAACATCAGCTTGATTATCATGGTTAAGAGAATCCATGAAATCTCTTTCGTAGCAGTATAAAAATAAATCAGCTACGAGAGGTGCGCAATTTGTACCCATCGGAATTCCAACAATTTGTCTGTACACTTTGGTCCCAAATCTAATATAAATATTATCAAGGAGATAGGATAAGGCATCGCATACATTCTGACGCTGGTTCTGGCCTAAAGCAAGGTTGCACATTGTCAACTCTGCTGTTCTACTTGTATGTCAACGACCTAGTCATATAGATTAGTAGTTTAGACATTGGAATTGGAATAGATGGAAAAATAGTGTCCGTTTTGCTCTACGCAGATGATTTATTCCTTCGTGCGACAAAGGAAGAAGACCTGCAGACTCTGCTTAATCAGCTCGGCGACTGGTGTCAATTCAATAAAATTAACATTAACGAACAGAAGTCAAATACAGTGCATTTTTGTCCGTAGGGTGTTTTACAAACGGATTTCAGCTTTAAATGTGATAAAGCGTTCAATCTAGTTGATTATTACATCTACCTAGGAATACGTCTTACGGAACATTTGGATTACTCAGAAATGGCCAATCATGTAGCCAAGTCTGCTTATAGAGCCCAAGGACTTGTCATCGCCAAGAGGTCTACCTTTTCGGTCATTCCAAAAGCTGTTTGATAGCATGGTATAGAGTGTCATAAGCTATATGGAGCAGCCGTTTAGGGAACCAGGCAGTTCTCCTCCATTAATTTAGTACAACTTAGAGCAGAAAGATACTGTATGGGATACTATATGGCTTACGATATGTTTTCAGCTAAGTGTCATTTTAGTTTTTTCCAACCCCTCGGTTTATGGAGTTGGAATTTCTTTCTTTCTGATTGCACCATTTCCTCATCATTGCCTACTTGTACCTTTTTATATGGGAGTGGGGAGGTATACACAGAATTCCGCCGTACATGGTGATACAGGGTGGAAGCCTACGTCGGTTCGGCTGTGGTCTAGTGTTATTAACCAGTAGAATGGATTCTTGTAGACTAAATCGTAGAATTTTCGATTGGACGGAAAGAAATAGTAATGGTTAATGCCAAAATTGGATTTACAGAGTAAGCAAAACGTTAAGGGAGTCTGTTATTTTATGCGAACTGGAGGTTACGAATCCAAGAGTGATGAAAGCAAATTTAGCGGATTATCTGTTTCACAAATTCGTAGACCCATGGAGGGAGGTCATAACCAGAAATAATGCACGTCAGGGAACTTGAAGAAATAAGCAAGCTTAGAACATATAGAATGTTTAAAAATGTATATCAAACAGAAAATTATCTAAATTGTTTTATGCCACATGGTTATAGAAGTGCTTATGCAAAGTTTCGATGTGGAGTTGCGCAAATTCGTCTTGAAACGGGGCGATATGAGCGCCTACCCATGGATTCCAGAACTTGTTTCAAATGTGTCAATTTAATCGAAAATGAGGAACATTTACTACTTAAATGTCCGGTGTATAAAGACTTAAGAGAAGTAATGTTTCAGGGTACTGTCTGAAGAATTTCCAGATTTGATGAATATGAATGATCAAGAGCTGCTTCCTTCAATATTGAACTATAAAATTAATAAGAGTATAAGAACATGTGCCAAAACTGTGAACTAGACGCGGAATTTTATATAATTGACTTTTAAATTGATCTATGATATTGAGATGCAAGTTTTATTCCTTTTAAATGTGTAAATATGTAGGAATGTACAAACGTCGGTTTTATAGTCTCTCGTAGCTCTAAACTAGAGCCAGCCGCTCACGTATAAAGTGTTAAATGTTTGACTAGTTAGAGATTCACCACGAGGACCGAAGAACTTACTAAATGTTATGAACCACTGCAGAAGCTGAGGGTGAGGTTAGGATCCTGTAAAACCGGTTTAAGCCCGCCAGTAACTTTGTGTTACTGACCGTTCCAAGGCGGTACTGCTGTTGTGGTTCACATTTATCCAATTTATTCTTATTATGAGTTTCATGTTGCATGACTTTGTGGCCACCCGAATTTAATTTGGCTGTTCACTTAGCCCTCTGCATTTTACTTTTTCTGTCCAAGCTAGCACTGTGACCACCTTACTTCAATAGCTGCTCACCCTGCTTTCCGTTATACATGTTACATGTTGGTACCTATACTATATATTTTCGTATCATGATTTACCTTATTTCTTGTTTATATCTGTGTATAAATGAACCACTGCAGAAGCTGAGGGCGAGGTTAGGATCCTGTAAAATCGGTTTAAGCCCGCCAGTAACTTTGTGTTACTGATCGTTCCAAGGCGATACTTCTGTGGTGGTTCTTTTTGTTTTATGTCTTGGTGTTTAAATTTATTTTGTGCTGTTGGCGCCTTATGTATGTTTTCATATTTTTAATTAAGTTAAGGTAACTGAGTGGCCACCTATTGGGAAAATAGCTGCTCATTCGGCTTACGATATGTTTCATTGTATAAGTGCCTGATTGTTAGTTTGGTTTTTTCCCACCTCGGTTTTTGGAGTGGGAATCTCTTTCTGATTGCGCCTTTTCCTGATCTTTGCCTACTTGTGCCTCTGGGGTGAGCATGTGCCGGGTTGTTTAGGTAGGGGTGTAGGAAGGGGGCTTGGTGGTTTCTAAAATGTACTTGATTATTAAAGGATACTGTTTTTCGATGGTGATGTAAGGTTCAATGTCAGGGGTGAGCATGTGCCGGGTTGTTTAGGTAGGGGGTAGGGATGGGGGCTTAGTGGCTACCAGCCGGGGGTATACGTGCCTCTCAAGGCACTTTTTCTAGTTCTCTTTGGCTCCATGTTGCCAAATCTATAGGGTCACTGAAGAGGTTTAAGTAGCCGAAACCGCAGTATGGCCAATTCCCTTTCTCATTAATATGTTCACTGCTCTTAAAGGATCTCAGTTTTATTTTATTTAATAAAATATTTGTATTTGTATTCGTATCACACAGAAATGAATACGCTTTGTATTTTACAGAAATTGCCTAAAGTCTGATATAAGCGTGATGCTTTGGGTGAAGATTAAAATCATTAATTTGCAGAATTTATTACAAAGATTACACTTAATTACGAAAATAAAACTGCATTTCATTTAAACGTTTGTAATTTATGATGGATTCAATTGTTCATCTAAAACCAGACTTAATATCACTTAAATGCTAGAGGAAAGCAAATTATAGAATGACTATGGGTGTGTTGCATACTAAATGAATAAAACAGTAACTAGCAGAAATATATTATAAACGTGATGCTGTTGGCGAAGATTAAAATCATTAATTTGCAAAATTTATTTTGAAAATAATAATATAATTAAATATTTAATGAGACAACAGTATGATATTGTCAAAAGTTTTATTTTAATGAATTGTGTATTCATTCTGTGAGAACAATGAAAATTTCTTGTGTAGTCATGTTTGTCCAAAAACCCACACCAGGATTCGTAGATACTCGTATTTTGGACAACAACAGAGGCACAAGTAGGCAAAGATCAGGAAAAGGCGCAATCAGAAAGAGATTCCCACTCCAAAAACCGAGGTGGGAAAAAAACCAAACTAACAATCAGGCACTTATACCATGAAACATATCGTAAGCCGAATGAGCAGCTATTTTCCCAAAAGGTGGCCACTCAGTTACCATAACTTAATTAAAAATATGAAAACATATATAAGTCGCCAACAGCACAAAAAATTTAAACACCAAGACATAAACACAGAAGTATCGCCTTGGAACGATCAGTAACACAAAGTTACTGGCGGGCTTAAACCGGTTTTACAGGATCCTAACCTCACCCTCAGCTTCTGCAGTGGTTCATAACATTTAGTAAGTTCTTCGGTCCTCGTGGTGAATCTCTAACTAGTCAATGAATCATCAAGAACAAACAAATAAATTATGATAAACATCCTGATGAATCAAAAACTGAGTAAGCTGCCCGACGATGGAGATCCCTGGGCGCCGAATAACCTACTAGCTCCGGAGCAAAAGGAAAACACCAGTTGGACCCCGGAATGCTTGTTGTCTATGATTTTCATGTTTTCGTGAATATTTTTGTTGTTGTTGTTTGCTTGGCAATTTTATGTCTTAAACCCAGTTTATTGGACCAATTTTTCCTTTCATCTGTGTACACTGCATAAGAAAATTAACATTGAATATACAGTATTTACATTTCTGATCCGTTTTGTTCACGCGACCTGTATCTTTCTACCAGTGCAGAACCAACACAGCATATACCTGTACGCAGACTAGTCAGACAGCAAAGTAGTCTTATGAGTGGCCGCTTATTGGGAAATAGCTGCTCACTCGGCTTACGACATGTTCATTTAGTATAAGTAGTTGGTTGTTAATTAAGTTCTTCCCGCTTCGGTTTTTGGAGTGGGGGTTTCTTTCTGATTGCGCCATTTCCTGATCATTGCTTACTTTTACCTTTATGTTTGTTCAGTTTGCGGTGCTCGTGTTTTGTTGAGACTAGCCGGATAACAAACTTATTGGGAACGAGCTTGCTCTTCAATATGTTGTCGGACAATGTTTTGTGGTGTTTTATGTTGGGACTTCAAATTTAATTGCATCGATTCCTGATTCCTCTATTCTTACTTTATCCTTCTGTTAGCCCATGTGCGATTACCCGTGACCTGCAGACATACTTGGGCGGCATTGATTTGCATAATTGGAAGAAAGATTGCATTTAAACTGGTCATAATCCGTTTATTTGAAAAACAAAATCCTTCAATTTGGGTGATTCATATTGTATCGTTGTAACGGTGTGTTATAAATAGATATGCAAATTTCAAACTCGGTAGTAGCACAGTAAGCACCCTTGGTGGGTGAGCATGCTTTTTCACTGACGGGGTTTGCTGTGGCTTGGCTCGGCTCACGTTATATTAAATTTTTTGATGTCAGAAGTAGGATAATGCCAGTTGCTAGAACGGAGTTGCCTTACCCATGCAGTTCCCAGGTCAAGTCTCTGGGCGAGTCTTCTCGGAGGGGGAAGTAGTGTAACAGTGTGCGATAAATAGATATGCAAATTTCTAAGTTAGTAAGTGTCGCAAATATAGCACAGTGAACCAGTCTTGGTGGAGGAGCATTCTTCCGACGCGGTTTAGCTGTGGCTCGGCTAGGCTCACGATACTTATTATTAAATAAACCCAGACTTGATATCATCAAAACAATGAAAAAGTAATATGTCGGTCTTATTTCACAGAAATGAAATAAAACAGTAACTATTAGAAATGGCATAAAATCTGAATGTAAAATTGATGCTTTTGGCAAAGATTAAAATCATTAATTTGCATACTTTATTACGTAAATTACACCACAATTAAACATTTTATATCTAAACGCAGAATTAATATCATTAAATGAGCCACAAACAAAGACGCAGGTAACCGCGAAGCTGAACAGCGCCTTTGTTTTCGCTACACGGATAGTACAATTGCTCTTCTTTCTAAATCCGAAATTTCCAGTCTCTAGCCATCTTCTGTACTTGTACAGCCCGGTTTGTGTCGGACCTGGTCGGAAACCACATTGTTGGTGTTCCCACGAGGTGGCTCAGATGAAAACGATTGAAAGATGGGGTATCAGTCGCGTTAAATTCAAAGGAAATAAACAATAACTAATAGACATTGTCTAGTCTGAATAAATTCATTAGGCGAAGATAAGAATCATCTAATAATAATAATAATAAATAATACAAAATTCATTACGAACATTACACTGCAATTAAACACTTAATCTCACAAATGTTAAATTATTGTATTGTGATGGTTTCAAAATTTGATTTTAATAAATTCTGTATATCATCTACAAGTAAAATATAGCGTATGCATCAATAATAAAGGGAGAAACTCTGCGTGTCCCCTTTGTATTTAATCATTTGTTTCCTATTTTCTACCAAATTTCGTTATACAAGTTGTTGCTTGTTGTTTTTTGGCTACAGTTTAGTTCTGATTGTAGCAACAACTTCACTGTGTCAGCCCCATCTTGTCAGTGTTGCAGTCAAATAAATTAATAATGAACCGCCGCATGCGAAAACCAACAATCAGCATATGTGAAAACAAAGGTGCAGCAGCTGTGCAGTAATTTCACAGCTGATCAGAGAATGTGTTTTCGGTACACAGTAGAATCTCTCTTCATCTTAAATCCGACATTTCACGCTTCTAGCCTGCTTCTGTGCCTGTACAGGCCGATTGGTGTCGGACCTGGTCGGAACCCCAAATTGTGTTGGTTTTCTGAAGCAGTGGCTCATTATTTCTGTCTTAATCTTGAACCATTGGTTTGGTGTTGATTTTTTTAACTGTTTGTAGCTTATGTACGTTTTCGTATATTTAGTTAAGCTCGGGTAACTGAGTGGCCGCCTATTGGGAAATAGCTGCTCACCCGGCTTACGATATGTTCTCTAAGTACCTGATTGTCAATATAGCATTTTCCCACCTCGGTGTTTTGAGTGGGGATTTCTTTCTAATTGCGTAATTTCCTGGTCATTGCTTACTTTAACCTTTTTATTTGAGCCGCCGCATGGGAAAACCAACAAACTGCTTAGGCGAAAACAAAGGCGCAGATCAGCTTCGCAGTAACTGCGAAGCTGATCAGCGCCTTTGTTTTCGCTACACGGATAGTACAATTCCTCTACTTTCTATATCCAAAATTTCCAGCCTCTAACCATCTTCTGTGTCTGTAAAGCCCGGTTTGTGTCGGACCTGGTCGGAACCCAAATTGTTGGTTTTCTCGCGCACAAGCTCATTTTGTTCCAGCTGGAGCAGATGAGGTCGCTGGTATCTGTTGCTGGAACAACTCTACAAGATAACTACCGACCATCTTGTCCTATGAATGGCAGGATACTCAGAAAGTCATTTACGAAATAGAGTAATATAGACATAGAGGATATTTGCTTTTTTAATACTAGCAATTTTACCCGTCTCGAAATTTGACCTTTGACCTCGATGACCTTGACCTATCCGGGGCCGCCCTCCACCTTCCCTCAAAGTTTTAGCAATTTTACCCGTCTTGACGTACCCGTAACCCGTCCCGTAACCCGTAAAAACATAAATTTGACCTTTGACCTCGATGACCTTGACCTTTCAAAAAATGAACCCCTCAAGGTCATATCCGGGGACGCCCTCCACCTTCCCTCCAAGTTTGGTGAAGATCGGCCCAAGGACCTGGGAGGAGTAGGGGAACAAACAAACAAACAGACAAACGTTGCTCAAATTATAGTATGCAATTTTACCCGTCTTGACGTACCCGTAACCCGTCCCGTAACCCGTAAAAACATAAATTTGACCTTTGACCTCGATGACCTTGACCTTTCAAAAAATGAACCCCTCAAGGTCATATCCGGGGACGCCCCCCACCTTCCCTCCAAGTTTGGTGAAGATCGGCCCAAGGACCTGGGAGGAGTAGGGGAACAAACAAACAAACAAACAGACAAACGTTGCTCAAATTATAGTATGATATTTCATCGAGTGAGTTGAAAACATTAGAATTTTCACGAGTGCGCAGAAAAGAAAGCATTTTTATTTTATTTTATACTTTAAACTGAAAAAAAAAGTAGTTCCTCTTCTACCGTGAAGACATAGGCTGATATCAGTCACAAATGACTTTTGATATCAGTGAGATTTAATATCAGTGAAATTTCATATCAATTAAAGTACCAATTTTACCACGTTTTGATATACATTGGTTTTCACTGTAAAGTATAAAACAAGAAACATCTTTAAAAAAGATAATTGTCGAAGATTAATATCTGTTCTGCAATTGGGTACAGGATGCATGATGTACATTTTATTTATGTTTTATTCTAAAATATAAATTGTTGACAGTGCATAGAAGCTCAGTGATGTAGTAGTGATACCTAAGCACAAGATATATATTTTTGGGACTGAAATCAATCTTTGACAGACACAAGACTAGTTTGCTCTGTTGTTGAAATGACATCACTACCTTAGCCTGACAGCTAAACGCTCAGTGAAAAACAACTGTACCTATTCGTTTTTAACGTTGACAGTTTTAATGCATATATACCTACCCGAAAATTCCTGGATATCAATTTGATAAAAAAAAAAAAAAAAAAAAAAAAAAAAAAAAAAAAAAAAAAAGATAAAAATAAAAAAATAAAAATACAAAAAATCGTTATTGTGCGGTGAGCCCTTACTGGCGGAAACAACTCGTTCTGTGAATCAGAGCCTTTGATCCGAACACGCCTATATTCAATGGAGAAAATCCGAACGCATCTTATCTACGATGGCCTGCATGGATCATAAAATTTCAAAATCCACAGATTTTTTATTTAAATTTTTCTTTGCAAAAGCTTTCGTCACACAAAAAGCGATTAAGATGAATAACAATAAGGATCAATGATGACTTGTATAGTAAAACATCATCTTAAAGTACTTTTTAAAAAAGATGCAGTTTGTTTCCTTTTTCATCTTCCATATGGAAAAAAACCCGGATGCAGGTAAAAATGATCTGAGATGTCTTCGACAAATAAAATATACGACATGCAGTTTAGTCAACAAGGTATCAAGTTACGGTCGTTTAAGCGATTAAACGAGATATACCAAGTCATATACTGTTACACAGCTGGACGAGGTCCGTTTCAGAGATTTGAACGGTTGACCTTACATGATAAAGTATGGTAAGCACTAGAAAATGGACACCTGTTTGATTTATACATTATTTCAGTGCCATATTAAGCATTAAGCACGTGGTCACATATTTTTACCATCACAGAGTCGCGTTATTGAAAACATCCTTATTTGAAGTAGTCTGATCAACAAAAACAAGAGGTCAGAGGTTAAGCGGCACGATCAAAGTACATGTGTATTTGCACTATACAGCATGTACAGGAGCAATTTTACAACAATGATCTTAATATTTATGCAATGTATGTAAAAACAATAGATACAGTTTATTCGAACCTAGCCACCAGGCGGGAAATAAAAGGTAAAATAGGAAAGGACATCTCATAGAATAAAACAATACAGCTGGCGAGTACGTTATCCAAATTTTCACCGTAACCACAATCAAGTTGGTATTACTTATATTCAAATGATCATGTTTTGATATTTTGGTTTTCTAGATCTGGTGAATAAAGTTATTTTATTAGTATTGCATTATACCCCGGAAGCTAATTTGACCTACCTTGCACCCCCCCCCCTAGGACAATTTTTCATGGGTGCCAAATCGTTCATTGGGACCCCAGAAATGCAAAGAATTTTTGTCCTCAAAGATAAACTCAATTGCACTATAAAAACATGCATGATTTCCATGGCAACCGTTAAAGCGATTCTTGAGCATGGGGTGTACATAGAAAATTGACCATATCCCAACTGTTACTTATCCTAGACCACTGAAATTGGTCTCATTTTAAAGCTTAGTTATAGCCCTTTCATCCTGAAGTGAGTAATGCAAGTTTTTATATTCATGAATTTTAATGAAAACATTAAAAATGACAGAAAAAAAGTTAAAAATCAATAAATAAACTAATTTCAGGCCCAAACTGTCATTCTGACACTTTGTTATTGAACCAGTAATATCATATGGGAAATTTATTGATGATCTAGGCCTATATGAAAATTATATCATTTTCATATTCATGAATATTAATAAAAATGTCAAAAAATGAGGAAAAACAAGGGAAAAACTATATCCATTGCAAGGATTTGGATAGGTTATAAGGTCTATCTTGCATCCATTTAACCAATTCCCATGGCTGCCAGTGTAGTCAAAGGGACCACCTAAATGGCATAAAATATTGTCCTCAATGATGAACACATTTGCATGATGTAAAATGACATAGTCTTCATCCACCCCTCGTGCGATTCTAAAGAATAGAAGGCACTTACAAAAATACTCACATTTCACCAATAGCAGCTCTAGGAATGCATGAACCTGACAATTTTACCTTGATACCTTATTTTTATATCATAGAATTTGCTTATTCATGAAAATTAATGAAAAAAGTTACAAAATCTTTCCTTTATAAGATTAATAAAGTTGACAATGGGATGTGCAGTTTTTGCAACCAACATCCTGAAACCATTCTTCATTTGTTTTACTACTGCAGAAAGTTAAAATCATTTTGGGCAGAACTGAGGACTTGGTTGGAACTTAAAGCAGACATAACACTACAGTTAACGGTAAAAAATATTTTATTTTCTAAGCAAGGACACAATGATCTATTAAATTACTTGATATTACTTGCAAAATACCATATATACAGAACAAAATTTTTTATAAATCAAATAAGCTTTGAAAACTTCTTAACTTATCTTAGAAAGAAGTACAAAAATGGAAAATATATTGCAAAGTTGCACAACAAAACAGATGTATTTTTCACAAAATGGTCAGCTTTATATTCTATTCTAGAAGGTGACTCATGATTTTAGTACTTATTACAATGAGAAGTTGCACAGAAGAATTTTAATTATGATTGAAAAATTAGCCCCCTCCTAGCATGCATAGATGGACGAGCCAATCAGAGCATTTTAAATGAGCCGTGCTGCTTTCATGTTATAGTAATACTGCTTTCTCGATACTGTGGAAATGAAAAGCGTTACAGCTCAGTGATAAAAAACAACATATAAGTAAAATGAATGTATGAAAGAGAAAGTGTGAGTGTGTTATTTTTCTTTTATAGTGCATGCATTGTAAACGGGTGAGGGGGATCCCCGACCCCCTCCTCGTATTTAGCGGGGTAATAAATATTCACAGCACGAAGAAGAAAAAAAAAAAAAAAAAAAAAAAAAAAAAAATTAATGAAAAAAAAAAAACATTCTAAATTGGAGAAAAATCGTGGAAAAAATAGGAATATACATGCAAAATCGCTTGTACAAGAGCTATTAACAAACCCAGAATACTGAAAGAGGTTTCAAATGAAGGCTATTGCAATGTACTATGACCCTGAAGTATGATATCAGAATAATCTGAATTTCAATTTCATGATTTTTAATGAAAACTTAAGAAGTTTGAGAGAAAAAGTTAAAAACTTATATGGGTAAAAAGGTACAAGTAGGCAAAGATCAGGAAAAGGCGCAATCAGAAAAAGATTCCCACTCCAAAAACCGAGGTGGGAAAAAACCAAACTAACAATCAGGTACTTATACCATGAAACATATCGTAAGCCGAATGAGCAGCTATTTTCCCAATAGGTGGCCACTCAGTTACCTTAACTTAACTAAAAATATGAAAACATACATAAGGCGCCAACAGCACAAAAAATTTTAAACACCAAGACATAAAACAAAAAGAACCACCACAGAAGTATCGACTTGGAACGATCAGTAACACAAAGTTACTGGCGGGCTTAAACCGGTTTTACAGGTACCTAACCTCACCCTCAGCTTCTGTAGTGGTTCAGTGATAAACAAGAAATAAGAAATCATATTAAGAAAATACTAAACATAGATACCAACGTTAAACATGAATAACGGAAAGCAGAGTGGGCAGCTATTGAAGGTATTAGGTGGTCACAGTGCTAGCTTGGACAGAACAAGTAAATGCAGAGGGCTAAGTGAACAGCCATTATATTCGGGTGGACACAAAGCCATGCAACATGAAACTCGTAATTGGAATAACTTTGATAAGTGTGAACCAGAACAGCAGTACCGCCTTGGTACGGTCAGTTATAAAATAACTGGGGGGCTTAAACCGGTTTTACAGGTACCTAACCTCACCCTCAGCTTCTGCAGTGGTTCACAACATTTAGTTAGTTCTTCGGTCCTCGTGGTGAATCTCTAATTAGTCAATGAATCATCAAGAACAAACAAATAAATCATGATAAACATCCTGATGAATCAAAAACCAGGACTCACAGATTGAGTAAGCTGCCCGACGATGGAGATCCCTGGGCGCCGAAACCTACAAAATGACTTGCATCTCAGCAAGAAAAAGCCCTATAGTGCTAAAAATGGTATCAAATGGTGGCTATGGCAATATCATACCATTCTGTACTACAGTATTTAAGTCATTTGACTTTTTGTTTGAAGAATATTAACAAAACCTTTTGAATAAAGTGAAAAATACAGAAAAATAATGGGGGTATACGTAGAAAAACGGACATATCTTGGCAACTGAAAGACCTAGAGAGCTATATTTGTTATCAAACGATTGCTAGAACAATGTTCTATAACCATGTAATATAAAACATCAAGTATAATATTTGTTGGTGTATGTATATTAAAGAGATTGTCATAAATAAGAGAAAAATCGACGAAAAATGTAGGGGTACACCAACAAAATTGCTTATATCTCAATTGCCAATATCCTTAGAGTGCTGAAAATGGTACCAATAGATAGTTAAGAGAATGTACTACTGCCATGTGGTCTGATAGTTTAACAAAATGTTATAAAATTTTCTGAATGTTACATAAAGTTTTGAAAAATTGTGAAAATAGCAGAAAATTGAAGGCTGTGCTTAAACAAAATTTATTAAATCTTGCTTACCAGCGAAGATGATTCATATATCTGAGTACCTGGCAATAAACATTGCCCTAGCAATAAATTGATGCCATTTTGAGTTCTCTAGGGCTATTGGTAAATGGGATATTAGCGATTTGGTTGGTGTACCCCGTCATTTTTCATTGTTTTTTTTTCTTATTTATGGCGATCTCATTAATATCCATACAACAACAATACTTGATGATATATATTCCTGATTACATGGTCATAGAACATTGTCCTAGCAATCATGTGATACCAATTATAGCTCTCTAGGTCTTTCAGTAGCCAAGATATGTGCGTTATTTTTCTACGTATACCCCCATTATTTTTCTGTATTTTTTCACTAAATTAAAAAAGTTTTGTTAATATTCTTCAAACAAAATATCAAATAACTTAAATATTGTAGTACAGGATGGTATAATCTTGCCATAGCAACCATTTGATACCATTTTTAGAACTATAGGGCTTTTGACTGCTGAGGTGCAAGTCATTTTGTAGGTTTACCCATTTAGTTTTTAACTTTTTCCCTTAAATTTCTTAAGTTTTCATGAAAATTCATGAAACTGAAAATCAGATTATTCATAAATCATACTTCAGGGTCATAGAACATTGCAATAGCATTCATTTGAAACCTCTTTCATCATCTTGGGTTTATTAATAGCTCTGGTACAAGCAATTTTGTATGTATACCCCCTATTTTTTCCACGATATTTCTCCATTTTTTAATGTTTATTTTTATTAATTTTCATGAATAAGCAAATTTAATGATTAAAATTTAAGGTATCAAGGTTAAATTGTTAGGTTCATGCATCACTATCAGACCAATTATAGTATCCTAGAGCACGCTATTGGTGTGATGTATTTTTGTAGGTACCTCCTATTCTTTAGAATCGCACTAGGGGTGGGCGTGAAGACTATGTCATTTTACATCATGCAAACATGTTTATCATTGAGGACAATATTTTATGGCATTAAGGTGGTCCCTCTGACCACACTGGCAGCCTTCAGAATTTGTCCCAGGGATGAAAGATAGTCCATATAACTTATCCAATACCTTGCAATGCATATATTTTTTCCCTCATTTTTCCTCAATTTCTATCAATTTCATTAATATTAATGAATATGCAAATGAGATAATGTTCATATAGGCCCAGGTCATCAATAAATTTCCCATATGATATTACTGGTTCAATAACAAAGTGTCAGAATGACAGTTTAGGTCTGAAATTAGTTTATTTATGGATTGTTAAAGATTTTTCTGTCATTTTTAATGTTTTCATTAAAATTCATGAATATGCCAATTCGAAAATTTGCATTACAGCTGTTCTTACTATAAGATGAAAGGGCTATGTCTAAGCTTTAAAATGAGACCAATTTCAGTGGTCTAGGATAATTGCCATGGAAACCATGCATTTTTTCATAGTGCAATTTAGTTTATCTTTGAGGACAAAAATTCTTTGCATTTTTGGGGTCCCAATGAACAATTTGGCACCCATGAAAAGTTGTCCTGGGGGGGTGCAAGG
This sequence comes from Rugalucina vietnamica, assembly GCA_964017185.1. Classification (NCBI taxonomy): domain Eukaryota; kingdom Metazoa; phylum Mollusca; class Bivalvia; order Lucinida; family Lucinidae; genus Rugalucina; species Rugalucina vietnamica. Next base: position 62,119,113 of record OZ024877.1, read on the forward strand.
TAGGTCAAATTAGCTCCCGGGGTATTACAACAAACCTGTGGCATGCGTTTACGTGAGAACATTTTACCTACACACCAGTATGAAAGTTTTATCTTAAAGTTGTTTCTCTCTGTCTCTCTGTTGTATTTATCAAAATTTGCTTTATAATAATGCTAGCCAGATGGCTACCTTACTGGGAAAGAGCTCATTTTGATTTACATGCATGCTATTAAAATTTTTATGGTGTCTTTATTCCCCCAACTTTTAAAGAGTTGGAAGGGCATATTGCTTTCAGCTTGTCTGTCTGTGTGTCTGTCTGTCTGTGTGTTAACTTTTGAACGGTGAATGCTAGGGTTTTGAAATTTCTTATGCACATTTCTCATGAAAAAATAGTTGACTCATATTTTTTTCATGTCCGAGTTATTCCCCTTTACTGAATTATGTCCCTTTGAAAACAAAATTTGAAAATCTTGTGTGCAAGATATCTCAAAAAGTATTTGAGTTAGCCTTGATATTTAGTATACTGGTTGGGGCTGAGGAGTAGATCACCTGATTAACTTTTGAGAACTTTACCCCAAATTTTGACAAAAATACGGAATTTTGAAATTTTGATTGATTTTTAGCTCACCTGAGCCGAAGGCTCACATGTGAGCTTATAGTATACCCATGCTCCGGCGTCCGTCCGTCGTCGTCGTCGTCCGTCCGTCCGTCGTCCGTCGTCCACCATTTTCAAAGATCTTCTTCTCTGAAACCGCTTGGCCAATCAAAGCCAAATTTTATATGAAGCATCTGTAGGCAATGGGAACCAAAGTTTATATAAATGGTCTAGGTCACATGACCAAGATGGCCGCCATGCCCATATATGGTAAAACCCCTTCAAAAATCTTCTTCTCAAGAACCGGTGGACCGATTTCAACAAAACTTGGCATGAAGCATTGATGGCTCAAGCACTACATTGTATACATAAATCATGACCCTATGATGACCTTGACCTATTTTACGGCAAGGTTAACATAGGTCGCCAATGTATTTGAATGGGGAGAAATTTTAAAATGTCATTTAAAGTGAAAGTCTTGCAGAAAATGGGCAGTAGGACTGAATATTAATGATTCTGAAAAAAATGGACCCCTTGGGCTCATGTGCCCCCACCCCGGGGCAATATACATGTATATCTCCATAATATTCAAACGTCTTCTCCTCTGAAACGGCTTGGCCAATCAAAGCCAAATTTTATTTGAAGCATCTATAGAATGAGGAAATCAATGCATATATAAATAATCTAGGTCACATGACCAAGATGGCCGCCATGCCCATATACGATAAAATCCCTTCAAAAATATTCTACTCCAGAACAGGTGGACCGATTTCAACAAAACTTGGCATGAAGCATCGATGGCTAAAGTACTACAATGTGTATATAAATCATGACCCTGTGGTGACCTTGACCTATTTTATGACAAGGTCAACATAGGTCGCATATGCATTTGAATGGGGAAAACTTTGAAAAAGTCATTAGACGTGAAAATCTTGCAGGAAATAGTAGGACTGAATATTAATGATTCTGAAAAAAGTTGAACCCAAGGGCTTATATGGCCCCACCCCGGGGCAATATACATGTATATTACCATAATATTCAAACATCTTCTCCTCTGAAACCGCTTGGCCAATTAAAGCCAAATTTTATGTGAAGCATCCATAGGATGGGGGAACCAATGTGTATATTAATAATTTAGGTCACATGACCAAGATGGCCGTCATGCCCATATATGGTAAAAACCCTTCAAAAATCTTCTTCTCCGAAACCAATAGACTGATTTCAAGGAAACTTGGTGTGAAGCATCGATGACTAAAGTACTCCAATGTATATATATAAATCATGACCCTGTGATGACCCAAGTTTATGGCAAGGTCAATATGGGTTGCCTATGCATTTGAATGGGGTAAACTGTTAAAATGTCATTTGAAGGGAAAAAAACAGCAGGAAATTGGCAAATGGACAGATTATATTGATTAATCTGAAAAAAAGAAAATGGCCCAAGGGCGTCATCTGCCCCTGCACTGTGGTTAAATACCATACTTTTCAAACATGTTTATTGGAATATGCAGCAGATCTCAGGTGAGCGTTTACAGGACCATTGGTCCTCTCGTTCCACTTTTCGGTGAAATTTGCAACTTTTAAACGGTGAATGCTAGGGTCTTGAAATTTCATTTACAGATTCCTCATGTAAAAATAGTTGACCCGTATTTTTTTTTCATGTCGAGTCATGTCCCCTTTTTGAGTTATGTCCCTTTGAAAACAAAATTTGAAAAATCTTGTGTGCAAGATACCTCAAAAAGGATTTTAGCTAGGGCCTTCATATTTGATATACCGATTGGGGTGGAGAAAAAGATCACCTGATTAACTTTTGAGGACTTTCCGTCAAATTTTGACGGACTTACGGAATTGTGAAATTTTAACTCCATTTTTAAGTGTGCATCTATTATCACTGTTAGTCCTCAAGTTTGCTATTTGTGACCAGGTCTACACTGTTTGCTTACATGATTTTCATTGAAAAATAATGAAATAAATGAATCATATAAACTGTGCCAGGTTAGAGGCAAGCATACAGTTGGGGGCATAGTGTTTGAACAAACACTTATTTCTAGTTATTATTACTTCAGCCGCCTCGTGAGAAAACAAACAATTTGCATAGGCGAAAACAAAGACGCAGATCAGCTTCGCTATTATGATCAGTGCCGTTGTTTTCGCTACTCGGAAAGTACAATCCCTTTTCTTCTTATACCCAACATTTCAAGCTTCTAGGTGTCATTTGTAGCTGAGCAGCCTGGTTTGTGTCAGAAATGTTCAAAAACTACGTTGTTGGTTTTCTCATGAGGCGGCTCACTTGTAACTGGATCGGGATTCCGAATGTAATTCAATCCATTCCTGACTATACATAGACAGTAAAATTACCAGGTCAATGAATCCAAAGTATTAACACATTTAACTCATTTAAGCCTGGCGTCCCTTTTATGTGACATAGGCAAACAGTATAGCCCCAGATGTGACGCCGCAGATGTGGGGCTATTCTGTTTGCTTAGAGAATTTTAATAGAAACATTGAAAAACAAATTAAAACTCACTCCTGACGCCCCTAAAAATGAAAGTGGACTCACCCTAACGATAATGATGGAAAAATCCATTCGTCAAATATGGGTTAACTACAGTGCATACTTGCATATTTTGCCACCAGTCATGCATTCTACCACTACCTAATGCCAGGGGAAAAATCCCAACCTCAAAAATTGCATGTCCTCAGGTTTATCAAAATAAAAAATTTCTCTTGCTGCTTTACTGGAACTCTGTACACCGTAGGCTATCTTAGCATCCTCGCCGTCCACTACATGTAGCATAGCTCGTGGGATCTTAGCGCCATCCGGTGCATTTGTATGTAATTCAATTACCTCGTTACCGACGTGACCTTTATATCCGAATCCTGTCCTGACAACATCTGTGGGTCCAAGAGAGAGAAAGTCCTGTTTCGCTTGTTCAAGTGACCCAATTTTAGCGAAGAACTTGTGATCAGATCCCAATAGTGGCATCCTACGGTAACCAATGGTTGTTCTCAGAAGTGCTTTCCATGCCTGGGCGAATGATGACAGTGCCCGCTTCTGTCTAGTGTTGTTATATCCACGGTCACTCATCAGTCCGGCGGTAAAGTTTCGTCCAAAGAAGTATAGGCCACGATTGAATTCAACCTGGTCATTGTTCTGTTGGACAGCAGTACAGAATCCGAGCAGAAGCAGCAAGAATGCCAATGGTATCATGGTGCACCTGTATATAAACCGAGTGATATAATGCACAAAAATGGGGAAGTATCATCCTTTCTTTGCTGATAATAAACTGTTGTTAACTACAATAAATACATGTATATGGGAAATACATTTAAGTATTATTATTTTGGAGGTTGTTGTATAGGAGGGCTTTCTTTATTTTCTTGTGACCTGGGATAGACCATTTTAGTGTGGCCGTTTTAAATATTATAGGTAAAATACTTTTCCCCTTGCCGATTGAACTCACGTGATGAAGTTTTGTAAACACGGTAAAAGGGGCACCTATTTGTTTTACATAGTTTCCCAGTGACATGTGAAGCACGTGGTCATATATTGTTTACCATCATAGAGTCGCATTATTGAGAACATAGTCTTATCTTTGTCTGAGGTTAAGCGGCACAGTCAAAGTATTTTACCTATACAGATAAGAAACTACAATAATCCAGTCAATACAGAAACAACATAACATATATTGACTGACAAAAGAAACCCAACACTTATATTTGGAGGTAAATTCGCAAAAGCAAATGTACAACAAACTACAAATTCATACAGCATTTAAGGAAAATCAGTTCCACACAATTTCGTTAAAAATTCCATATTGTCAATACACCCCCTTTTTGAAGGTCGCAAATCTTACTCGTAACCTTTACGCTGAGACGTCAGTCAGTTTAAGCTGAATGGAAACAATTTATAACGCGCCATTGCTACCGCATGCTGAATATCAATAGATAACTTCAAAAAAAGATATGTTTCGTGAAATGACATGTCAAAAAGGGTAAATACTCCTAAAATTGATAAAAAGGTGAAAGTAAGTATGCAATGATCAGGAAAGGGTGCAATCAGAAAGAGTCTTGGACGTTCCCACACCTTAACCGGGATGAGAAAAACTTAATAAATTATTGACAATCAGGTATTTGTACAAAGAAAACATATTTTAGGCCGAGTGAGCAGCTACTTCTGGATGTTGTAGGCGGCAACTCAGTTACCCAAACGTAATAAATAATGATACCAACATGTATAACGGGTGAGCAGCTATTGAAGTGGGGTGGTTACAGTGCTTAGACAGATGCAGAGGGCTAAATTATATTCGGTTGGCCACAAAGTCGTGCAAAATGAAACTCCTAATGATAAATGTGAACCACAACAGCAGTACCGCCTTGGAACGATCGGTTATAAATACCGGGGGAAGGGGGTTGGGGGCTTAAACCAGTTTTGCAGGTTCCTGACCTCTCCCTCTGCCTCTGCAGTGATTCACAACATTAAGAGACGTTTTGTACAAACTGGAAGTGGTAAAATTCTTTAAAGCGGGTCTGATCACCCAAACCAGAAATTATGGCTTCATTACGATGCTGCAATGGTAGAAAATAACGTCGAACAACATCTGGCTGAACCATATCATTGCACGAGCAAATAATGCTTAAAGCAAAGTGTGCATTTTTACAGTTTCACAAAATCTCCCTCTCCCTTAAACGAATTTGTAATCATCAGCTAATAGTAAGAGACACTCATTTACCAAAATAAATATTTTAATTGAAAATAAAATGACAAGGGATGATTTTAGCTGACCTGAGCCGATGGCTCACCGGTGAGCTTATAGGATAGGCAGGGGTCCGACGTCCGTCGGCGTCGTCGTCGTCCACAATTTCAAAGAAGAATATTCCTGGAGCTAGTGGGCCAATCTTGATCAAATTTGATGTGAACCATCATTGGGTTGGGGGATGGATTGCATTAGGTTTTAGAGCAGATTGTATAAAAATTGTGGTTTCCATAGCAACAGATAGCTCTCAATCTTACAATGGGAAAAACTTAAAAAAATCTTCTTCTCTGAAACCACTAGGCCCACGGCTTTGATATTTGGTATGTGGCAATGGCTAATGGTCCTCTTTATAAATTGTGCCATTTATGCCCCTGGGGTCAAATTTGGCCTAGCCCCGGGGGTCAATAGTCTCCATAGACTTACTATGGGAAAACATTAAAACATCAACATCTCCCAAACCAGTAGGGGACTCTTGATCAAATTACACGCACAGCATCACTGTGTAGTAGGAAAGGTTACATATTGTTTTGGGCAGATCGGACTGGAACTCTGGTTGCCATGGCAACATATATGTTTTAATTAAAAAAAAAAAATCTTCTCTGAAATTACAAAGTCCACAGCTTTGATACTCGGTATGTGGCAATGGCCAATGGTCCTCTACATAAATTGTGCCAGTCATGCCGCTGGGGTTAAATTTGGCCACGCCCTGGAGGTCGATAGTTTACATAGGCTTACAATGGGACAAAACGAAAACAAAAAAACTTCTTCTCTGAAACCACAAGGACCAGAGCTTCTTTATTTTGTATGTAGCAATGTTTGGAAGTCTCCAATATAAATTGTGCTAATCATGCCCCTTGGGTCAAACTTAGCCACGCCCCGGGGGTTGATAGTCTCCATAGACTTACTATGGGAAAACATTCAAACATCAATATCTTCAAAGCCAATTGGCGGATCTTGATTAAATTACGCACACAGCTTCACTTAGAAAAGGTTGCATATTGTTTTTGAACAGATCAGGCTGGAACTCTGGTTGCCATGGCAACATATATGTTTTAATGGAAAAAAAAATAAAAAATCTTCTTCTCTGGAATCACAAGGCCTACAGCTTTGATGTTTGATATATGGCAGTGGCTATTGGTCCTCTACAACAACTTTGCCAGCCATGCCCCTGGGATCAAATTTGGCCAGACCCCTGGGGTCGATAGTCTCCATAGACTTACAATGGGAAAAACTTAAAACAAACTCTTCTTCTCTGAAAATACAATGACAAGAACTTCTATATTTTGTACAGTATGTAGCAATGTTTTGTAGTCCCCAATATAAATTGTGCCATTCATGCCCCTGGGGTCAAGTTTGGTCACGCCCCGGGGGTCGATAATCTACATAGACTTACTATGGGAAAACATTAAAACACCAATATCTCCAAAACCAGTAAGCAGATCTTGATCAAAGGACATCTATGCCTTAGATGTAAGAAGTCCCTAAATCTCAGATTTGGGAGGACGAAATTTTCATCTTATGACTATGGGGCTAAATTTAGCATTTATAGGTGAAGAAATATATACACTTTCGTTTACAAAACAGTTTGGCTGATTTAACAGAATCCAGACAATACAACTAAATATTTTCACAACCCACCCCATCTTTGGCAAAAATGAACCATTAGACTTTGAACTGATTTGCATTTGTTTGTCAACAGCACTTTTCAAGCAAACACATATGGGCGTGTTTGTCATTTGAATGCTGAATAATGTCCACACATTGATTCTTTAATGATTTGTAATTTTAAGCTTATTTTGAAAGAAATGTTAGCTCAGTGCATAAGATCTTTAATTTACAATCTTATAGTTTATTTCTAGGTGTGTTCCCCCCCGGGACCCAGCATGCCCTTTCGTCAGTTTGTGTGATTTTCACATTCACACATCATATCAAAGTGGCATCCTGGGTCTAGGGGGGGAACAGGGTCAGCAAGGCGAAAATGTATAATTTCCTGAAATTTTCCATGAACTAAAATAAGCACAGTTGTTATGGACAATTTTAAAGACATCAACTGTAGAATTGTAAACATTCATGGTCATTTTTCTTGTCAAACCGGTGGTAGGGTGAGTATATTTGGGTTATGTAGATGTATTTATAGAGATACAGTAGGTTCAAAAGTAAATTTGCTTTCAATCTATCGTATTGCATTAATGCTTAGAAATATGAATTCCCAAACTAATGATAAAATCGACATAAATTATGTCATAGACAATCAAAATATGCAAGAACACAATAATAATAAAGAACTAGGCATTTTCGTCTTTGAAAGTGACATATTTGTCAATTAGGGAGTATCCCAATCTAAGGCATAGATGTCCTTACACACACAGTGTCACTGGGTAGTAGGAAAGATTACATATTGTTTTGGGCAGATCGGACTGGAACTCTGGTTGTCATGGCAACATATATGTTTTAATTGAATAAAAAATAAAAACAATCTTCTTCTCTGAAATAACAGTTTTGATACTTCGTATGTGGCAATGACTAATGGTCTTCTACATAAATTGTGCCAGCCATGCCCCTGGGGTCAAATTTGACCATGACCCGGAGGTCGATAGTTTCCATAGGCTTACAATGAGACAAACTAAAAAAAAACTTCTTATGTGATAATCTCTCAGGTGAGCTACAGGACCAATGGTCCTCTTGTTTTTATATAACATGATAAAGTGTCGGGTTTAATTTGTCAGTCAGTATAGTTGAAGTATCTATTTTATTGGACATATAAAAGTAACCGATGCTCAGAGCAGAGCCACAGTCCCACCCTTAAAACTCAGGTGGAAAATAATTTAAATTACGAACAAGTACCGAAGCATAGAGAAGATTCAGCAACGGCAGGGTTCTATTTATTCCAAAACATGATCATTATGTTGCCAAAAATCTAGAATGAATGATACATATAGCCAATATAATAGATTGTACTTTGTACAAAGTTTACTGAATATAGAGTTTTAGAAAATGTATTTAGTAAGATTAAATAATATTTAACTTACTGATGGTTCAGTTTGTCCCACCTTGAAATACATTTGCTTATTCCGTAAGATTGCTTGCCCCGTAAGATCTGTTCAATATCAGGTTAGTGGACCAGTTGGACTGTAGTCAGATTTCTTGTCATCAGACCTAGGCAAGATGTCAAATAAAACCGTTTTACTTACTAAATATTTTTAATTATAGCAACATTGTGCTTGTGCGCTCTTATGTCTCTGTGTGTGATTGTGCATGAAAAGGAAACCTTGTGCGCTGTGTTAAAATTCCAGTTACGCTTGGTCAGCTTTAATGCATCCGTTTTCTATCACATTATCACTAATGTTTCATTGCATTTTCAGTTTTACCGGGACACGGCTGTTCTGGATCTTCGGTTACACATGTACACACGTACCCGTATTCTGTATTATTGTAACACTCACGGTATAACCATGGTACATGTGTATATGTGAATAATATAAACGATATGACAATGCTTAATCACATGTTCAATATTGCATTTCATCGTTTGAAATTGTTTGCAGTTGCATTGGCTTCCATGTAACATTGTTGGATATTATCGAAAATATAGTACAAGTAGGCAACGATCAGGAAGAGAATCTCTCTCTAAAAACCGAGGGGAAAAACTGAATTAACAATCAGGCACTTATACCATGAAGACATATCGTAAGCCGTATGAGCAGTATTTTTCCAATAGGTGGCAACTCAGTTACCTAAACTTAACTAAAAATATGAACACATACATAAGGCGCAAACAGCACAAAAAGTTTAACACCAAGACATTAAACAATAAGTTAAACCCCGTTGGGCCAAACAGCAGACGAGAAGCTCCGGTCCCAGTCAACTAAAATATGTATAGCTGTAAGTGGAAACCATCATAGTCTAACACCCGACCCACCGGCATGCAATTAAAGATGGCAGCAACATTTAACATTTAAGTTATTTGGCGCCCAGGGATCTCTATCGTCGGACAGCTTACTCAATCTGTGATTCATCATGGTATTTATCATGATTTATTTGTTTGTCCATGATGATTTATTGACCAGCCAGAGATTAACCACGAGGACCGAACAACTAACTTAATGTTGTGAACCACTGCAGAAGCTTATGGTGAGGTTATGTACCTGTAAAATCGATTTAAGTCCGCCAGTAATTTTATATTAGTGATCGTTCCAAGGTGGTTCTTATTGTTTTATGTCTTGGTGTTTAAATGTTTTTGTGCTGTTTGCGCCTTATGTATGTTTTCATATTTTTAGTTAAGTAAAGGTTACTAAGTGGCCACCTGTTAGGTAAAAAGCTGCTCACAAAATACTAATCTTTTACCTCCTTAACCCAAATCGTCATTTAGGCATTTGAAGCAGGGTATCCAAGAATTTCATAGAAAGTATGTCTTGGTTGCGGCAGACAAAGCCGAAAACAATGTTGTTGTCGAGTGTAGGCTTCACTACGTTTACACAGGAGCTTGATGGTACCAGGGCTTATCTGGAGACTGATACTGATGAAACGTCTGTTGTTAATGCTCACTTAAACGATTTACCTGTTAAGTTATTATGTGTGTGTCAATGAAGGCCAAGACAAACTTTCTAAGATGTATTGATTACCTGAGCTTCACAAAAGACCATACAAAGCTAGATTTATTGCAAATTCTAGCTCTTGTACTACTACTGAACTTTCGAAATTATTAACTTCCTGTCTTACTGCTATCAAATCTCATGTTATAAGATACTGTGAGACAGTGTATAAAACTTCAAATAAAAATTGGTTTTGGTCAATAAAACAATAAAAAAAAAAATTGGTGAGGTGCTCAGTATTTTGAACGAGCTTGTCCACATATGATTTTTCTACTCTGTATAAAACATTACCACATAATCTAATTAAAGAAAAAAATTCTGGATTTGATAGAGTGGACCTTCAAAAGGGCATTAAAACTATGGTTCACTTTATTTGGCATGTGATAACAGAAAGACTTTTTTCACTTCCTCTGACCAAATTCTGTTTACACTTTGGTCATGTCAGAATGTGTTCGACGCCTTAACCTACATGTATCTCCTGAATAATACTTATATTAGATTTGGGACCAAGTTATACAGACAAATTGTTGGAATTCCGATGGGTACAAATTGCGCACCTCTCATATTTTGAAGGTATGGTCAATCAAATATATCCACCTGAACTACAGTTGAACAAAGCCAATATCTCAGATACCGAAGCCCCCTTTTTAAGACTACATCTTTCTGTTTCAAATGGATTTGTTTCTTCTAAAATTTATGATAACACGATGACTTTGATTTTGATATAGTAAATTTTCCGTTGTGGATTGTGACGTTCCTCGTCGTGCTTCTTATGGTGTATACATTTCGCAACTGATTAGGTTTGCTAGAGTCTGCAACCATGTTATTGACTTCAACGCTCGAAATAAATGTTTAACGGCCAAACTTCTCCATCAGGGCTATCGGTATCATAAACTTCAAAAAAAACTTTTTCTAAATTTTATCGTAGACACTATGAAAGATTTCCAAATATAATGTTGGGTTAATGGCGCTTTAAAGACGTTTTTCTTTAGCTCCGGAGTTAGTAAGTTATTTGGCGCCCAGGGATCTCCATCGTCGGGCAGCTTACTGAATCTGTGAGTCCTGGTTTTTGATTCATCAGGATGTTTATCATGATTTATTTGTTTGTTCTTGATGATTCATTTACTAGTAAGAGATTCACCACGAGGACCGAAGAACTAACTAAATGTTATGAACCACTGCAGTAGCTGAGGGTGAGGTTACGGCCGTGTAAAATCGATTTAAACCCGCCAGTAACTTTGTGTTACTGATCGTTCCAAGTCGATACTTCTGTGGTGGTTCTTTTTGTTTTATGTCTTGGTGTTTAAAATATTTTTGTGCTGTTGGCGCCTTATGTATGTTTGCATATTTTTAGTTAAGGTAACTGAGTGGCCACCTATTGGGAAAATAGCTGCTCATTCGGCTTACGTAATGTTTTCATGGTATAAGTACCTGATTGTTAGTCTGGTTTTTTCCCATCTTGGTTTTTGGAGTGGGAGTCTTTTTCTGATTGCGCCTTTTCCTGATCTTTGCCTACTTGTACTTTTTTTTTTAAGTGAGGGCCTTTTGGAACCTGAATTTTATGGTCACTTGGTTAACAAATTTTAGAAACTTATAGGAAGAAATGATTTTTCTTTTCAGTTCAGAAAAAAACATAGCACGTTACATACGTATAGGTTATAACTTAAATGTTATGCGACAGTCTGCATGCTTAGTTTTTAACCCAATCATGGTTGATAACTATGCTGCCTTCTTTAATTGCACGCCGGTGGGTCGCGCGTCAGACTCTATGATGGCCCCGACTTAAAGCTATTCATTTTAGTTGGTTGGGGCCGGAGCTTTTTGTCTGTTGGCTGTGGCACCGGGGTCAAACTGGTGTTTTTCTTTTGCTCCGGGGTTAGTAAGTTATTCGGCGCCCAGGGATCTCCATTGTCGGGCAGCTTACTCAATCTGTGAGTCCTGGTTTTTGATTGATCAGAATGATTATCGTGATTTATTTGTTTGTTCTTGATGATTCATCGACTAGTAAGAGATTCACCACGAGGACCGAAGAACTAACTAAATGCTATGAACCACTGCAGAAGCTGAGGGTGAGGTTATGGCCATGTAAAACTGAATTAAGCCCGCCAGTTGTTTTGTTATACTGATCGTTCCAAGGCGATACTTCTGTGGTGGTTCGTTTTGTTTTATTTCTTGGTATTTAAAATTTTTGTGCTGTTGCTGCCTTATGTGTGTTTTCATATTTTTAGTTAAATTTAGGTTACTGAGTGACCACCTATCAGGAAAATAGCTGCTCATTCGGCTTACGATATGTTTCATGGTATTAGTGCCTAATTGTTAGTTTGGTTTTTCCCACCTCTGTTTTTGGAGTGGGAATCTTTTTCTGGTAGCGCCTTTTCCAGATCTTTGCCTACTTGTACCTTTTTTATTCGGCCTACGATATGTTTTCATGGTATAAGTAGCTGATTGTTAATTTAGTTTTTTTTCCCACCCCGGTTTTTGGAGTTGGAATTTCTTTCTGATTGCGCCATTTCCTGATCATTGCTTCTGTTACCTTTAAATGCGTAAGAGTCACACAACGTTAATTTTATGCTTTTTTTTCAATTTAGCTCAAAAGTTTTAATGGTGATAATGTTTTTGCTATCCATATAAAAAATTTCCAAAAAGTTACGATAGCTTAGAGTTACTTGAACAGCAAGTGCGTAAATTATAAGGTGGCCAGACTCTATTATGGCCTCTACTTAAAGATAATCATTAAGGATTATCTATGGGACATCTTGGTCTTCAATTTGGGAAATGTATAATTAGAGCAATAGTGGGTGGCGTTTTTAAATTGAAATTTCACACATCATACCGTAATATCATTATCTATTCCTCGAGACTCGACACACAAAATCCAGATGTCACAGTGCAACGCATTTTGACATTTAAGCATGTTCAAGCACATGTTTTAATTTATTTGTGGTTCCGAAATGTTTGAAACACACCCTGGGATACCGTGACACAACAATTTACCTTATATACTCACCAACAAACACAGAAAGGAAATGCATAGATATACTTTTATTCAATACCCTTTCTATAGTTTTTGTTTGAAATGATGCTTAACATCCCAGTCAGTAGCAAAGGTCATGTCGGGACGTGGCCCCAATTTTATGAGACTTTTACCAAAAATGAGGGTGTCATGACATCCAACATGTGCTTCAAATATAACCATCCAACTAAACCACAAAGGCTTATACGTATGAATGGTTTGACTTGAACCACTATTCCTGGGCAGGATAAGTGAGTAGCGTATAAGCTTTATCTGGAGGCACAAGCAGCCCATCCATTTCTTTAGGCCACAATCATTGTGGTTAATGTTGCTTTAAGTCCCTGTCATACTCTTGGGAATTCTCGCGGCGTTTGCACGGCGTTCTTAAATTTTCCAGAACGCCGCGAGAATTCCCACGAACAAAACATTATTTGTGAAAAGAGGAAGCCTTTACGTCCTCACCCCGTCCTCACGGCGTCCTCGTCTAGTCCAATGCATTGCTACGGAGTTCGCACTGTGTTCTTCCGCGTTCCTGCGGCGTTCTGGGTGATATTTCATGGCGTTTGCACGGCGATTTCACTGCGCTTGCGCGACCCTTTTGGTGTATGCACTGCGTTTCCACGGCGTTCGCATCGCGTTTCCACGGCGTTCTGGCACTGCGTTGACGGCTTGTAGGCAAAACAGAAACGATGTCTCACTCATTTGTTCGTTTGCTTTGTCTGTTGTACCTGCATATACACAAGTAAAAAACCAGCTCTTTGCTCGATAGACATAAATAATGGAATTCTTAAAAGTGCATCTCATTTAATTATTATTTTGATTGCTTTGTCATATTTAAAATCATTTTATTCGTCATTTTTTGTGTTTTTGTCATAAAAACGCCACTGGACACGGTAGAAGCTCCACACGAGCGCAATGAACGCCGTGAAAACACCTTTTATAATTCATTTATAAAGGGGTCACATAACTTGACTTAAATTGATTTTGCTCCTGTCATTCTAATTCCATATGTTAAACAATTAAAACAATAGACTACCAGGTTAAAAATGAGGAAAAAGGGAATTATATTATCCGTATAGAACAGCTGATCTGCACCGGTGGTCATCGCATAGGCAAAAACCCTGTTTTCTCATGCTTTGGGGGAGATGGTCTTGTTATGGTCAGGAATCATTTTTACCAGAGGGGGGACCGGGGGTCCGGACCCCCCCCTGAAATTTGAAAATTTTACCTAAAAAGGTAATTTCTCGGGGGGGGGGGTTGGGTTGGGGTCCAACCCCACCCCCTCGTCCGTGACCAAAAATTACCATTTTCGTTGGACCCCATCTCATGAACATTTCTGGATCCGCGCATAGACGGGGAGCCTGGTTTGCTAGTGATAGGTCATGGGTTCGGTCCGATTCCCGCATCCACGGGTAAATAAATAACTGACTTGACACAACCATCCTATGAGTTAGTATTTACATTGTATACATGGTTAGGCCCAAGGTTTCAACTGACATGTTTACAAATTAACATTTTGCGTGGGCTGCTTGTTTGGTCTTAATTTCTTACGTCCCGCTTAATAATATAGCTATGGTCACATACGGATAAGCAAGCTCGGTTTGAAGTCTCATCAGAGAGGCTGAAGAATTCTTGGATCAATGACACCCTGGATACATCCCATTAGGCCAAAAAAAATATATAATTTTTAGATTCTCATCCAAATTTTTGAAAATTCTTGGGTGGGTGGATGGGTGAATTCTATTGTTCATTTTAGGACGCCCACTTTGACTCTTTACAAAGCCCAGTGTCTTAATATTTTTTTTTCATTTATCCATTAAAAGACACACTCTCAGAGTGCTACACTGGCGCGGCACCATTTGCGTCAAGCGTTCTGGATTTTTATTGACCGTGTGATGGTCTCGGGGCGTATGTGTCCATTGTGCAGCAAATTCACCTCTTGCTCGGTTGCACCATGGGGTTGAGTCTATCAAGGTTGGATACCAAATACAACAACAACAACAACAACAACAGACTATTAAGCGAATTGAATTTATGCACAATTATCTTTAATTTCTATTGAACACATGTTTTTTGTTCTTTTACGACCAAATTAAAACTATGATTTTGTGCAGGTTTTGAACAGGGGCGGTTGGAATGAGAATCTCAAAATTAATTTTCTCTGGCCTTAGACTTATTATACCAGGTTGACCAATGTTTTGCTTGACCGACTTTGCCCAATGACTATCCTATAAGGGGGCACAATATAGGCAAGTTTCAGAGGTCATTTTTCGTTGTCAAATTTATTTATTTATTTTTATTGTTTTTGCTTTGCTGTTGGTGTGAGTAACCTAAAGCAACAAGTTCTATAATAATAATAATAATAATAATAATAATAATAATAATAATAATAATAATAATAATGATAATAATAATAATAAATAAATAATTAATTAAATAAATAAATAAATAAATAAATAAACTTTATATATTTTAGGAAGACAACAAATTTAGCATAATTGCCAATCTTCCATACGGTCTTCCAGTGAATACAGTCAGGCCTTTTTTTATTATTCAGTCATTTTCATATATTTTTGTGATGTAAGTAATACTATATTTTGACAGAAGAGAATCCAGTGCTTGCCTTATAATGCTGAGCGCCTTGTTGCAAAGTAACCACTGGTACCATTTCAACCGTCTTATTTACGTATAACGCGACCCAGGATCCAACCTACGACCTCCCGCTCCCGAAACGCACACTCTAACCATTACACTATTGGGACCGGTGTGACAGTGTTACATGGCTTTAATTAACTGATAATGTTAAACTTACGTTTGTCCAGGGAGCTACCATACAATCTGCGATTTCCATAATATACTTAAGGAATAAAGAAACGCAACAAATACTTTGGGTTACTAAAAACATGCTTTGTAATGCAAGTCTGTGGTATAACTGAGCCTCTTATACGAAAACAATATCTAAACGTCAAATTGCAACAGGTTGAGTCACAATGTCGGTTACGTATGCTTTATGGCATACCCGTAACCACACTGACCTACAGTGGTCACTCTGTAAGCATGATCAGTAAATGTCAAGTTTGAAACCAAAACCACTATTTTTCCCAAACCCCCTAAAAGTGATTGCAGATGTAATCATTGATCAGTTGGTTACATTTGGGTATGTTATGGGACGTTTAACGTCACCAACGTCGATCGAAAAAATGAGTCAAAACCAGTAAAATTTCCATCGGCATGCGTTACATTCAATAAAATGATTATTTACGTAAACATTATGACCTTTGTACTTCAGACGTCCATAAAACGTCCATTTTAACGTCAAAATCCAACATCCTGCATTTTAAAGACTCTCATTATGTTTTTTCAAATTTTCTGATTTCAGAAATGATCAATTGCCAAAAGTTTGATTACAGAGCGTTAATCGAGTGTTTACACCAAGCATATAATCCGTTTCGCTCCTTTACATAACGTGATATTCTGTTTAACGAACGTCAAAACAAACGCTCCGATGATCCATTTCTACGGTACCTGTGACGTCGCTGTTAATTAAAAAGCACGTCGTGTCGTATGCTGGTTCCATATATACCGTTTAGGTAGAAATAGCCAAAATCGAATAATTAATATGACGTTAATTACTTATTTTTCGTTATTGTAAACTTCAGCATTCCGGTAATCAGATTTAACGCAACATGTCACGGCGCCTAAGTATACAATGATCCTAGTCTTTATTGCACATTATCAAGTCGACGTCACGTAACCCACTTGCAAAGAATTTGTCATCTTCCCCTTCGCCCCGACGTTTACGTCACAATTTGCGTTTTTCATAGTTTTTGACGTTTTGTCGTTAATTTTGTCAATTAAATGCCGTTTTCTCATTTCATCACGTGCAAAAATTAGTCAGTAGGTCATTTCATAAAAGGGTTTTATCAAAACATCAAATGCATACGTAAAAATTGGAATTTAGTGTGTTGCGTATTTTAATTCCTTAAGTATAATATTCAGGCATTATACATGTAGATAACCATGGACCAACATGTGCTGGCGTATGGTATATACCAGCATCTTGAGATTTCTTCCTATGGCTCTAGTCGATGGCTGGGGCAATGCCACATACGGGAATCACTGCAAACTTAGACTGGAAACGTGTGGCTTACGTACGGAACATGTATGACGTTCGAACGAACGGAGACCGTGCGATTTTTGATTGCGACCTTGTTTGCTATGGCTTGCTTCTTTTCCAAGGCTGACAAGGCTTGAATTATATAATCTGCTCTTTCTCAAACCATGCCTTTATTGTAACAATTTTTTGTTTGAAAGGTAGTATCACTGCCATAATATCACTCGCATACATAGTGTAGATACATAGTATGATGCATCACAGTTTGATCTGACAAATACTCATCTATAATATTCACATATCGCACTTGGCGATAGCACGATAAAAGTTGCGGCGGTATGCACTTTCTCATTTTTTTCCAATCTTGCAGCAAGTTAAGTTTCATGAAAAAGAAATGTGGGAATCGATGTTTCCCTTTCTCAAAAACGTATAATTGTATATTATGCTATAGAGTCCTTGTAGAATCGTATGAAATGTGTGCAGAAGGTCGCCATATAGACGCAACACGGAAATGGTAAATCGTGCATAGTTCGAACGCCGTGAGCTAATTGCAGGCCAAAAGCTAGTAAGGCATCCATTACTTAAACCACTTAAACCCCGCTGCAAACAATCCTGAGTTGGCAGACTCGCTTGTTACTGGTTTCTATTTGAGTCGCCGCATTGGAAAACCAACTCTGTATAGGCGAAAACAAAGGCGCAGATCAGCTTCGTTACTGCGAAGCTGATCAGCGCCTTTGTTTTCGATACAAAGATAGTATAATATCTCTTCTACTTTAACCCAAAATTTCAAGCTTCTAGCCTACTTCAGTGACTGTACAGGCAGGTTTGTGTCAGACCTGGTCGGAACGCAAATTGGAGGTTTTCTCACGCACAGGCTCATTTATGAATGACATCAACAAAGAGAACACAGTCGGTTAAGGTTACAAAAGCGCCACAGACATTAATTATTGGGCCCTAGGTAGTGCTTACGCAGTTGTTACGCACCTGTAGGTAATCATCAGTATGTCTCACATACGCCATGTACATACGTCGTGATATGTCACAAGAACAGAATTTGTATGTCAGCATGCGCAGCTTGACCACCAATTGCAGATTAAGAGGGGTTCGAAGGGACCCCGTCCCCCCCACCCCCATTTTGAACCATTTCAATTTCGTGGGGGAAATAAGAGCAATCAGGGATGTTGTACAAAACGATCCCGCCCCCAGTGGGTTTGAATCCACGCCCCCCCCCTCCTTTCCAAATCCTAGATCAGCCACTGACCGCAATAAGCCTCAGATCCCAGCGTTTAAAAAGTTCACACACATCACTGATACACTGCTCATATAAATAGTGAGACAGTATCCGTGCGTCTACAATATGCAGTTTCATGACCATCACCAGTATTTTATATATAATTATCATATAAATATACATTTTTCAGGCACCGTTAGCAGTTTGAAATTTCCCTATCACACACTAGCATATACCTACAGTAAGTCAAACAACGAATAGAATCTGTTTTGAAACAATGAATCATTTTGACCACTGAAACCTTCTACACTATACCCCCCTGTCTAGGGCCATCTCACATATAACAAAAACATTTATAAGATAAAATAGAGACAAAAATTGACATGTATTTTTTGCACACAAATGCTGAGACAACGACAAGTAGCATCGTTTCATTTAAAGTGGTGTTAAATAGTGGAATATCTTATTTATCTAATCGGTCCATATTTCGGACTTTTATGTGTTTATATTCGGCTGTATCACGGATTTCGCTTGAACTCATGGAGGTGGGAGCATTCAAAACACTAAAATTCGTCATTTTTTCATACCACTTATCTTCTTATTAGTGTTTTGTATGACTAAAATGTTAGGCTTTAGAAATAAAGAATGACTCTAATTAGTGCCAACGACTAATATTTTGGACAAAATCATGCTTATTGTCTCTCCAGTCTGATGGCCAGAAAAGTTTCAACACCATCCAAAAATGGCATATGTGTATGTGTACTTTTGATTTACCTTAAGTTTGTTGGGGCCGGAGCTTCTTGTCTGTTGCTTGGCCCACCGGGGTTAAACTGGTGTTTCTTTTTTTGATCCGGACTTTCAGTCAGCTATTGGGCACCAAGGGATCTCGATCGTCTGGCAGCTTATTGAATCCGTGAGTCCTCGTTTTTGATTCATAATGGTGAATTAATGGTGAACATAATAATTTATTTGTTTGTCCTTAATAATTCATTGACTAGTAAGAGATTCACCGAGAGGACCGAACATCTAACTATATGATGTGAACCACTGCAGAAGCTGGGGGTGTGGTTATGGCTATGTAAAACTAGTTTAAAATTAAAAATAAAACTGAGATCCTTTAAGAGCAGTGAGCATATTAGTGAGAAAAGGGATTTATGCCCGCCAGTAATTTTGTATAACTGATTGTTCCAAGACGATACTTTTGTAGTGGTTATTGTTGTTCTATGTCTTGGTGCTTAATTTTGTGCTGTTTTTACCTTATGTGCGTTTTCATATTTTAGTTAGCCTTATATTTTCCTTTTGGTCCTTTGAAATCAGCGAGGATATTCTGAGAAATCAGAAATTTATTATCGGTTAAGTTCATTTTTAACCAGTGTTTAATATATTTGGTCTCATTTAGATAATACTAGTCTTTGTATCGACTACCCTGTTGAAAGTTGCAAAATTTCAGTTATTCTCTTTGGCTCCATGTTGCCAAATTCTAAAGGGTCACTGACGAGACTTTAATAGTCGAAACCGCGGTATGGCCCATCCTCTTTCTCATTAATATGTTCACTGCTCTTAAAGGATCTCAGTTTTAATTTTATTAGGTAACTGAGTGGTCGCCTATTGGGAAATAGCTGCTCACTCGGCTTTCAATATGTTTTCTCAGTACAAGTATCTCATTGTCAGTTTAGTTTTTTTCCCCACTTTGGTTTTTGGAATGTGAATTTCTTTCTGATTGCGCCTTTTCCTGATCATTGCCTACTTTAACCTTTTAAGACCATCGTAAGTATGTAAGTAGGGGAGGTTGCGATGCTTTCGAGTTGCTAATAGTTTGGGAAACAAGGAGTGATTTAGGCTTACCCTTTCACCCAAAAGGTATACAGCTGAATTGTATCTGTTTCAAAAGGTAATTATATGAAGTGGCTGACACCACTGTATAGAAGTCACGATCGACTTGCATAACGACACGGCAGGCGTTTTTCTACGGTAGCACATTAAGTACGTTTGAAAAATAGGATTAATAAACTATCTAACATCTTCTACCAGAATTAAGTAAATCGGCTAAGTTTCTGCAGATATTATGACTAACATCTGTGCCAACAATCATATCATGGATGATTCTTTGCATGCAGCGGTTGTCATTTTAGAGAGATTTGATTGAGCAAATTCCGATTTGGCAATTTTACCTTTAAATTTATTTGTGTCTGAGTCCATCTAAAATGCATATATTGCTCAACAGTGCATTTTATTTGTATTTCTAAATTATATGGTTAGGTCAGTAATTGCGAAATGATTTCAGATTGATACGTCTTTGATTGTTTACCACAACATATTCAAAAACACAATTTTAACATATTGTTTGTGTCTTCCAAATTTTATATGTTTGAACAACGTACATCGCCAGAATGGTGTTTGTGAGTATTATCTAAATTATCCTATAGGCATAGTACATAACCTATGGAGACAAAACTGTGATTAAATCAGATAATGAAAATTAAATCACATTGTATAATTTTTGTTTACATCTGGTTAATCCACACTTTTTAGACAATGAACATTCAATCTCATTTAAATATATCTGTTTTTGTTTACAGTACACTTGTACTTTTTATAAGTGCCATTGCACAGCAAAGTTTATCTTTGATGGCTGTACTTTCCATACAATGAAAACAAAGACATAGATAAGCTGCGCTGTTGTCACTAAGCTCATCTCAATTTTTATTTGGTACTAAAAAGTCATGTTACTGCTAGTTAATTTGCACTGCTGAGTGCTGATTGCATTATAGATTCACATTATAGATTTACAGAGGCTCTTTTTTCATGATATGGCTTATAAAAGTCCACTAAAATTTTGGAAACAGCTGTGTCACAACAAAATGTTTCTTAATGAACAGTAAGATTGATACAGTCACAGTAAAACAAAGTCACTGATCAACTGCACAATAAACTGATCTGGATCTTA
Organism: Rugalucina vietnamica; assembly: GCA_964017185.1. Classification (NCBI taxonomy): domain Eukaryota; kingdom Metazoa; phylum Mollusca; class Bivalvia; order Lucinida; family Lucinidae; genus Rugalucina; species Rugalucina vietnamica. Next base: position 62,140,341 of record OZ024877.1, read on the forward strand.
CAGCTTTAAGGGTAAAACAGATAATCAAATGATTTTGGCTTCAATTGCAGGGTTGTTCATGCTGATCACATTATAGATTTACATCTCTGTCATGATGTGGCTTGTTACACTGTACTCAGTGCCATAGGAAATGTCAAAATAAAACTGAGCTGTGTGACAACAAAACTCGTCTTATGAACAGTATTATTTATACAGTTTCAGTAAGAAAAAGACATTGATCAGCTGCACAATTGTATCAGAAAGCTGACCAGGTTCTTATACAGCCAATTGGATAAATCAGATAATCAACTGATTTTTGCATGAAGGGCAGTGTTTTGTAAATTATACCACACTTTTTGTCACCTTTCATCAAACCATCACTCGCCGCGATGCGGCTCGTGGGGTTATGATGAAAGATCACTGAAAGTGTGGTATAATTTACAAAACACGGTATTGCATGTAAAAATCAGTTGATTATCTATAACATACTGACGTTCATTTTTAAACAAACCTGTGGCAACAATTGAGAGCCAAGTTATGGAAAAAAATATCGTTTGTGTATTACTTTTTTTTATTTTTTGTGCCATTTGTTTACATGCAAAGTGAGAAAGGAGATAAAACAATTCAATAAATTTCAATAAGTTTCTCTAAAACATGTTGTTGTGTAGTTGTTGTTTTTTTCTTTATATACTCAGAGGCAAAAAGTTTAGTCAGTGGGCCCTGTCCTTTGGGGCCTAAAGGAATAGATGGACTGCTTGTGCCTCCAGGAAGTCCCCTTCATTAAATTTGCAAAACCACATGTTTACTTTTTTTTTTTTTAAACAAAATTCTTCCAGTTGAAAATTTCGACATAGTTATTGGCCTTTTCCGTAAATAAAAAAAAAACAAAAATAATTTTTGTAATTATTGATAAATGATAAAATCGGCGCTTTGATTAATAATGATTTCTGATAGAGGTTGTTGTCAGCGACAATAAATATTCATTATTGGGGAAAATAGGTGTATGCACGCTGGCAAAACCACATATTTCAATCTTTTTTGATGGAAATGTTAGGGTTTATTCACAGTGTTATGTCTGGTAATTTCAATACCAATCTATCAAGGGGTTTTGAAACTATAGCAATTTAAACAGTCCCAATGGGGTTTTCCAAATGTGTTTTCACTGACTAAACTTTTGCCGCTGAGCATATACGTGTATACTTTCTATCAACCTCAAGTGGGGTGATTTCAGCCGATAACAATTTTTAATATGGTTCTGGAGAACATTTTAAAGGTTTATCTGGACATGGCGGCCATCTTGGCTATACAATTTCTGGTTCTCCTGTCTAAGGGGAAAAATCTTTCACAAAAAAAGGTACAAGTTGGCAAAGCTCAGGAAAAGGTGCAATCAGAAAAAGATTCCAACTCCAAAAACCGAGGTGGGAAAAAACCAAACTAACAATCAGGCACTTATACCATGAAACATATCGTAAGCCGAATGAGCAGCTATTTTCCCAATAGGTGGCCACTCAGTTACCTTAACTTAACTTAAACTATGAAAACACACATAAGGCGCCAACAGCACATTTTTTTAAACACCACGACATAAAAAATAAAACAAAAAAAAACACACAGAAGTATCGCCTTGGAACGATCAGTAAAACAAAGTTACTGGCGGGCTTAAACCAGTTTTAAAGGCGCCTAACCTCACCTTCAGATTCTGCTGTGGTTCTGTTATACACAAATATAAACAAGAAATAAGGAAATTATATTAAAAATATACTTAGGTACCAACGTAAAACATGTATAACGGAAAGCAGGGTGAGCAGCTGCTGAAGATCAGGTGGTCACAGCGTTAGCTTGGACAGTAAATGCAGAGGGCTAAGTGAACAGCCAAACGATATTAGGGTGGCCACAAAGTCATGCAACATGAAACATATAATTGGAATAACTTGGATAAATTTGAACCACAACAGCAGTACCGCCTTGGAACAGTCAGTTATAAATAACTGGGGGGGGGGGGGCTTAAACCGGTTTTACAGGCGCCTAACCTCACCCTCAGCTTCTGCAGTGGTTCATAACATTTAGTTAGTTCTTCGGTCCTCGTGGTAAATCTCTAATTAGTAAGCTGCCCGACGATGGTGATCCCTGGACGCCGAATTACATACTAACTCCGGAGCAAAGAAAAACACCAGTTGGACCCCGGTAAAACACCAGTTGGACCCAAAGGCAAAGAGAATACGGTCACTGAATTAAAGGAAAGTAGTTGGTTTTTTAACATAATATGGGCATCTCGACCATCTTGTTCCTGGGACCTTAATTTTATACACATATATTGGTTCCACTTTCCTTTTGATGCTTCATATATAAGAACCACCACAGAAGTATCGCCTTGGAACGAATACTGACATAAAACTACTGGCGGGCTTAAATCGTTTTGACCCCATTTGGAATGCGATACTGTTTCCCACCTCGCTTTTTTGGACTGGGAATTTTCTTCTGATTGCGTCTTTGCCTGATCTTTGCCTACTTGTACCTTTTTTCTGTGGTGGTTCTTATTAGCTCACCTGAGCCGAAGGCTCACAGATGAGCTTATAGTATAGTGGACGAGCCGGCGTCCGTGCGTCATCCGTCGTCGTCGTCGTCCGTCGTCCGTCGTAGTCAACATTTTCAAACGACTTCTCCTCTGAAGCTGCCAGGCCGAATTTCTTCATATTTTAAATATAGCATCTACAGGTGGGGAGGAACGAATATTTGTGTTTTTTATTTCGATCGGATAAAAACTCTTGTTGCTATGGCAACTTATGCTTCCCATAGACTTATAATGGAGAAAAGTGAAAATTGCCTATTTTTGCTGTCTTATTTGAGATATTTGAATTTTGTTTTTGCAGAAATGTTTATTGAGTAGTCCTCTACGTTTCATGTGACTTTTGTCCTAATTGTTCATTTTGATTTGTTGCAGGAGCCCCATATAGGGCAAAATTTCGAAAATACATTCAAAAATCTTCTTCCCACAAACTGTCAAAGGGATGAAGCCTATACTTTGTATACATGTTCCTGACAGTGGCCTCTACATAATTTGTGTTTTTTATTCCAGGCGGATAAGAACTCTGGTTGCTATGGCAACTTAAAGTTTCCATAGACTTATTATGGGAAAAGTGGAAATCGGCTTTTTCCGCTAAAATTGCACTTGAATTTTGTTTTTGCAGAAATGTTTATTGAGTAGTGTTTGACGTTTCTTGCGAGTTTTGTCCTAATCCTTTATTTTGATTGGTTGCTGGGGCCCCATAAAGGGCAAAATTCTGAAAAAAAAAAAAAAAAAAAAAAAAAAAAAAAACATTCAAAAATCTTCTCCTCAGAAACTGTCAAGTGGATGAAGCCTGTACTTTGTATACATGTTTCTGACAGTAGCCTCTACATAATTTGTGTTTTTTATTCCAGTCGGATAAGAACTCTGGTTGCCATGGTAACTTTAAGTTTCCATAGACTTATTATGGAAATTAGCTATTTTTTTTGAAAAATATTTCAGCCTGAGATCTGAAAAGTGGTAGATGCAAACAACTAATGGATTAGATGAAGGTATATGATTAATTTAGGTCAAGGTCATCTCTTGACCTTGGCCGGTCTGTCGTCCATACATACTTTTCAAAGATTTTTTTCTCTGAAACCACTTGGCCAATCAAAGCCAAATTTTATATGAAGCATCTATAGGAAGTGGGAACCAATGTATTATAAATAATCCAGGTCACATGACCAAGAAGGCCGCCATGCCCATATATGGTAAAAACCATTAAAATATCTTCTTCTCCAGAACCGGTGAACTGATTTCAACGAAACTTTGCATGAAGTATGGATGACTCAAGTACTACAATGTATATATAAAACATGACCCTGTGATGACCTTGACCTATTTTATGGCAAGGTCAACATAGGTCGTCAATGCATTTGAATGGGAAAAACTTTTAAAATGTCATTTTAAGTGAAAGTCTTGCAGGAAATGGGCAGTAGGACTGAAATTTAATGATTCTGAAAAAAAATGGACCCCAGGAGCCCATGTGCTTTTAAAATGTTATTTTTTTGAAAACTATTGCAGCCTGAGAACTGAAAAGTGATAGATGCAAACAACTGATAGAGTAGATGAAGGTATGTGATTAATGTAGGTAATGGTCCATTTTGGAAACATAGGCAAACATAAAACATGGGGAAAAGTGACAACTAGGTCTCGGGTAAGCATTTACAGGACCAATGATCCTTTGGAAACCATTGCAGCCATAGGCCTGAAGCTTGACCAAGATGACCGTCATACCCATATATGGAAATAAAACAACACTTTGTCCAGTGACTGTACTTGTTGACTCTCAGGTGAGCGATAGTTGCCCTTGGGCTACTTGTTGTTTTATGTCTTGGTGTTGATTTTTTGTGTTTTTAGCACCTTACGTACGTTTTCACTCGGCTGCTCTCTCGGCTTATGATATGTTTTCTTGGTATAAGTACCTGATTGTTAATTTGTTTTTTTTTCCGATCTCGGTTTTTGGAGTGGGAATTTCTTTCTGATTGTACCATTTCCTGATCATTGTCTACCTGTAGCATTCATACATAATTTGGCTTTGATTGGTCAAGCGTTTCAGAGAAGAAGATCTTTGAAAATGTGAACGGACGCCCAGACGCATGCACAGACGCTGGCTCATGTACATTCCTATAAGCTCCCAATGAGCCTTCGGCTCTGGTGAGCTTAAATGGTTGCTGACGACGGACGGACGACTGATGGGCGATCGAGTGTTGGGTGCCTGCCTATTATGTAAGCACAACGTGTGATCCTGACGGCTCATGTGAGCTAAAAACAAAGTTTGAAACGTGAAAATCCCTTAACATAACAGCTCACTAAATTCTGGATGACAAACGGTTGTCCATACTAGTCTTTGATGATAAGAGCATTGTATTAGGTTCAGAATTAGCATACAATATTATACTTGTTCTCATCCAGCGAGTGTGTATGAAAGATTATTATAACTTTGTGTTACTGATCGTTCCAAGGCGATACTTCTGTGGTGGTTCTTTTTGTTTTATGTCTTTGTGTTTAAAACTTTTTTTTTGTGCTGTTGGCGCCTTATGATGTTTTCATATTTTTGATTAAGTTAAGGTAACTGAGTGGCCACCTATTGCGGTGTGTTTCATGGTATAAGTGCCTGATTGTTAGTTTGGTTTTTTCCCACCTCGGTTTTTGGAGTGGGAATCTCTTTCTGATTGCGCCTTTTCCTGATCTTTGCCTACTTGTACCTTATTATGGACACATCTACGGCGTTCCATACAAAATACACATCTTTATCGAAATGCAATTCGCAGCGCATTTCTATACAGTGGTTGCCTATAAAGCACTGTTTAGGCTATCAGTATACAACAAATCAGCCGTATCCCAGTCGGCAGCATTATTGTCATTTTGTAAAATACGCGATTTCGGTTCCCCAACTATAACCCCTGGTTCCGAAAGGCCCTCACGTTAAAACGTCTATAGCTCAAAATTAAGTTTGGAGATCAACTCATGGTGTCTGCGATAAAATTTAGAAAATATTTTTTTGAAGTTAATGAATCCAAGCCGATAACAGTTTTCTGACTTCTCTGAATACCCTCGCTGATCTTAAAGGACGAAAAGGAAAATATAACCTGCACTATGGGTGAAATTTGGCTGTTAAACATTTATTTCACGCGTTGAAGTCCGCTACATGATTGCAGACTCTAGCGAATCTTATACGTTACGAAATGAATATACCATAAGAAGCATGGCAAGGAATGTCACCATCCAAAAACGGAAAAAAACATTATTATATCAAAATCAAAGTCATCGCGTTTATCATGAATTTAGAAGAAATAAATAAAAAAAGTAAATTATGCATTTTACTATTGTTAGACGCTAGTGACCCATTAGGATTGACGCGTCGTTAAACATCAATCAACCAAAAGAAGAAACAAATCCATTTGCAATATAAATATGTAAATACAAAAAGTGGGCTTCGGTATATGTGGTGTTGGCTTTATTCAACTGTAGTTTAGGTGGATGAGTTTGATTGACCATACCTTCAACATAAGGATTGTCAATGTTCAAAAGGTCATGGAGGTACCTAGAAGTCGAATTAAAAGCCTCAATAACATCAGCTTGATTGTCATAGTTAAATTAAACCATGAAATCTCTTTCGTAGCAGATTAAAAATAAATCAGCCTCGAGAGGAGCGCAAGTTGTACCAATCATAATTCCAACAATTTGTCTGTATAACTTGGTTCCGAATCTAATATAATGTATATCGACTTTTGTCGGAGGGAGTGAAAAAAAAGCTTTTTTTTATTCATCAGGGAATTTATCATGATTTATTTGTTTGTCCATGATGATACACTGTCTAGTTAGAGATTCACCACGAGGATCGAACAACTAACTAAATGTTTTGAACCACTGCAGATACTGAGGGTGAGGTTAGGTACCTACAAAACCGGTTAACCCTCCCCCCCAGTTATTTACAAGACGGTACTACTGTTGTGGTTCACACTTATCTAAGTTATTCCAATTACGAGTTTCATGTAGCATGGCTTTGTGGCCACCCGAGTATAATTTGGCTGTTCTCTAAACCCTCTGCATTTTACTTGTTCTGTCCAAGCTAGCACTGTGACCACCTCATACCTTCAACAGCTGTTCACCCTGCTTTCCGTTATTCATGCTAAACGTTGGTATCTATTTTTAATAATTTCTTAATATTATTTTTCTTATTTTTTGTATATCACTGACCCACTGCAGAAGCTGAGGATGAGGTTTGGTACCTGTCAAACCGGTTTAAGCCCGCCAGTAATTGTATAATACTGATCGTTCCAAGGCGATACTTCTGTGGTTGGTCTAATTGTTTAATGTCTTGGTGTTAAATTTTTTTGTGCTGTTGGCACCTTATGTATGTTATCACATTTTTAGTTAAGTTTAGGTTACAGAGTGGTTACCTGTTGGGGAAATAGCTGCTCATTCGGCTTACGAAATGTTTTCATGGTATAAGTACCTGAATCTGTGAGTCCTGGTATTTGATTCATCAGGATGTTTATCATGATTTATTTGTTTGTTATTTATTTGTAAAAAGGTACAAGTTACCTTAACTTAACTAAAAATATGAAAACACACTTAAGGCGCCAACAGCACAAACAAAAAAAAAGAAACACCAAGACATTAAACTAAAAGAACCACCACAGAAGTATCGCCTTGGAACGATCAGTAACACAAAGTTACTGGCGGACTTAAACCGGTTTTACAGGCGCCTAACCTCACCCTCAGCTTCTGAAGTGGTTCATAACATTTAGTTAGCTCTTCGGTCCTCGTGGTGAATCTCTAACTAGTCAATGAATCATCAAGAACAAACATATAAAAAAGATACATATAAAAAAGATAAACATCCTGATGAATCAAAACCCAGGACTCACAGATTGAGTAAGCTGCCCGACGATGGAGATCCCTGGGCGCCGAATAACCTACTAACTCCGGAGCAAAAGAAAAACACCAGTTGGACCCCGGTGTAGCCTACTGGATATGTGAGTTCTGGTATTTGATTCATCAGGATGTTTATCACGATTTGTTTGTTCTTGATGATTCATTGACTAGTTAGAGATTCACCACGAGAACCGAAGAACTAACTAAATGTTATGAACCACTGCAGAAGCTGAGGGCGAGGTTATGGCCGTGTAAAATCGATTTAAACCCGCCAGTAACTTTGTGTTACTGATCGTAAAAAGTCGAGACTTCTGTGGTGGTTCATGGTATAAATGTTTTCATGGTATAAGTACCTGAATCTGTGAGTCCTGGTATTTGATTCATCAGGATGTTTAACATGATTTATTTGTTTGTTCTTCATGATTCATTGACTAGTTAGAGATTCACTACGAGGACCGAAGAACTAACTAAATGTTATGAACCACTGCAGAAGCTGAGGGTGAGTTTATGGCCATGTAAAATCGATTTAAACCCGCCAGTAACCTTGTGATACTGATCGTTCCAAGTCGATACTTCTGTGGTGGTTCATTTTGTTTCATGTCTTGGTATTTAAAATATTTTATGCTGTTAGCGCCTTATGCATGTTTTCATATTTTTAGTTAAGTTAAGGTAACTGAGTGGCCACCTTCTGGGAAAATAGCTGCTCATTCGGCTTACGAAATGTTTCATGGTATAAGGTTGCAGTGGTATAAGCGAAATGTTTTATTGTATAAGTACCTGATTGTTTGTTTTTTTTTCCACCTCGGTTTTTGGAGTGGGAATCTTTCTCTGATTGCGCCTTTTCCTGATCTTTGCCTACTTGTACCTTCTTATTGTTAGTTTGTTTTTTTCCCGCCTCGGTGAACCATATTTTTACTGCTCTTTTGAAGGTCACTCTATCAAATCGAGAAGTTTTCTTTGATTAGATTATGTTGCAGTGTGGTAAACAGAGTAGAAAAATCTTATGTGGACACGCTCGTCGCAAGAAACCCTCTACACTTCAGCATTGAGTACCACTCAGTTACCAAAATTTAACTAAAATTTAAAAACATACATAAGGTGCAATCAACACAAAAATTCAACGCCAAAACATACAACAGTAAGAACACTCAACGCCAAAACATACAACAGTAAAAACACTATTGAAAGGTACAAGTAGGCAACGATCAGGAAAAGACGCAATCAGAGACAAACATCCACTCCAAAAAACGAGGTGGGAAAAACTAAATTATTAATTAGGATCTTATACTCAGATAACAAATCGTAAGCCGAGTGAGCAGCTATTTCCCAATAGGCCGCCACTCAGTTTCCGGAACTTAAATAAAGATATGAAAATGTACATAAATTTCAAGCAGCACAAAAATCTACTCCAAAACAATAAAGAAATGGAACCACAACAGGGGGAGCTTAAATCGACTTTCTTAATGTTCTGCAGTGGTTCACATTATTATAGAAAGGTACAAGTAGGCAAAGATCAGGAAAAGGCGCAATCAGAAAAAGATTCCCACTCCAAAAACCGAGGTGGGAAAAAACCAAACCAACAATCAGGTACTTATACCATGAAACATATCGTAAGCCGAATGAGCAGCTATTTTCCCAATAGGTGGCCACTCAGTTACCTTAACTTAACTAAAAATATGAAAACATACATAAGGCGCCAACAGCACAAAAATTTTTTTCAAACACCAAGACATAAAACGAAAAGAAGTATCGACTTGGAACGATCAGTAACACAAAGTTACTGGCGGGTTTAAATCGATTTTACACGGCCGTAACCTCACCCTCAGCTTCTGCAGTGGTTCATAACATTTAGTTAGTTCTACGGTCCTCGTGGTGAATCTCTAACTAGTAAATGAATCATCAAGAACAAACAAATAAATCATGATAAACATCCTGATGAATCAAAAACCAGGACTCAGAAGAGTTTACAATCTACAATTAATTATTCTAATCCAATATTCAGAGAGCGGGTGAAACAAGCTAAGATATAATGAATGCCTTAGTCTGAATTGAGTGCTGTATTTATAGATCTAAGGAAAAATCTCCTAGCGTCTAGCAAGGCTAGAACAGTACTGAACAGGAATGTTTGTTCTGTGTAGAAAAATGATCAGTATTGCAAGTCTAGAAAATACCAGACACATATCATTGACCGTAATCAGAATCCCTAGAAAATTTAATACATATACTAAATATATTATTCATTTACATGACAATAATGGAGTCGTTTACGTTTCATCTGGAAGTTTCTGTAATATGCTCATACCTTCTTAATTATGCGGTATAGAGTTAGTTTTTGTTTGGTCCTCACGTTGAATCTCTAACTTGTCAATGAATCATCACGGATAAACAAATACATCATGAAAACCGCCCTGATGAATCAACACTGTGGATTCAACAGATACAGTAGGCTGTCCGACGATGGAGATCCGTGTGCGTCAAATAACTTACTAACCCCGAGCAAAAGAAAAACACCAGTTGCACCCCAGTGGGCCAAGCAACACCCAAGAAGCTCCGGCCTCAACCGACTAAAAGAGATAGCCGTATGCCGGGGCCATCATAGAGTCTGACGGCCGACCCACCGGCGTGGCTAAAGAAAGCAGCAAAGTTTTCAAACATGATGGGGTTAAAAACTGAGCATTCAAGTTATTACCTATAAGTCTGTAACGTGTTATGATTTTTCTGAATTGAAAAGATAACTCTTTTCTTCCTATAAGTTTCTTAAATTTGTAAGCTTAGTCACCATTAAATTCTGGTTCCGAAAGTCCCTCACGTAAAAGCGTCTTTAGCCGAACTTTAAATTTGGAAATCAACTCATAGTGTCTGCGATAAAATTTGGAAAAAGTTTATGATACCGATATCCCTGTTGGAGAAGTTTGGCTGTTAAACATTTATTCTGCGCGTTGAAGTCTGCTACATGATTGCAGACTCTAGCAAACCAAACAAGTTGCGCTTTGTATGAACCATTACAGGCCAAATAAAGTGAACCATAGTTTTTAATGCTCTTTTGAAGATCCACTCTATTAAATCCAGAAGTTTTGTTTTCCTTAATCAGATTATGTGGCAATGTGGTATGCAAAATAGAAAAATCGTATATGGACAAGCTCGTCGCCCGAAACCTTCTACACTTCAGTTTACTGAGCACCTCGCCAGAATTTGTTTAATGACCAAAACCAATTTTCATTTGAAGTTTCATGCACCGTCTCACAGTATTGGTCTAGCAGCCAAATCGAAAAAAAATCATCCTGTTCCATCCCCCAGGAAGAAAAATTCTATTGGTACCATGCATCAGGCAAACATCTGAGATGCTTAGAAAACCATGTTTTTCTAAGTTATGTGTGGTCAATTTTTCATAAGAGACATGTAAATCATGTAACAATTTTGATTGCAATAAAAAAGTACAAGTAGGCAAAGATCAGGAAAAGGCGCACTCAGAAAAAGATCCCCACCCCAAATGCTTAAATCTAATTTATATATAATTATTTTGAAACATTTGGTCAACCAGACATGTTAATTACGTTACTTTTTCTACACAGTGTACCAATTTTAAAACAGCACCAGAAACAGTTGCATTTTGGTGCATGTGATTGATATATCATTTTTTGATTTATCTATCTTGGTATTTACAGCCCTTTTATAAGAAAACTCACAGCTTTACAGAACACAATCTTGTTAGGAACATAAATAATAAACAAATATTAAAACGTTTGCATTATAAAACACTTAATAAAACAAACACTGGGTTACTTGATAAAAAAGGTACAAGTTGGCAAAGATCAGGAAAAGGCGCAATCAGAAAAAGATTCCCACTCCAAAAATCGAGGTGGGAAAAAAACCAAACTAACAATCAGGTACTTATACCATGAAACATATCGTAAGCCGAATGAGCAGCTATTTTCCCAATAGGTGGCCACTCAGTTACCTTAACTAAACTAAAAATATGAAAACATACATAAGGCGCCAACAGCACAAAAAATTTTAAACACCAAGACATAAAACAAACAGAACCACCACAGAAGTATCGACTTGGAACGATCAGTAACACAAAGTTACTGGCGGGCTTAAACCAGTTTTACAGGTACCTAACCTCACCCTCAGCTTCTGCAGTGGTTCATAACATTTAGTTAGTTCTTCGGTCCTCGTGGTGAATCTCTAACTAGTCAATGAATCATCAAGAACAAACAAATAAATCATGTTAAACATCCTGATGAATCAAAAACCAGGACTCACAGATTGAGTAAGCTGCCCGACGATGGAGATCCCTGGGCGCCGAATAATCTACTAACTCCGGAGCAAAAGAAAAACACCAGTTGGACCCCGGTGGGCCAAGCAACAGACAAGAAGCTCCGGCAGTAACTTTGTGTTACTAATTGTTCCAAGTCGATACTTCTGTGCTGGTTCTTTTTGTTTCATGTCTTGGTGTTTAGAATATTTTGTGCTGTTGGCGCCTTATGTACGTTTTCATATATTTAGTTAAGTTAAGGTAACTGAGTGGCCACCTATTGGGAAAATAGCTGCTCATTCGGCTTACGAAATGGTTTTATGGTATAAGTACCTGATTGTTAGTTTGGTTTTTTCCCACCTCGGTTTTTTGGAGTGGGAATCTTTCTCTGATTGCGCCTTTTCCTGATCTTTAACTACTTGAACCTTCTTATAAATAAGTAAATAAATAGATAGATAAAAAAATAAATAAAAAAACCCTAATGGCCTATTGTGTTTCTTTACCTTAAGAAATAAAAATACAACAGATAGTTTGGGTCATTGTAAACAGGCTTTTAAATGAAAGCATAGGGTGTAACTGATCGTATAATTGATGCAAGTTTGTCAAATGACAATTTGAGTTGAGTAAGGAGGAGACTCAGGAAGCATTCATAGGTTTGAGTATTTCATGCAGCTTCTGTGTTATTTGTATATTATATCTTGCATTCTCCGTAGAATAAAACATTTGATAAACGCAACAGCATGGTGGAAAACTCTTGATGTTACATACGTGCAGCATAAATCTTGTCAAATGAGGAAGAGTTGAGGTTTTTGCTGAGAGTTTTTGCAAGAAAATATTTTGTCAGAAAATATAGTTTTTGCTATTGATGATGACGAAAATATTAAATGTCTAAAACAATACTTATTTCGACTGCAATAAATTTCGTTTCAGTGCCAGGATATTGAAAATTGCTTAGGCAATCTCACAAAAGAACTATTCCGAAATACTTTATTGAAAGACTGAATAGTAAAATAGTAAAAAAAATGGAAAATGCAAAGGATAATGAACTAGCAAATAAACATAAGGCAATTAACATATTGGAAAATGAACAATCATCGCTAAATCTGGGCGTAAATTAGCGCCTATGTAAGAACATAATGCAATTAAAACATGTACAATAAAACAACAATTTAACAAATCTTGGCGAAAATAAACAGCACGTCTGGCGAAAATAAGCAGCCTGACAATACAATGATCACAACGAAATTAATAAAAATGAAGTATTTGAAATTGACCATTTGAAAATCTTGAAGAAAATAAGTTCCTTATTAACGTATAAACAAAATAGGCAAATAAACATAAAGCAATGTAAACGAAATCATTTAAATGTTGACAAATCCCTTTGAAAATAGAGTTGAACAATGATAATGTTGAAACAATTGAATAATTATGCAATTTAGTTAAACCTCGACAAAATGAAATCCAACTACAGCTACAGCTACATTCGCGAAACGATAACTTGCCAAATGCTACAATAAAATACATGCAAGCCGAGGCGAAACAGAGGAGGTGGTGCAAATTAAAAATAATAGTGTTAATCAGAGCACCATTTGCAAAGTCTTCTATTCTGAAACCTCTTGGCCGACGAAAGTCGAATCTAATAATAAACAAATAAAACTGAGAGTCTATAAGAAGAGTGAACACAATAAAGAGTAAAGGGAGATGGACTAAACCATGGTTTAACCTACTTAAGCCTCGTCAGTGACCCTTTAGATTCGACGTGGAGCCAAAGAGAATAACCGTTATTTTGCACCTTTCAGCAGGGTAGTCTAAACCGACGAAAATTTTCTGATTTTTCAGAAGATCCTAGTCGATATAAATAGACCAAAAGGAAAATATAATCTGCACTAGAGCCTGTATGGATAGTTTCTTCGCGACATCTAGGCCACCTGCTCAAAAATCTTCTTTTCTAGAACAAGCAGTCTGTCTCATGGTACTCCTTTCCGATGTACAAGAAGAGCCGAAAAATAATGTCAAGATTAAAGTATGAATCTTTTTAGTCCGATAGATACTTAGGATGAAAAAGGCTTGTCGAACAGTGCCGTAGATAAGCCAATATACAGCTGCGTTCAGTTATTAATATACCGCTTCAATATTCAGAGGCAAATTGACAAATCTTCTTGTTTTTGAACAATCGTAACTGGCAAAAATGGACAACTGGATGAATTTGTTTATATATATAATGCGTTAAGTATGAGTATAATTATTCACTCCGTACATAAAACTTTCAAACCTTATGATGCTGTATGCCTACATTGATTACATAACATATTGAGCCAAACTTTCACCGATATTCGAGTTTCAAAGATTCCACAAGGAACCATGGCTAATGGTTTGTAATTTTATTTATAAATGATGAAAGAATAACCTATTTTACTAAGGCTGAAAATTTTGTGTCTTTATGAGGGCCTGGATGGGGTATAATGATTAATGAATAATGGCCTAAAATTTTTATTGAGAGTGAATAAAGAGCAAAAAATTTAATGATTAGTGAATAATGAGGTCCTAAAAAATAATGAATAAATGTAAATTTTTAATGAATAGCCCAGTAATATAATGAATAGTGAATAATAACATTTTAAAGAATAATGAATATGCTAAAATTTGGCTTTGTAATTGTCTTAGATGGCCTCCCTGACATTCCAGAATTTCATTTTTTCTGGGATCTGGACGCCCCCAGACCCGATTTAGTTCAAATGTTGTATTCATATTTCAGAAATCCTTGAATGTTTGGAAAGCCATATGTCTGGAAGCCAAGCATGTAGGGGCTCACCTCATGGTCCAGTTGAAAAAGAAATGTGTCATTTGAAGGCAGAGAAAAATAAATTAAATCATTCTGGATGTTTACTGAGCCAGATACTATTTCTATGTTTTGTTTGTTTGTGTATATGTATTTTCTTTTCATTCTATTACCCCACTTTGTCCTTATTATGTATGTTCCAATCCTATAATGATAATCTTTGACATCTTTTCTATGGATGGACATCATCTTGCTTTTTATATGACAGAACATAATTATAGTGTCTTCTGCAATCAGAAACAAGGCAGCACTAATGCAAATCTATCTGGCAATTTATATGGCGCTACATAATTTTTTTCTCGCTCGCTTCGCTCGCTCGGTATTTAAGACATTAATAAAATGTATTGTACAATCAGGCACAAGCACAAAATCCATGCATCACATTGTACTTCCATACTAACTAAACAACAGCATTTAATTATAACTTTTACCCCTGAAGTTACACAATTTTTCTTAACTAAACTTTGGTATTCATAAATGAAGAGAAATATTCAGGGTAAAACTTAGGGCACACAGATTTAAAAGGGGATTTGCTAAAACAATTGGTATACTATTGGAGGTCTAGCAGAGTATATATGCTTCTCTCAAGATGTTAATATCAAGGTTGCACTCAGCAGTCTACAATTTAATATTACAGAACTAGTCCTTGTGGCTTGAGATAAGGGATGCCTTAGGTGGGGAAAACCTATTTGCTTATGGATATTAGTTAGGCGTGACTAGTAATTATCATATTTTAATAATAATCCAGTTAATTTTAATGAATAAGCCAAAATTTTAATGACAGTGAATAAATGGCTAAATTTTTAGTGATTAGTGAATACCAGGACGCCCCATCCAGACCCTCCTTTATGAGCACTATTTACAAAGTTACACCCAACTGATCGTTCCAAGGCGATACTTCTGTGATGATTCTTATTGTTTTATGTCTTGGTGTTTAAATTTTTTGTGCTGTTGGCGCCTTATGTGTGTTATTATATTTTTAGTTGAGTTTAGGTAACTGAGTGGCCACCTATTGGGAAAAAGCTGCTCATTTGGGTTAAGAAATGTTTCATGGTATAAGTACCTAATCGTTAGTTTGGCTTTTTTCTGATTGCGCCTTTTACTGATCGTTGCCTACTTGTACCTTTTTCTGTGGTGGTTCTTTTTGTTTTGTGTCTTGGGGTTTAAATTTTTGTGCTGTTGGTGACTTATGTGTGTTTTCATATTTTAGTTAAAAAAAAGTAAAAGTAGGCAAAGATCAGGAAAAGGCGCAATCAGAAAAAGATCTCACTCCAAAAGCCGAGGTGGGAAAAAACTAAATTAACAATCAGGTACTGATACCATAAAAACATATGGTAAGCCGAAAGAGCAACTATTTTAAGTTTAGGTAACTGAGTGGCCACCTATTGGGAAAATAACTGCTCATTCGGCTTACGATATGTTTTCATGGTATCTGATTGTTAATTTAGTTTTTTTCCACCTCAGGTTTTGGAGTGGGAATCTTTTTCTGATTGCGATTTTTCCTGATCGTTGCCTACTTATACCTTTTCAAATGGGCGCGTATCTCAACCATACTCGTAAAATCTTATATTAACTAAAGGTACGTCCCCGTATAGCCGTTTTACTATAAATCTTTAAGTGCGGATAAGACGGTCATTTGTTTGCTATTAGTAGTTGCGACCGCTGTTACTACAATGTAACATTTCTTTCAGTTGTTTACGAAACCTACTTCCACTGATCACGTACAAGAAAAAGTTACTAGCGTTATTTATATAACCCATTAGTCTTGTCACATTAAAAATGTCAATCTCGATATCTGTGCGATCCCTAAAGTTGGTTTTACCACTAATGATTAGAAATATGGGATGGGGGCTTGTCAAAATCATAAAAGACATGCTGACAAGCACAGCTACAATCAGTAAGTCACGGTTTCTTTTCGCTGCCGGGCCTTTAATGGGTCCTCGGATTTTTGCAGACGCAAAAACGGCTTTAATCATGACAGTGTTGCAGAGAATAAGCACAGCACCAGGAACCATAGAGTAAAATAGTGCCATTATAAAAGGGTACGAGTATCTCCATAGCAACGAGTAGGGACCAGGGATGGTATAACACCAAATTACCAGGCCATTTGTTTCACCGGTCCACCCAAACAAAATATGGATATTGAAAATAAGTACGGTTATGATTATAGCTGAAATTGTCTTAATACCAAACGTCTGGCTACTGATCCGTGCCACGTGGTGAGGAATTTTAGTCGAGATAGTTCTCTCCAGCGATATAGCCACAATTAGCCAGCTAGAAATGTATTTAGCTGAGTCAAAAATATAGCCAGTTAGTTTACAATAAACTTTAGGGTTGCCCCAAGAGAAGCTTGGAACATAATTAAGCACTAGAACCAGATAATGTAAGCTACAGATTGTGTCAAAGAGTGCCAGAGCTGCCAGATACAACATAAAGGATCTCCTCCTGTTGTCTTTCCTCATACACACACAAAACGCCAAGGAATTTCCGATGATTCCAGCAACTAAGACTATGCTGTGAATAGTACGCCAAGTGTTCCAATTTAGATACAGCCCCTGGTCATTGAATGTTGATACAAGTTCTGTGATGTAGAGCTGGGTTGTTGTGCTGGTATGGTGTTCCACGTCTGACGCTGTACTTGTTATAGTTGCGTCATCAGTTCCGTTTAGAACCTCAAGAGCATCTGTTGGTTTTTGAGCCATCGTGAAGGTTTATCAAACCTACAAAGAAAATGACAAATCATCTGAATGAAAGAATTAACAGCTGTCCCGGAGGAGGAAGACAAAAGTAGTCAATGATCAGAGAGAAATTCCAACGCCAAAAACGGAGGTGGGAAAAACAAGTTAACAGTCAGGTACTAGTACTAAGAAAACACACCGTAAGCCGAGTAAGCGGCTATTTTCCCAATAGGGCGTCCACTCAATTACTCAAACTTTACTCAAGGACACAAATAATTCGTCAAAACATAAAATAATAAGAAACAACACAGAAGTATCGTTTTGGAACGATCAGATGCATAATAGAACTGGGGGCTTAAACTAATTTTGCAAGTACTTAACCTCACTTCACCCTCAGTTTCTGCAGTGGTTCACAACATTTAGGTTCTCTGACTAGTCAATTGATCATCAAGGGCAAACAAATAAATCATGATAACCAACATGATGAATCAACAACGAAGACTTAAAAATAGAATATTTATTTATTATTTATTTATTAACAATATTTAAAGAGGGTAAACACATTTAACCTTTCGGCTATTCTACCATGTGGCCCTCTAAAACGACAAATAAATTACAACATCATATTTACAATATATACAAAGTATTAAAATGTTCGATAGTTTCGTTAAAGGAGCTGCTGTTAGACTAAAATATTCTTTATCACAGTTTTTATTGCTAGAGTTTAGGAAAGAATGCATCCTGTTTTGTTGGTACATTATACCTTAGAGCCCACGGCTATTAAGCTGCCTGGCGATTGAGACTCCTGGGCGCCAAATAATAGCACTGGAAATCTAGAGCAAAAGAAAAACACCAGTTACACCCTGTTGGGCCGAGCAACAGGCAAGAAGCTCAGGCCCCAAACAACTAAAATGACAAGCTTTGTCGGGGCCACCATAGAGTCTGACGCCCGACCCAACGGCGTGCAATTAAAGAAGACAGCATAGTTATCCATCTAGGGCACAAAATTGGTCCAAATCATCCAGCAACTAGCGTAACTATTGTAACCAACTGATACATTTGTTATGCAGTAATTGTTATGCAGTAACAATTGTGAATATTCATTGGAAACAATCACAATAATTATCCACAATCTCGTAACCATTGTGATAGTTCGTCTCTCACTAATGAGAAAGACCATCATTATTTCTTGAATAGTGCTGATGTGTGTTGGTGAGTTCTTTGATGGCTGACTAGGCCAATTCTGGCTCTAAACTGTCGGTTGCAAGTAGAGCAAGTCAATGTCATAGAGTCTGCTGGTGGCACATTTGTTTTGGCTTTGCGCTCTCTTCGCTTTCTTTCAGTTTCACAGATTCTCTTCTTTTCATAGAGAGCTGCTCCTTTGTTGATGAGACCTCGCCACTTTGATCGCTCCTGTGCAGTCTGTTCCCAGGACCCCATTGGTATTTCGAAATCCTTCAGAGAGGCTTTGAGGGTGTCTTTGTAGCGTTTCTTCTGGCCACCTTGAGAGCGCTTTCCCTCCTGTAGTTCTCCATAGAAAACTTTCTTTGGAAGTCGCGCATCAGGCATTCTTATAACATGGCCAGTCCATCTTAGCTGTGCTAGCTTTAAGACTGTATGCATGCTTTGCATCCCTGCTTTCCTCAGGACCTCTGTGTCTGGAATCTTATCCTGCCACTTGATTTTTAACAACTTTCTCAAACAGCTTAAGTGGAAATGGTTAAGTCTCTTTGCATGGCGTTGGTATACTGTCCAGGTCTCACATGCATACAAGAGGGTTGGCAGTACCACAGCCTTGTAGACTTTCAGCTTGGTGTCAAGCTTGATTCCATTTCGCTCCCAGACATTTGCACGGAGTCTTCCGAATGCCACACTAGCTTTTGCAATTCTGGCAGTGATCTCATCATCAATATGCACTGCTCTGGAGAGAGTGCTTCCCAGGTAGGTGAACTTGTCAACAACTTTCAGTTTTTGCCCATTCAAAGTGATGGTTGGTTCATTATATGGTTTTCCGGGGGCTGGTTGGTGTACAACCTGTGTCTTTTTTGTGCTGATTGTGAGATCATAGTTATCACATGACTGTGAGACTTGATCCATGGCTCTTTGCATTTTTGCCTCTGTGTTGGCATTCTTATCCATATCATCTGCATAGAGGAGCTCATCTAGCACATCAGTCTGGACCTTAATTTTGGCTTGCAACCTTCTGAGGTTGAATATGTTGCCATCAAAACGGTACCTGATTGGAAAACCAGTGTCACTGTCCTGAAAAGCATTCATAAGCATGGCAGAAAACATCATGCTGAACAGTGTTGGTGCCAGAACACAGCCTTGTTTGACCCCATTTGTTACTTCAAATGGTTCAGAGAACTCTCCATCATTTTGCACACGTGCCTGCATGCCATCATGAAACTGCCGCACCATAGCTATGAATCTGGGTGGACAGCCATACTTGGCCATGATTTTCCAGAGTCCATCACGACTAACAGTGTCAAAAGCTTTGGTGAGGTCAACAAACGTCATGTATAGATCTACATTCTGTTCTTGGCATTTCTCCTGAAGCTGTCTTGCTGTGAAGATCATGTCTATTGTCCCTCTGTCTTTTCTGAATCCACATTGACTTTCAGGGATAAGTCCCGTCTGATCAAGATGAGCATTCAGACGATTCAACAGAATTTTTGCAAGTATCTTCCCAGCAATTGATAGGAGGGAGATGCCTCTGTGATTGTCACAGACTGGAGGATTTCCTTTCCGCTTGTATAGGTGGATTATGGATGCATCCTTAAATTCTTGTGGGATAGCCTCCTTCCTCCACATACAGTGAAACAACTCTGTCAGTTTCTCTGCCATGGGTAGCCCCCCAGCCTTGTAAACTTCGGCAGGAATTGCATCTGCACCTGGGGCTTTGCCAGATGATAGTTGTTGAACTGCTTTTCTTGTTTCCGTAACGGTAGGAAATTCATCTAACAGAACATTGCACTCTATCTGTGGAAGTCTGTCAATTGCATCCTGATCGATGCTTGATGGTCGATTAAGCACACTATTGAAGTGTTCTGCCCACCTTTCCAAGATAGCTTCTTTATCTGTGAGAAAAGTGTTTCCATCTGCACTGAGCAATGTGGTGGCTCCAGAACTCTTTGGACCATAAATGGTTTTCAGTGCATCATGAAATTTCTTCATGTCCTTTCTATCCGCAAAAGACTGAATTTCTTCTGTTTTCTTCCTCAGCCAGGAATCTTGCATGTCCCTAAGCTTGGTCTGGATTGTCTTACAAATGTTGCTGTAGGCTGCTTTCTTTGATACTGAGCTAGTATCATCTTGATGTGCCTTGAGCAAACGGTGCTTTTCTTCAAGAAGCCTCTGAATTTCATCATCATTCTCATCAAACCAGTCTTGATGTTTGCGAGATGGATGGCCTAAGGTGCTTGCAGCTGCAGAAAGAACTGTTTTATGGAAAACTGTCCAGTTTTCTTCGGGGTCCTCTGAACTGAGATTCATTGCATCCAGTTGGTTGCAAATGTCTGTTAAGAAATCTTGTCTCATGCTGTCTTTATTCAGCTTTGAGACATCCAGTCTCTTAGGAGCTTTCTTGCCTTGAGGTCGCCTCGCAGGCTGTATTCTTAGGTTGAGTTTGCTGACAACCAGTCTATGATCTGTCCAGCAGTCTGCACCACACATAGTCTTTGTCACTTTAACATCCTGCCTGTCTGTTCTCCGCACTATGACATAGTCTATGAGATGCCAGTGTTTGGAACGGGGATGCATCCAGGATGTTTTGTTCCTATTAGGTAGACGGAAGACTGTGTTGGTGATTAGAAGATCATGTTCAGCACACTTCCTGAGAAGCAAGAGACCATTGCTGTTGCACTTTCCAACCCCTTCTGGACCTATAACTCCTTCCCAGGTCTGGTGGTCTGTACCCACTCTGGCATTAAAGTCGCCAAGAAGGATAAGCTTGTCTGTGCGGGGTGTTGCAGAAATAACATTGTCTAGGTCATCATAGAACTTGTCCTTGACCTCATCTGGATTGGTCATTGTGGGTGCATAAGCACTGACAATAGTTGCATGTTTATTGCCTGACAGAGGAAGTCTCAATGTCATTAGACGGTCATTAATGCCTTTTGGCAATCCTGACAGCTTACCAACAAGTTCTGTTTTGATGGCAAAGCCAACTCCTGCTTCACGCCTCTCTTCACTTTTGCGTCCACTCCAGAAGAAGGTGTATCCAGCACCAACTTCTTTGATCTCCCCAACATCTGCGAACCGAGTCTCACTCAATGCAGCTATCTGTATATCATACCTCCCAAGTTCTCTGCCCACAAGGGTCGTTCTACGCTGTGGTCTATCTGACCCAGCACTATCCATTAAAGTGCGCACATTCCATGCGCCAATCCGTAAGGGGATTACTCTAGCTTTTTTCTTTGTATTTCGACCGCTTAAGGGGATCCCCGCTGATCGCGGTTAACCAGCCAGGGGGTTTGAAGCAGGCAATTGTTTAGGGCACCTTTTCTAGCCCTTCCCCATGCTACGGGGGTGAGCAGTGCGGTCCTAAATAGGTCTGCCCAGTCACTCAGCCGACTGCCGAATTCTGCTTACTGCTTCTCCTCACAGAAAACGACCATTAGAACTGAGCCGCCTGTGTGCAGGTCTGCAACTACAGCTCCCAGTGTGTCCTACACCTGCTGCTTCGCCACTCGCCCATCGCCACAGGACTTTGTAGGTATGTGGGTGCAAGTGTGATGAAATTGTTGTGTATGCAAGTGCTTGTGTGTTGAGAAATAAGATGACATGCGCTATGAAATTGGATTATAGTGAGGAAGAGGTGCGCAACGTCAACCTCACTCTCTGGTCCTCGCCCAGCTGCGCCCAGAGGCAAGACACAGGTCAAGACGTCTGGAGTTGGGTTTGGATGCAGTGGATGACCGTAACATCTTTAGTGCCTTGTCACGCTCTGCATGTTCCACAACATGTTGCTGTATCGCTTTCTGAACCGTTGAA
The DNA here is from genome assembly GCA_964017185.1 of Rugalucina vietnamica. NCBI lineage: Eukaryota > Metazoa > Mollusca > Bivalvia > Lucinida > Lucinidae > Rugalucina > Rugalucina vietnamica. Next base: position 62,162,522 of record OZ024877.1, read on the forward strand.
TCAGATGATTTCTTCCACTCCATCTACCGAAACAGTCTTTGCATATCTGGACTAGGCATATCCAGACACACAGGTTTGATTTTGGAGTTTCCTTCTCCGAGATGAATTGCTGGCCACAGCTGAAGAGCTCCATCTACCATTTCTTAGGTTTTGTTTAGAGACCTGTAAACTCCTAGGAGGGCTGTCAACCAAGACTAATGAGTTCCCCCTGCCCAGCTAGATTTTGTGTAGAGAACTAGCTTAACTCCTAGATGAGTTGCCTTCCAAGGCTAACGAGCCCCATCTGCACCGCATGACAACAGGTAGTACTGATTACATGTTACAGTAGCAGTTAAACTGACCTGACGTAACCATTGTAACTCTAATGTAACCCTACCGAAACATGACCGTATCTGGATATTACGATGATACAATATGTGCTATTTTCTCTTGTCTACAGCAAGTTACGATGTAACATTTGTTAATAATACAATAACTTTTCACAGTCTCATAACACTTGTAACTCTTAATGTTTTGATGATAAAATTAAAGTTATTTTCTATCCTTTAGAGCTTGTTAAGTTGTAACATCGTAGCATTTGATCAAAATGCAACAGTTTTCGAGAGTCTCATAACAATTGTAACTACCACTGCAGAAGCTGAGGGTGAGGATAGGCGCCTGTAAAACCGGTTTAAGCCCGCCAGTAACTTTGTGTTACTGATCGTTCCAAGGCGCTACTTCTGTGGTGGTTCTTTTTGTTTTATGTCTTGGTGTTTAATTTTTTTGTGTGTGTGTGCTGTTGGCGCCTTATGTGTGTTTTCATAGTTTTAGTTAAGTTAAGGTAACTGAGTGGCCACCTATTGGGAAAATAGCTGCTCATTCGGCTTACGATATGTTTCATGGTATAAGTAACTGATTGTTAGTTTGGTTTTTTCCCACCTCGGTTTTTGGAGTGGGAATCTTTTTTCTGATTGCGCCTTTTTCCTGATCTTTGCCTACTCGTACCTTTTTTTCTAATGTAACCATACCGAAACATGACCGTATCTTAATGTTTTCATGATAAATCATAAGTTATTTTCTATCCTGGTAACTATGTTGAGGTTATAAATGTAATCCGGCATCGATTCTCACTTCTGTATCCGGGATTGCACTATGTATCTTTGAAAATGTTTGAGTTAACAGACAACAATTCTAAAACAAAAAAGGTAAAACGAAGCAATGATCAGAAAGTCGAGTAGTAAGTGAATAATTCACTCAGTTACACGGACTTAACTAAATACATAAAATGTATGAGATGCAAAACAACACAAAACATCAACACCAAAACATTTAAATAACAACATACTATCGCCTTGGAACGGCAAGTAATATGTAATTACTGGGGGATAGGAATAGCACAGTAAATTAGTTAAGAAAAGCAAACATGAAATGATATACTTTTCAATATACTTTTCACAAGAACCTGTACACATAAGAAAGGAAGAACATTGTATAATAATTATATATATACTCCTCAAAAAAACTTTTGCACCAATTAGATTTTTTTTTCATTTATGTAAGTGACATTTCCACTTAAAATTATCAACCTAATGTTCAATGATTACTTTCATTATCTCGACTGAGGATGTGAAAAGAATCCAGGCATGGAAGACCAGAAATAAAGGTGTATGCTTTTTGCAGCATCCCACATTTTGGTGTTTTTAAAAACGTGCACTTTTGTGCATTTTTATTTAATCTTTTCATGAAAATATTTACTTGTTTTATTCACGAAATCCAGCCCTTTAAGGCAGTATCAGATTTTTAAAAGTTTATTTGAAAAAGATTTTATTAAATATTATCTTAAAATGAGAAAAATATTAGCTGGTGCAAAACTTCTTTTGATGAGTAAATAAGAATGATATAGAATTAAATATTCATAAAACGTACCATAGAACCTTGCTGCTGGACAACTGTATTAAAGGCTTAACAACTTTGTTGCTCGTAAAGCCAATTTGAACGAAGAAAGGAAGAATTCCTGGGTGCAGCTAGCACGTGATCGGCTGTTCAAATCAAGAAATTCCTCATTGGTTGGAACCTAGCACATGTTCACAGACGTGTTTGCTATTGGTTCAAATAAAAAATGACATGATTGTTTGGAGCAAGTCTTATTGCTTGGACACATGACAGGAAACGTTTCCCCGACGGCATATCGAATGTCTTAATTTTAATGAAATCATTATTTATCTTCACTATTTGCTTTATTTGTTATTGTGCATCTTTATTTTACCTATAAAGAAACTGCAATAAGATGTTGGGCGTGGATGTTATCTGATGGCAAGGTACAAGTAGGCAAAGATCAGGATTAGGCGCAATCAGAGAAAGATTGATAAGCAGTGATAAAGTTTGACATAGACGGCAAGTGCATTCTAAATATACCACAAAAGCAAGTGAAATCAGGACTCTACAGACGTGACGCGCGATGTTCGTGCAACTTTGTGTAACACGACGTTAACGTTCAGTTTAATTTATTTCGCGCTGAGCCGTGGGTAGGTGTCAGGTTATCTGATTGTGCGCTTGCATGTTTGTACTTTCGAGAGTCAAAATTTCTTCTTTTTTTTCAAGTGATTCTTCTATTTTTTTTCTTTCTCCACTGGACAGCTCTATTTTAAGAAGCTGAAATGTGTGTTCCAATAAAAGTACGGTACGGCGTTCTGTGACGTACTAATCGACCGTATATGTGCGTATTTGTGCATATCTGTCCATATCGTTTTCGTATGTACGTCAGTAAAGTACATATCGACTTTAATTTTTCATCCGTGACTGATTTTTTAATCTTTCATAAATTGCACGTGCATCTAACTTACGAATAAGATACGAATCGTTACGGATATATACGTCAGACCTATCTGCAGGAAGCCGTATTTACTCGAGTGACTCTACTTTGACCAAAAGCAGGTATTGCTAACGCCATGACGAACGTCGCTATACGCAAGTAACCGGCAACATCTTTATCTTATCCGTTCATACCGTTACTGTCCTGATCAAACAAATACATTTAAAATTATTTATAAGAGCTATCCGTTTCCATCCTTTAGTACCCGCAACTAAACGCAAGTATAGGTAATAGTGTTGCATAAATTTTTAAAGCCCCACCCAAAAAGTTCAAAGCTTACATCCGCAACTATTCGTAATTCGCTAGTGTACCTTAGGCCTACACCATCAATATCATAAACAATTGCTTATTCAGAATATGGTAAACTCTGTTGTTTGCATTAAGGAGCGGTAAAGAGCTAGACATTGTTCTTATGTTTAAAGTACCTTAATATTAAGGCCACTGATGACCAGTGATCCGAGAATTTCCTGCTTTTAATCCATAGTTTCTGTGAGATTTACACATTCACCTTCGCGCCTGCGCTCATTTTACGGGCACTGGGTTCCAACAATCAGAGAGCAGCTCTAGTGACACACCCCCAAAGCGCGCACCGTGACGTGAAGGTCAAATTTGGAGAAACCAAGCAATGATTTTATTCGATCGGAAATTGTTTTGATCGAATCGAACCATCAAGGTCCGCAACGGCACGTAGTGGAGAGAGGTTTCGCAAATGGTAACTCCGTAACCATTATAAGAGCTGTCGCAGGACAGTGCACTCGACTGCTTCTGACCTTTGTCAAACATAAGGCCAAACCCGACCTGTTACCCAAAGCATTATGCTCGTACATCTCTTTGCCTTGATGCAATAAGGCAAAATCACTGAACCATGAAAGTTAACTATTACTACCTAAGATTAAAGGTCTCACTCATATTGTGAAAGAAGTGTGTTCATTAACCAACTGAATGCCAAGAGACAAGGCAAAAATCACTGAACTGTGAAATAAGGTCACACTGACCTATAAGTATTTCAGGGTCAAAGGTCTAGTCATACTTACTCATAATGTGAAAGAAATATGGTCATATACCCATTCAGTGTTGAGATATAAAGCAAAATCACTGAACCATGAAAGTAGGTCATAGTGACTTATAAGTATGTTTGGGTTAAAGGTCTGGTCATACTCATTCATAATAAGAAAGAAGTATGAAAATATACCAACTAAGTATCGAGATATAAGGCAAAATCACTGAATCATGAAATTAGGTCACAGTGACTCAGGAATACTTTACGGTCAAAGGTCTTGTCATACGCAAACATATCGTGAAAAATGTATGTTCATATACCAATTGAGTGCCGAGATATAAGGCAAAATCACTGAACTATCAAATTAGGTCATAATGACCTAGGACTACTTTAGGGTCAAAGGTCTTCCCATATACGTAGTGTGAAAGAAGTTTGTTCATAAACCACTTTAATGCCGAGATATAACGCAAACTCACTGTACCATGAAATTCGGTCATAGTGACCTGTAAGTATGTTTGCGTTAAAGGTCTGGTCATACTCATTCATAATCTGACAGAAGTAGGAAAAAATACAAACTGAGTGTCGAAATATAAGGCAAAATCACTGAATCATGAAAATAGGTCACAGCGACCTAGGAATACTTCAGGGTCAAAGGTCTTGTCATACGCAAACATATCGTGAAAACAGTATATTCGTATGCCAATTGAGTGCCAAGATATAAGGCAAAATCACTGAACCGTGAAATTATGTCATTATGACCTAGAACTACTTCAGGGTCAAATGTCTTGTCAAAATCAATGAACCGTGAAATTATGTCACAGTGACCTATAAGTGTATTGGGGTCAAAGGCCTGGTCTTACTCACTCATAATCTGAAAGAAGTAAAAAATTATACTAATTGAGTGTCAATATATAAGGCAAAATCACTGAACCTTGGAAAGTAGGTCAACCGACCCTTACCGTCATGACACACAAGTCAGTCTCACAAAGTCTAAAGATGAATGACCAACCATCTTCCTAAGTTGTTCTATTAAGAAATAAAACAACAAGTAGCCCAAGGGCAACGATCGCTCACCTGAGAGTCAAGAATTACAGTCACTGAATGAATGAAAAGTAGTTTTTCTGCTGTCGTTTGTGAAGTTCAAAGTTTAAATTAAGCTGCTTTCAGAACTTAACAAAAATTATCAAACAGGCCTTGAGTGAGTTTCGGTCCCTTTTTCATTAAAGTTTCTTTCAGTTTCTCGTTTGATGTCAATAGGTTATCTGTGAGTCATAATAATCATGGGTTTGTTTCTATTGAGGTTTAACATCCCAGTCAACATTTTTTCAGTCATGTCGGGACAAAGCCACTTCTTTATGGTAATGTTTCTTGCTCAAAGACACAACAAGGTATCGCCATTGGGGATCCAACCCAGGACCTCTCGATTCGCAGTCTAATGCTTTACCACTATGCCACCATGCTCCACTATCTTAGTCATAATGCTATCCTGTATTACAATATGTGGCTAATGTATTATGTATATTTAAAATTTTGGTTATTTCCTGGACAATGCTTATGGGTGGTTTAAAGAAAAGAAAAGTCAACAATTTTTCAGTCATGTCGGGACAAAGCCACCTCTTCGTTGGTATTAAACAGTACTCTTGGGTAATGTGTTTTGCTCAAAGACACGACATGATGATTGGGTATCAAACCCAGGACCTTTCGATCTGCAGTCTAATGCTTTACAACTATGCCACCATGCTGTACTATCTTAGTCATAATGCTATCTCGGATTACAATATGTGGCTATTGTATTATGCATATTTAGAATTTTGGTTATTTCCCATTTGACAGAATGATATGATGTTGGTTGTGATTTTTATATTTCCTGGACAATGCTTGTGAATGGTTTAAAGAAAAGATAGTTGCTAAATCATCTCAAGCTGCTCACTTAAGATAACCAGGTGTTCTCTTTTTTCAGTGCCTATTTGCATTTTTGTTCTTCTCCAACCTGTGTTTTCATGGTAAGAATTTGATTCTGAATGCACCAAATCATGGTCATTGCTTTCTTTAACTTTTAGGCATTTTCTTTCCCTTGTCTTATTCATTTCCTGAAGTATAAGAAAGGCAATATTTCTGCAGTCATTCTTACTCTTCCACGGATTTAAGATGAACAGTTACTGTCAGTCACTATAAATTCACTCAGTACTAGTAATCTGTCCCAAGGAGACTTGCCTAGTGGCAATGTGATAAGCATAACCTAGGGTCCAGACACGATCTAATCTTTTCATTGTTGAAGTAAGAATCAAATAGAATAAATAAGGGATTTGAGCAAAAAGAAAGCATTAACTTTTTTTATTTTATTGATTCAACTTTCTTTCAATATCCAATAATTAAGATACATGTAAGTAATAATAATATGGGTATTGCATAAAGCAGATGAAAAAAATTATTATTGTGTAAGGTTTTTACAGAAAAATACATGCATCAACATGCAGAAACAAATTCACAGTCCTGCAGAATGATTGTAATGTCACAAGTGTTATCATAATTAATAGTTTGGTTTGGTTAATTGTTTAACTATCCAATAAATAGTTTTCAGACACGTGATCAAGCCACCACTTCCAGTACTTTGGACTGCTTTTTCATAAGTCTTGCACAACATCAGAGGTAACAATAGACATTAGGAATTAGTGTCTGGGGACCTGTCAAATGCCAAATATCATCTGCTAAGCTGGCTATGCAGTGTTTGCAATGACCCACAATGTAACAACTCGAATCAACAAAACACATGCTCTTCAATATCCAATACCGTACAGCTTCAAGAAAATATCCCTGGCAACATAACAACTAATAATATTACAAACAGCACACATTCTGAATCCTCAAACACAAGTCGCGATACAAATGAACACATAGCGTGTAGAAACCATGACGACGACAATATAACAACTGTGTCACAAGATTTTCTAAACGAGTTCAAATTTAGTCGTAGGGGTGTCCATATAGCAAACTTTAACATCCGTCACCTAAAACCTAAACTTGATCAAGTAAAAATTATGCTACAAGGATCTGCTGTTGATATTTTTGGCGTTTGTGAAACATTTTTGAACAAAGCAATAAATGATGAAACACTTCATGTTAATGGATATACACACGAACGAAAAGATAGAGAAGATTGTTCAGAAATTTCATCCAATAATGGCGGGGGGATTCTTATTTATTAAAGAGAGGGACTTGACTATGTTAGAAGAAACGACATTGAAACGTCGGACGTAGAATCTATTTGGATTGAAGTCAAAATAAGACAATCAAATTCCTTCTTAGTATGTTCGGCCTATCGTCCACCTTCATCTCCAACAGAATGGACAGATAAATTTTCAAGACAGATCGAAAAATCACTTGCTTTCACCGATGAAATTTATCTCATGGGTGACTTCAATATAGATATAAAAGATGAACAATTCTGCAACACTAAATGGAAACATGCAATGGAAATTAATGACTTAAAACAGCTTATCAAAGAACCAACGCGAATCACAGCTAATTCCTCAACAATCATAGACCATCTTTATGCATCCAAACCTGATCTAGTTGTTGATTTATCGGTACCTAATATTGCAGTTAGTGACCATTTTCCTATACAATTTACACGTGTTACCGGAAAATTTAACATTAAACGAAATATGCATACAACGATACAATACCGGTCAAATAAGGCTTTCAACGAAGAACATTTTCTTTCAGATATGACAGACACTATGACAAATATCAATATTTCTCCTGTGGACCCGGATCAAAATTTTGAAACCTTTATCCAAACCTTTATGACCGTTTTTGACAAGCATGCCCCAATCAAGACAAAGCGGGTGAAAAAAGAATCTCAACCAGACTGGTATAACGAGGACATCAAATTTGCTAGTAAACAGAGAGATATGTACCATAAGTCACGAAACTGGCCTCAGTACAAACATTGGCGAAATAAAACCATACAGTTGATACGTACTTCAAAGAAAGGTTTTTTTGCAAAGTCAATTGCCGAAAATAAAGACAATACATATTTATGGAAACATATAAAAGACATAAATGGTAAATCAAAAGAAAATAAGCTTCCCGATGAACTGACAGTAAACGGAAATTCTACGACTGATCCACACATTATTTCAGAATGCCTGAATACCTTATTTTCAACAATAAGTGATAAACTTAAGACAGAAAACCCACAAGACAATCCACAGTTTGAAACAAGTACTCTTGATAATTACATAAAAACTAAAATACCAAATACAGTCCAGTTTGGCATCACTCTCATGAAAATGACCAATCTTATAACATTTTTGAAGTCACTTGATGTAACAAAAGCTACGGGTCTCGATGGCATTACTCCTAGAACTTTGAAGACATCAGCCGAAACAGTAGCACCAACTCTATTAATAAATTTAAGCCTGGTCAATGGCCAATTCCCGGAATCACTTAAACTTGCCAAAATCAAACCGATCCATAAAGGAGGTACAAAATCGGACCTTTCAAATTATCGCCCTATCTCAGTTCTCCCAGTAATATCTAAAATAGTTGAAAAACCTGTTACAAAGCACCTGTTCGCCTATCTAAAAAAGTATGGCATCCTACACAAGTCTCAGTCAGGGTTTAGAAAAAATCGTTCTTGCAATACTGCATTACTAGGCTTATTAGACAAATGGCTGAAAAATATTGAAAAAGGAGAACTCACAGGCGCAGTTTTCTTTGACCTAAGAAAAAGCATTTGATGTTGCTGACCATGACATTTTACTAAAGAAACTTAAGTCCCACAAATTTGACAATCGCACTATAGAATGGATGACATCGTACCTGACAAATAGAAGACAATGCATTGTAGATAAAACAGCAACCTCTTCTTCCCAGCAAGTTACATCTGGTGTGCCACAGGGCTCTGTACTCGGCCCTGTGCTCTTTCTTATTTTCATTAATGACATGCCTTTATACATCAATGAGGCATATGCCGAAATCTATGCGGATGATACAACTGCCCATACAGCTCATAAAGATCAAAATGTTGTTCAAGTAAAACTCCAGGGTAGTTCAACTGATTTCAAATTTTGGTGCATTGTGCACAAAATGTTTGTAAACTTAACCAAAACATCTTCTATGTCTATAGGAAGTAGGCAAAATTTATCGAGTTATGATGAATTAAATATTACAATTGATAATGAAGATATCTCAAACGTTGACAACCAAAAACTGCTGGGGATAATCATCGATAAAACGCTCTCCTGGAATAAACAAATCGACTCTGTTTGTCTTAATATCACAAGACGAATAACTCATTTAAAATTACTATCTAAATATGTGGACATGTCCAATCTTAAACTTTACTATAATTCCTATATTCTACGTATCTTTGACTACGGCTGCATGATTTGGGGACAGTGTTCAACATACAATATCAACAGAGTGCTAAAGTTACAGAAACGAGCAGCGCGAATTATTCTTCAAGCAGACTTCATGACACCATCAAAAGAAATGTTCCGAGAGCTAGGCTGGCTAACATTTACTAACAGAGTGGAATATCATATTTGAATTATGGTTTTTAAGTCTCTTAATGGCCAAGCCCCTGAGTATTTATCAAGCCTTCTTACGAAATCTTCTGAAACAAACACTAGAAATTTACGTTCTAGTGAACAGGAAATTCTGAAAGTTCCATTTGCACGAACGGCATATTATAAAAATTCTTTTTCTGTCACGGGTCCAAAACTATGGAATGCTTTGCCACTAGAAATTAGAAAATCAACAAGTCTTGCCACTTTCAAAACGTCTGTAAAGAAATACTATCTAAATAAACAACTTAACGAGACATAGATCACGTTGCATGCATAGCCAGCCATAAAGCACATATCTATAATTGTTGGGACAGTGGTGTGCTGTATGGACATTGGTTTCCGCCTCACTACCACTGTCCCGATTGGCAAATACTATAGAACATCAACAAGTTTAACTATTCAAAACGTCGCGATGAAATATTAAGTAAACCATTTAACGAGGCATAAACATGTTGCACACATTGGTCCATGAGCCAATACCGTAAATTTTGGGGGTCGGTACCATCTGGCCTGAACAAATCCCCTTATGATTTTCACGTAGAACTATGTTTGTAGACTTGTAAAAAATCGGGGGGACTTGCAGTGCTGGTAGCTTCAATGGTGAAACGACACGTTATTTACGATACACCATAATTAAAAAAAACGTCATTTTAACACAAAAAACGGTAGGGAATAGTCTTCTAGCTATCCATATCCCCCTTTCCTCCCCAAGGGAAATTTCTACACTATTATTCTCTAAAAGTACATAGAAAGTGCTATCACATCCTGTTTTCTGCCATCTGAAAGTCGATGCGTTTGCGTTTTACGCTATGTTTTATTAAATTACTCTAAATATTCAATTTTTGCGTCAATAATGGGGGTACACATAGAAAATTGAAAATATCTCAATTGTTTTTTATCCTAGACCATTGAACTTGGTCTCATTTTTAAGCTTAGACATATCCCTTTTATACTATGATAAGTAATGGAAATTATCTTACTTGCATATTCATGAATTTTCATTAAAACATTAAAATGAAAAAAAAAGTTGCAAATCAATTATCCCATAAAAACTAATTTCAGGCCTAAACTATCATTGTGGCTCCTTGTTATTGTATCAATTATTCTATTTGACAATTTTGTTGATGCCATGGGCCTAAATGAAAATCATCTCATTTGCATTTTCATGAATATTAATGAAAATGACGAAAATCAGGATTTACAAAGGGAAAATAATTATATTGCCATTTGAAGGGTTTGGTTTGGGTTATAGGATGTAATTTGAACCCTTAGAACAAATGCTCAAGGGTGCCAGTTTGGTCAGAGGATCACTTTAATGCCCATTTGTGTCACCTAAAATCACAGAGTGTTCAATACAACCCCTAATAAGCGCAGTTAGTAAGGTGATACACCTATATTACCACACGTATCTTGGCTACTGATAGACCTAGAAAGCAGAAATATCAAATGATTGCTTTTGCAATGCTATATAACTATGTAATAAGATATAATTATCAAACTGACTTCCTGGTGTTCGAATATTAATGAAAACTTCATGTATTAGACTAAAATCACAGAAAATGGAGAATACCAGCACAGTTGTTTGTATCTCAGCAACCAAAAGCTCTAAAGAGCTTGAATTGGTATCAGATGATTGCTATGACAATGCTCTATATCCATGTAATAAGATATAAAAACAAGCTGGCTATCTTTAGGCTCAAATATTAAAAAGGAACTTCAGATATTAAAGGAAAAAAAAACAACAGATAAACGAAGGGGAAAATCAACGAAATTCAGATATCTCAGCAACCAAAAACTCCAAAGACTTGAAATTTGTATCAAATTATTGTTATGATAATGATCTATATTAATGTGAAAAATACAGAATGATTTTGACCTTCTTGATGTTCAAATATTGATGAGAACTTTCAATTTTAGAGACAAATCATAGACCAATGTAGGGGGTATACCTACAGAAACGTTTATAGCTCAGCAGCCAAAAGCCATAGAGAGCTGAAGTTTGTAACAAATGATTGCTATGATAACATTCTAAAACGACATATTAAGATACATTAATAGTCAGACTTTTGTGCTGTTCAAATATTGAGGAAACTTTAAATATTAGAGAAAATCACAGAAAATGGAGGGGGTATACCTACAAAAACGTGTATTTCTCAGGAACCAAAAGTCATAAATAACAGAAATTAGTATCAAATGATTGCTATAACAATATTTTATAATGATACAATTAGATATATCAATAAGCTGACTCCCTTGTAGCTCAAATACTTAAGGGAACTTCAGATATAGGAGAAAAATCACTGGCAAACGAAGGGGGTATACAAATAAAACTGCTCATATCTCAGTGACCAAAAGCTCTAGAGAGCTAAAATTTAAGTCAAATGATTGTTAGAATTTTGTTCTATAATCATTAGATAAGAAACATAATTCATTTGACTTTTTTCATTGTTTGAATATAGATGAGAACTTCAAATATTAGATAAAAATCTCAGAAAAATATAGGGGGTATGCCAACGGAAACGTATATATCTCAGCAACCAAAAGTTCTAGACAGCTGAAATTGGTATCAAATGATTGCTATGACAATATTCTATAACCATGTAAAGAGTATATAAATAAAATGTCTTTCTTGTTTCTCGAATATTTAAGAGAACTTAAGCTATAGAAGAAAACACATTTGCAAACGAAGGGGGTATACCAATAAAACTGCTGATATATAAGTGACCAAAAGCTCTAGAGAACTAAAATTGGTATCAAATGATTGCAAGAATAATGTTCTATAAACATAAGATAAAGAACTTAAATAAATTGACTTTCTCATTGTTGGAATATAGATGAAAACTTTAAATATTAGATAAAAATCTCAGAAAAATATAGGGGGTGTACCAGCAGAAACGTATATTTCTCAGCAACCAAAAGTCCTAGACAGCTGAAATTGGTATCAAATGATTTCTATGACAATATTCTATAACCATGTAAAGGATATATTAACAAAACATGTTTTTCTTTCTCGAATATTTAAGAGAACTTAAGCTATAGGAGAAAAAACATTGGCAAACGAAGGGGGTATCCCAAGAAAACTGCTAATATATCGGTAACAAAAAGATCTAGAGAGCTTAAATTGGTATCAAATGATTGATAGAATAACTGTCGTTAATCATGTGAATGTCAGAAAAATATAGGGGGTATACCAACGGAAACGTATATATCTCAATAACCAAAAGTTCTAGAGACTGAAAATGCTATCTCATGATTGCTTTGACAATATTCTATAACCATGTAACAAGTATATAAACAAACTGACTTTCTTGTTTCTCAAATATTTAAAAGAACTTAAGATATAAGAGAAAAATCACTTGCAAACGAAGGGGGTATACCAATAAAACTGCTAACATCTCATCGACAAAAAGCCCTAGAAAGCTTAAATTGGTATCAAATGCTAAAATAAGGCTTTAAAACCACTTGGTAAGTCATTTAAACAATCTGACTTACTTTTTTTGAATATTGATAAAAACTTTAAATATTAGAGAAAAATCACAGAAAAATTGAGGGGTATACCACCAAAAAACTTAATACCTCAGCAACAAAAAAAATATAGAGAGCTTAAATTGGTATCAAATGATTGCTATGGTAATGTTCTATAATCATAAGATAAGATTTATGAAAAATTAGACTTTCTTAGTGTTTGAATGTTGATGAAAACTTAAAATATTAGATAAAAAATCACAGAAAAATATAGGGGGTATACCAAAGGAAACATATATATCTCAACAACCAAAAGTTCTAGAGAGCTGATATTGGTATCAAATAATTGATATGACAATATTCTATAACCATGTAAAAGGTATATAGCAAGCTGACTTTTTTGCTGCTCAAATATTTGAGAAAACTTAAGATATTGGAGAAAAATCACTGACAAAGAAGGGGATATATAAAAAAACTGCTGATATCTCAGTTACCAAAGGCTCTACAGAGCTGAAATTGCTATAAAATGACTGCTATGACAATATTCTATATCCATGCAACAAGTATATAAACAAGCTGACTTTCTTGTTTCTCAAATATTTAAAAGAACTTAAGATATAAGACAAAAATCACTTGCAAACGAAGGGGGTATACCAATAAAACTGCTACTATCTCAATGACAAATAGCTCTAGAAAGCTGAAATTGGTATCAAATAATTGCTAATATAATGTTCTAAAATCACGTGGTAAGACACACAAACAACCTGACTTACTTTTTTCGAATATTGATAAAAACTATAAATATTAGAGAAAAATCACAGAAAAAAGTGGAGGGGGTATACCCCAAAAAAATCTTTATAACTCGGCAACCAAAAGTTATAGAGAGCCGAAATTGGTATCAAATGATTGCTATGGTATTGCTCTATAATCATAGGATAAGATTTATGAAAAACTAGGCTTTCTTAGTATTAAATATTGATGAGAATGTAAAATATTAGATAAAAATGACAGAAAAATATTGGGGGTATACCAAAAGAAACGTTTATATCTCAGCAGCCAAAAGTCCTAGAGAGCTAAAATTGGCATCAAATGATTGATATGACAATAATTGATAGCCATGTTATATAATAAGACATATGAACAAGCTGACTATCTTGTTCCAAAAATTGAAGAAAACTTAAGATATAAGAGAAAAAGACAGACAAATGAAGGGGGTATACTAGAATAAACTCGAAGATTTTAACCATAAAGCTACCACCTAGAAAGGTCCCCCCGATTTTATCTAATTCTATACATGCCAAAAGTGTGAAAAAGTGCGGGGGGATCTGTTCAGGTCAGGTGGTACCGACATCTTAAATAGCTCATGGACCAATACCCAGTCACAAAGCACTTACTTGTAACTGTTGGGGCAGTGGTATGCTGTCTGGACATTGGTTTCCGCCACATTACCGCTGTCCCGACTGGCAAATAGAAGCAGGTTAAATTGTATATCAACCCCTTGGTCTCTTCATGTTCTCAAACTTGAGTGGGTCTTGCTATATTATTAGTATAATTGTATTGTTGTCCCCACTTTGATATTGCATGTAATTTCATGTTTTGTATTGTTGCTCGCGGTTGCTGGACACAGTCTAGCTGACTGCAAACATAGGGCTTAGAGATTTATTGGAGGTTTTCTGCAGCAACGACCTAGGTAGGGAAACCACCCAGCCAGACAGCTTGCTAACGCATGCCATCGATGAGTCTCTCAGTTCTATTTATTTGTATCATTCATTCAACGGGACAGCTTTTCATACTTGAGGACACCCAGTATCTTTCCTCAACTCAATTAGCAAGTAAACACCAATGTGACCCCTGCCTGTCGATCAGGGGTCAATAAATAACATAACATAACATAACTTAACTTAACATAACATAATTTATTCAGCATAAAGCAAATATACAATGCTTATAGCCTACATAACATAGATACAGTGGTGAGGACAAAATAATAGTTTACGTGGAGCACATCATATCTATCAACATACATTTACATCACTATACATTATTAATTTTTCTTAGATTTGATGCGTGATAGATGAATTTAGCAACATTTAAGATAACATTTTTTGAGGTTTTAGACATCAAATTTTCAAATTTAGTAATGGTTGGCCAGTGGCAATAATAGGGTTTGAAGTATTTTCGACGTAGTTCTAGATAAAAAGGACATACCAACAAAAAGTGATATTCACATTCTACTACATTACTATTGCATAATTTACAGTTTCTATCTGTTCTATCAAGTCTTTGATATCGTCCACGTCCTATGGCTAGATCATGAAACGATAGTCTAAACTGCGTCAATGCGAATTTATATTTCTTTTCCACAATAAAATCTAGATAATTTTCCAATTCAAAATCATGTTTGTACCGTGCATACATTTCCAGTCTACTAGAATTATTTACAGCCGAGTAGCACGATTGTTGGTATGCATCAAAAACACGTCGCTTTATCAGATCGAAAGGAATATCGATAGTATTTTGGTGTATCCAAACATTGCTAAGTCCTATACTGTCTAATAAATGTTTGATCTGGAAGGCCCAATTTAGACTACTATATGTCATATTGTTATCTACGTCATTTTTAAGCATACAATAAATCTTTTTTGGTATATAATTATTATTAGACGATAAAATGTTTTACCCAATATCGTATCATACTGATTTTTCTGTAAATGCATAGCGGGTATCTGCCGAGTTCTCCGTAGAGTCCGGACAAATTTGTAGATTTTCGTACGTTTAAGGTCCATCTGCAAAATTTTGTATGAATCATTTCAATGTCATTTGCCTCAATATTACCCCAGACCTCGGCACTGTAATTGAGCACTGATCCAACCAATACGTCAAATAGCTTACATTTCTGTATAGTTGTAAATTCAAACTGACGAAACAGGGAGAACAAATTATGTAAAGCAAACGCAGCATGTTTTGCCAGTCTTTTCTGTGTCCTATGAAAATTTCCGTTTTTAAAAAAGTGAATCCCTAGATATTTTAAATGGTTATAGTGAAAAATTGTTTTATTTAGAAAATTTCACTGGTCATGCACTTATAAAGATGATATACTTTTTTAAATTCTGTATGGATCAAAAGTCTCTTGTACTCACGATGAATCACATATTACCTCAAATCTGTAATCAAAAATGTATCTGAGTGTCCTTAAGTTGTATTTTTCATTTTAATTCTATGCCTCATTTGTATGCCAGGTATTCCAGACATCATTTTTTGTACATATGTATATAACCATGTTAATATATGTTTTACTCTTCAGAGGACCATATGTGAGATTAGTTTTTGTACTAAATATGTCATCCTCTTTAAATAAAGACATTATTATTATTATTATTATTATTATTATTATTATTATTATTATTATACAAAACTATGATCAGTAATGGTACTTGTGGGGTTCCAACCGAGGGTCATCTAATTTCTACCAGGGACCCTTCACTTCCTTCAAAAACTGAATTACACTACCACTCCAATCATCCTAACCCTATATACCGGTAAAAAAAATTGTACATATTTTTCGTATGTGTCTATAATTCAAGTTTAAGTTCTGAAAGTTTTGATATACATTTACAAGATGCACTCATGCATTTTGGTGTTTTAAAACATACAAACCAATCTGTGGTAGAGTCTGAAGCTTTCTCTACTATAACAATAATTGTCAATGTACATCTACTTTGCAGGTAACTGTCTAGTGGTTAACCTCCAAACCTTCCAACCATGTTTATGGTCCTTCACATTAATGTCATTGATAGCTTAGATATTCAATTGTGGCATCTTTGCAAACAGTTAACAAACACTTTTATAGTCAAATACCCTCTATGTCTGGTTTTGATGACAACTTAATTCAGACATGTAATTTGGAAGTTGAGACATATCATTGCTAATCATACATGTTCATTGTGGAGCTGTCACACTGAAAAGGTACAAGTAGACAAAGATCAGGAAAAAGCGCAATCAGAAAAGACTCTCACTCCAAAAACCGAGGTGGGAAAAAACCAAACTAACAATCAGGCACTTATACCATGAAACATATCGTAAGCCGAATGAGCAGCTATTTTCCCAATAGGTGGCCACTCAGTTACCTTAACTATACTAAAACTATGAAAACACACATAGGGCGCCAACAGCACAATTGTTTTTTAAAAACACCAATACATAAAGCAAAAAGAATCACTACAGAAGTATCGCCTTGGAACGATCAGTAACACAAAGTTACTGGCGGGCTTAAACCGGTTTTACAGGCGCCTAACCTCACCCTCAGCTTCTGCAGTGGTTCATAACATTTAGTTAGATCTTCGGTCCTCGTGGTGAATCTCTAACTAGTTAATGAATCATCAAGAACAAACAAATATATCATGATAAACATCCTGATGAATCAAAAACCAGGACTCACAGATTGAGTAAGCTGCCCGACGATGGAGATCCCTGTGCGCCGAATAACATACTAACTCCGGAGCAAAAGAAAAACACCAGTTGGACCCCGGTGGGCCAAGCAACAGACAAGAAGCTCCGGCCCCAACCAACTAAAATGAATAGCTTTAAGTCGGGGCCATCATAGAGTCTGACGCCCGACCCACCGGCGTGCAGTTAAAGAAGGCAGCATAGTTATCAACCATGATTGGGTTAAAAACTAAGCATGCAGACTGTCGCATAACATTCAAGTTATAGCCTATACGTCTGTAACGTGTTATGATTTTTCTGAACTGAAAAGAAAAATCATTAATTCCTATAGGTTTAAATTTGTAAACCAAGTCACCATAAAATTCAGGTTCCGAAAGGCCCTCACTTAAGGTCAGGGTGAAGTAAGAAACGCTACGATGGAATTTTCTTATTTTTTTGCATATTGATGTATTAAATGCTCCCCTATCGGAATATGCAAAAATATTCCTTGACTACCAGATTAGTTTTTGAGCTACAGACAATCTAAAACGCCATTTTTGCCATTGAACACAATGGGGAAATGGGAAATAGATGTCGGATTTCGCACATAAACATATTTTTCTCCTAAATTCCACGATGAATTTTTTTTAAAAACTGATATTATCTGCGTGAATCAGTTTGGAACAGGTTGCTTGAAAAAATGTCCTTGACAACCAGGCTCGTTTTCGTGCTATTGGAGGTTTTGTTATGTATAGAAGTGCGTTTTTGGTATTTTGCGCGACGTAAAATAACGTCGTGGCGCGAACACGCGTTGCATTTCAGTGTGCGACTGACGCAAGAATTACAATAAATGACTTTTACTGCAGAAATTCTCATTTTCTGTGTTTTGTTAAAAATTTGTCGCATTCTTTAAGGGAAGAAAAATGTAAAATTCGTACTAAATGACGTAAGAGCTACAGCCTCCTTTGGTTCAAAAAGGCGCGACATAAGATCGTCGATTCTTGTTCCGCTGGCGTCGCAAAGCAACGTCACGCGTAACGCTGCATAACGACGTTTTACTTCACCCTGACCTTAAAAGCGTCTTTAACCTAACATTATATTTGGAAATCAATTCATAGTGTCTACGATAAAATTTAGAAAAGGTTTTTCAGATACACTATTTTCCTCGTTCCTCAGAGTGCAGTATGATGACTGTGCCAACCAAAGTCAATACTCTCTGGTGATTGATAAAATGATTTTCCACTAACATCTTGGATGAGTTAAATTTCAGCCAGATCCAACCCTTGACTGCGGAGTTAGCTGCCCTTGAGTGTTTGAAAAATTAATAGTTAGTGTTTTGGCCACTGTAGCACCTTCGATTTTGATAGGTTCTTATTTATTCGTGGAAGTAACAAAAACTTTCATAACATCTCGGATGAGTCAGTACCTTATTAAGAATTCTTGAATTATGAGTTCTTAAGGGCTAAATTATTTAAGGAAAAGCAGTATCTTCGTTAGTCAAGCCATCGCAAAACTTTTGCTGTTGAAAAATCCGTTTTCTTCGTAGATTCGATAGATTAATTTATTTTAGGGTTTGATGTCAAGTAAAAAAGAGAAGTGAAAAAGCGATTGTCCCCCAGAATGTCCCAGTGCCGAAAATTGACGTTGTAGTATAACAAAACGTAATTTTGGAGACACTTATGAACATGTTACATCAATCAAGTGGCAATGAAAATGTTATATAAAAATACGTTTTCTTTGCTAAACACGTCGATGTAAGATTTGTTATTGTAGGCCGCAACATTCTCTTAATGTTTAGAAATGCAATTGTCTCCCAAAATGTCCCACCCACGTTTTTTACCATTGTGACGTCATATCTAATCAGTGTGTCTAATATGTGCTTTTGACAGACGTCTAGCAATAGCAGAATGTCGGTAAATTAGCTACAAGCAGACGCCTTGCAATAGTAAATTTACCAAATGTTCGATAATGACAGAAATATCAAAACACATACAATTTCAACCTTGCCCATTAAAACATTAGCCTTGCCCAGATTATTCGAGATTACTTAATAATATTTGTCACTCATAATGGGCTATTGTCGTTTTTTTAGACGGCCATTAATGCCTTTTGGCAATCCTGACAGCTTACCAAAGCTGGTAAACTGTCAGGATTGCCAAAAGGCATTAATGACCGTCTAATGACATTGAGACTTCCTCTGTCAGGCAATAAACATGCAACTATTGTCAGTGCTTATGCACCCACAATGACCAATCCAGATGAGGTCAAGGACAAGTTCTATGATGACCTAGACACTGTTATTTCTGCAACACCCGCACAGACAAGCTTATCTTTCTTGGCGACTTTAATGCTAGAGTGGGTACAGACCACCAGACCTGGGAAGGAGTTATAGGTCCAGGTGGGGTTGGAAAGTGCAACAGCAATGGTCTCTTGCTTCTCAGGAAGTGTGCTGAACATGACCTTCTAATCACCAACACAGTCTTCCGTCTACCTAATAGGAACAAAACATCCTGGATGCATCCCCGTTCCAAACACTGGCATCTCATAGACTATGTCATAGTGCGGAGAACAGACAGGCAGGATGTTAAAGTGACAAAGACTATGTGTGGTGCAGACTGCTGGACAGATCATAGACTGGTTGTCAGCAAACTCAACCTAAGAATACAGCCTGCGAGGCGACCTCAAGGCAAGAAAGCTCCTAAGAGACTGGATGTCTCAAAGCTGAATAAAGATAGCATGAGACAAGATTTCTTAACAGACATTTGCAACCAACTGGATGCAATGAATCTCAGTTCAGAGGACCCCGAAGAAAACTGGACAGATTTCCATAAAACAGTTCTTTCTTCAGCTGCAAGCACCTTAGGCCATCCATCTCGCAAACATCAAGACTGGTTTGATGAGAATGATGACGAAATTCAGAGGCTTCTTGAAGAAAAGCACCGATTGCACAAGGCACATCAAGATGATACTAGCTCAGTATCAAAGAAAGCAGCCTACAGCAACATTTGTAAGACAGTCCAGACCAAGCTTAGGGACATGCAAGATTCCTGGCTGAGGAAGAAAACAGAAGAAATTCAGTATTTTGCGGATAGAAAGGACATGAAGAAATTTCATGATGCACTGAAAACCATTTATGGTCCAAAGAGTTCTGGAGCCACCACATTGCTCAGTGCAGATGGAAACACTCTTCTCACAGATAAAGAAGCTATCTTGGAAAGGTGGGCAGAACACTTCAATAGTGTGCTTAATCGACCATCAAGCATCAATGAGGATGCAATCGACAGACTTCCACAGATAGAGTGCAATGTTCTGTTAGATAAATTTCCTACCGTTACGGAAACAAGAAAAGCAGTTCAACAACTATCATCTGGCAAAGCCCCAGGTGCAGATGCAATTCCTGCCGAAGTTTACAAGGCTGGGGGGCTACCCATGGCAGAGAAACTGACAGAGTTGTTTCACTGTATGTGGAGAAAGGAGGCTATCCCACAAGAATTTAAGGATGCATCCATAATCCACCTATACAAGCGGAAAGGAAATCCTCAAGTCTGTGACAATCACAGAGGCATCTCCCTCCTATCAATTGCTGGGAAGATACTTGCAAAAATTCTGTTGAATCGTCTGAATGTTCATCTTGATCAGACGGGACTTATCCCAGAAAGTCAATGTGGATTCAGAAAAGACAGAGGGACAATAGACATGATATTCACAGCAAGACAGCTTCAGGAGAAATGCCAAGAACAGAATGTAGATCTATACATGACGTTTGTTGACCTCACCAAAGCTTTTGACACTGTTAGTCGTGATGGACTCTGGAAAATCATGGCTAAGTTTGGCTGTCCACCCAGATTCATAGCAATGGTGCGGCAGTTTCATGATGGCATGCAGGCACGTGTGCAAAATGATGGAGAATTCTCTGAACCATTTGAAGTAACAAATGGGGTCAAACAAGGCTGTGTTCTGGCACCAACACTGTTCAGCATGATGTTTTCTGCCATGCTTATGGATGCTTTTCAGGACAGTGACACTGGTTTTCCAATCAGGTACCGTTTTGATGGCAACATATTCAACCTCAGAAGGTTGCAAGCCAAAACTAAGGTCCAGACTGATGTGCTAGATGAGCTCCTCTATGCAGATGATATGGATAAGAAAGCCAGCACAGAGGCAAAAATGCAAAGAGCCATGGATCAAGTCTCACAGTCATGTGATAACTATGATCTCACAATCAGCACAAAAAAGACAGAGGTTGTACACCAACCAGCGCCCGGAAAGCCATATAATGAACCAACCATCACTGTGAATGGGCAAAAACTGAAAGTTGTTGACAAGTTCACCTACCTGGGAAGCACTCTCTCCAGAGCAGTGCATATTGATGATGAGATCACTGCCAGAATTGCAAAGGCTAGTGTGGCATTCGGACGACTCCGTGCAAATGTCTGGGAGCGAAATGGAATCAAGCTTGACACCAAGCTGAAAGTCTACAAGGCTGTGGTACTGCCAACCCTCTTGTATGCATGTGAGACCTGGACAGTATACCAACGCCATGCAAAGAGACTTAACCATTTCCACTTAAGCTGTTTGAGAAAGTTGTTAAAAATCAAGTGGCAGGACAAGATTCCAGACACAGAGGTCCTGACGAAAATAGGGATGCAAAGCATGCATACAGTCTTAAAGCTAGCACAGCTAAGATGGACTGGCCATGTTATAAGAATGCCTGATGCGCGACTTCCAAAGAAAGTTTTCTATGGAGAACTACAGGAGGGAAAGCGCTCTCAAGGTGGCCAGAAGAAACGCTACAAAGACACCCTCAAAGCCTCTCTGAAGGATTTCGAAATACCAATGGGGTCCTGGGAACAGACTGCACAGGAGCGATCAAAGTGGCGAGGTCTCATCAACAAAGGAGCAGCTGTTTATGAAAAGAAGAGAATCTGTGAAGCTGAAAGAAAGCGAAGAGAGCGCAAAGCCAAAACAAATGTGCCACCATCAGACTCTATGACATTGACTTGCTCTACTCGCAACCGACAGTTTAGAGACAGAATTGGCCTAGTCAGCCATCAAAGAACTCACCAACACACATCAGCACTATTCAAGAAATAATGATGGTCTTTCTCATTAGTGAGAGACGAACTATCATTGTCGTTTAAAGTTTTTAAAAGTTTTTTTTCTTGATTCCTTTTTAATACTGAACAAACATTTCCCTTTAAAAGGATATCTTTTATATTTTAATATCTGTACTAGATCGCGTTCACATTGGTTTCGATTTTCAAGTTATAGTCATGATGATATCATATGAGGGACTGTTACGCAAAGAAAAAGCGGTTGCCCGGATTTACTTGCGTAGCCAGGACGGTAGAGGGCGATTTCCAGCTTGTCAGGGATATGTCTCCTAAAGTAGGGTAATTCACAAAACAATTCTGACTGTAAGTTAGAATCATTCATATGACATATTTACATGATGAACAACACAGAGATACAACAAAACAAATAACAAAAAAAAATATTAGTTCATCTCGCTGTGCAGAGACACGAACCACCGGTAGGCTGTGTCCGTGCTGCAGCGATATGAACTAATTAACGAAAAGTTTCACAAAAAAGTTACGTGCATGCTTTAACAATGTTTAGGCCTTATTGTCCAAGGTTCCGATGTCGTTGAGACCCGAGACTGGACCACATCTTGGTACCGTCAATTAGAATTGAATAATTCATGTACGTCGCACTTGGACGTAACGTCAGAATACGCGTACGCGATATAACTGCGACCCCGTCGACCGTTTAGATACGACCCACTCGACTTCAGCGACCCCTGTCGCTGGTTTGGCTGCTGTCGATCCCGGCCCGCCTTTGCTAGGCTCTAGTAGGATCTAGCGGGTGGATGTACCCGTAGCCCTCGTGGCTTTGGCACCCTTCATGGTTTGCCTACAATTCACGAATAACAAAACTTACAAACAAATCAAACGGTATTCGTCACAAAGGAATCCTGTTGTATTCCTGGCATCCCAGGACGACGCACATGCGTCAATTGCTAGGTCAAGCAATTCACACATACGCACAGATGCACAACAATACCATGTGCTATAGACAATAGGTAGACCCATGTCCCACTGCGCTTATTCGCAGACCAACATAAGCCCAACTATTCCCTATAAAAACAGGCTTCTGTATGACACTGATACATAAAACACCAAATGATAAATAACTCAAATGCACTTCTTTTCTACATTGTCGTTACATTTAATTTATTGTGAAATTATGACCTTATTTGCCGCGTTGGCTGTACCCTAAAACCTTAAACTGTAATTCTTACAATCTTAGGGCAGGTACTTCATACTCCCGGTCCCGAAATGTGTCCAGGCATGTGCACATACTGTTTTACTTTGAAAAAAGCACATCTGATTATTTGTCCTGTGTTTATAAGAGCGTCTAATTTCGGGACACGGAGTATGAAGTACGAAGCCAAATAGCAAACATGTATTTTGTATGGGCCACAAATTTCGGGACAATCATAGCTATATAGGTATATAGGTATTGTGTCACACATTTGTACATTTGATGCTGGTGTCTACGTAGCTATCTGGCAGTTAAGTTGTGTGAGTTGTGTAAGTTATAATAGTTACCTTTGTTAGGACGACATAAACGAAATGTAGATGGAAAAAGCTATAAATAACAGAAATTTTTGCGTATTGTCATCATGTTTTAAGGCCTTACGATAGTCCTGAAGCTCTAACTATTCCTTTCCAAGGAACGGCCGTCAAACATACGTATGATAGACCACTATTGTAAGTTAAGTTCTGTAAGTTGTCATAGCTGACAGTGATAAAAGATAAGTTCATTAAGTTTGACTTAAGAACATTAGATCAAAACAACATGGCAAGACAGTTATACAGTTGCATCCAAGGCTGAGCTAAGTTCGATAAGTTACAATAGTTGCATACAATAGCAAAGCTAAATGCACGTACATGTCTGCATCTAAGTTAAGTTTGATGAGTTGTATAAGTTAAGCAAGCTGAGTTATATAGGTTTTAGATTAATAACTTGGATGAGTCAATTTAAGCAAGTCGAAGTCTGGGTTTAATTAGCTATATGAGTAAGATATGTTATATGTATCACAGGACAAGCTAAGTTTGTTGAGTAGAGTAAGTTAAGCAAGCTAAGTTGAAGACTAAGTTTGATGAGCTGAATAAGTTAAGCGATGAGTTGGATAAGTTGAACAGTAAGTTCGATGAGTTGGATAAGTTGAGCGATGAATTAGATGAGTTTGATAAGTTGAGCGATGAGTTAGATAAGTTTGATAAGTTGAACATTAAGCTCGATGAGTTGCATGAGTTATACGCTGAGTCAGGTAAGTAGAGCGATGAGTTGGGTAAGTTGCATAAGTTGAATAGTAAGTTGAATGAGTTGGATAAGTTATACGTTGAGTTCGATGAGTTAAATAAGTTGAACAGTAAGTTGGATGAGTTGGATAAGTTGAATAAGTTGTAAGCTGAGTTGGGTAAGTTGCATAAGCTGAACAGTAACTTAAAGTTGGATGAGTTGGATAAGTTGTAAGCTGAGTTGGGTAAGTTGTATAAGTTGAACAGTAAGTTGGATGAGTTGGATAAGTTATACGCTGAGTTCGATGAGTTGGATAAGTTGCATGCTGAGTTCGATAAGTTGCATAAGTTGAACTATAAGTTTGTTAAGTTTGATAAGTTGAACAGTAAGTTGGATGAGTTGGATATGTTGTAAGCTGAGTTGGGTAAGTTGCATAAGTTGAACAGTAAGTTGGATGAGTTGGATAAGTTATACCCTAAGTTCGATGAGTTGGATAAGTTGCATGCTGAGTTCGATGAGTTGCATAAGTTGAACTATAATTTTGTTAAGTTTGATAAGTTGAACAGTAAGTTGGATGAGTTGGATAAGTTGTAAGCTGAGTTGGGTAAGTTGCATAATTTGAACAGTAAGTTGGATGAGTTGGATAAGTTGTAAGCTGAATTGGGTAAGTTGCATAAGTTTAACAGTAAGTTCGAAGAGTTCGATAAGTTGAACAGTAAGTTGGATGAGTTGGATAAGTTGTAAGCTGAGTTGGATGAGTTGGATAAGTTGCATGCTGATTTCGATGAGTTGCATAAGTTGAATTATAAGTTCGATAAGTTTGATAAGTTGAACAGTAAGTTGGATGAGTTGGATAAGTTGTAAGCTGAGTTGGGTAAGTTGCATAAGTTAAACAGTAAGTTGGATGAGTTGGATAAGTTGTAAGCTAAGTTGGATAAGTTGCATAAGTTGAACAGTAAGTTCGACGAGTTCCATAAGTTGAACAGTAAGTTTGATGAGTTGGATAAGTTGTAAGCTGAGTTCGATGAGTTGGATAAGTTGCATGCTGAGTTCGATGAGTTGGATAAGTTGCATGCTGAGTTCGATGAGTTGGATAAGTTATACGATGAGTTCGATGAGTTGGATAAGTTGCATGCTGAGTTCAATGAGTTGCATATGATGAACTTTAAGTTCGTTAAGTTCGATAAGTTGAACAGTAAGTTGGATGAGTTCGATAAGTTGTAAGCTGAGTTGGGTAAGTTGCATAAGTCGAACAGTAAGTTGGATGAGTTGGATAAGTTGTAAGATGAGTTGGGTAACTTGCCTAAGTTGAACAGTAAGTTCAATGAGTTGGATAAGTTATACGCTGAGTTCGATGAGTTGGATAAGTTGCATGCTGAGTTCGATGAGTTGCATAAGTTGAACTATAAAAAGGTACAAGTAGGCAAAGATCAGGAAAAGGCGCAATCGGAAAAAGATTCCCACTCAAAAAACCGAGGTGGGAAAAAACCAAACTGACAATCAGGTACTTATACCATGAAAACATTTTGAACGCCGAATGAGCAGCTATTTTCCCAATAGGTTGCCACTCAGTTACCTTAACTTAACTAAACATATGAAAACATACATAAGGCTCCAACAGCTCAAACATATTTTAAACACCAAGACATAAAACAAAAAGAACCACCACAGAAGTATCGACTTTGAACGATCAGTAACACAAAGTGACTGGCGGGTTTAAATCGATTTTACATGGCCATAAACTCACCCTCAGCTTCTGCAGTGGTTCATAACATTTAGTTAGTTCTTCGGTCCTCGTGGTGAATCTCTAACTAGTCAATGAATCATCAAGAACAAACAAATAAATCATGATAAACATCCTGATGAATCAAAAACCAGGACTCACAGATTGAGTAAGCTGCCCGACGATGGAGATCCCTGGGCGCCGAAAAACTTACTAACTCCGGAGCAAAAGAAAAACATCAGTTGGACCCCGGTGGGCCAAGCAACAGACAAGAAGCTCCGGCCCCAACCAACTAAAATGAATAGCTTTAAGTCGGGGCCATCATAGAGTCTGACGCCCGACCCACCTGCGTGCAATTAAAGAAGGCAGCATAGTTATCAACCGTGATTGGGTTAAAAACTAAGCATGCAGACTGTCGCATAACATTCAAGTTATAACCTATACGTCTGTAACGTGTTATGATTTTTCTAAACTGAAAAGAAAAATCATTACTTCCTGTAAGTTTCTTAAATTTGTAAACCAAGTCACCATAAAATTCTGGTTCCGAAAGGCCCTCACTTAAAAGCGTCTTTAACCCAACATTATATTTGGAAATCAATTCATAGTGTCTACGATAAAATTTACAAAAAGGTTTTTCGAAGTTTATGATACCGATAGCCCTGTTGGAGTTTGTTAAGTTTGATAAGTTGAACAGTAAGTTGGATAAGTTGTAAGCTGAGCTGGGTAAGTTGCATAAGTTGAACAGTAAGTTGGATGAGTTGGATAAGTTGTAAGCTGAGTTGGGTAAGTTGCATACGTTGAACAGTAAGTTGGATGAGTTGGATAAGTTGTAAGCTGAGTTGGGTAAGTTGCATAAGTTGAACAGTACATTGGATGAGTTGGATAAGTTATAAGCTGAATTCGGTAAGTTGCATAAGTTGAACAGTAAGTTCGATGAGTTGGATAAGTTATATGCTTAGTTCGATGAGTTGGATAAGTTATACGCTGAGTTCGATAAGTTGGATAATGTTGCATGCTGAGTTTGATGAGTTGGATAAGTTATACGCTGAGTTCGATGAGTTGGATAAGTTATACGCTGAGTTCGATAAGTTGGATATGTTGCATGCTGAGTTCGATGAGTTGGATATGTTATACGCTGAGTTCGATGAGTTGGATAAGTTGCAGTTAAGGTAACTGAGTGGCCACCTATTGGGAAAATAGCTGCCCATTCGGCTGACGATATGTTTTCATGGTATACGTACCTGATTGTTAGTTTGGTTTTTTCCCCATCTCCGTTTTTGGAGTGGGAATCTTTTTCTGATTGCGCCTTTTCCTGATCTTTGCCTACTTGTACCTTTTTAAGAGAAGAAAATCCTTGAATAATATAGTAATATGCATGAATATTGCCCCTGGGTAGGGGTAGAACCACCCCTGGGGTCCGAATTATTTACAGAATCTTTTTAAAAATCTTTAAGGCGATACTTCTGTGATGGTTCGTTTTGTTTTATGGCTTGGTGTTTAAAATTTAAGTGATGTTGGCCCCTGAAATTAAAGTATGTTTAGGTGACTGAGTGATCACCTATTTGGAAAATAGCTACTCATTCGATTTACGATATATTTCATGGTATAAGTACCTGATTGTTAATTAAGTTTTTTCCCACCTCGGTATTTTGAGTGGAAATCTTTTTCTGATTGCGCCTTTTCCTGATCTTAGCCTACTTACTGTACCTTTTCAATCAATTAGCCCATTTCCTGCAAGATTTGCCCTTCAAATGATATTTTGACAATTTTTCTCATTGGAATGCATGAGCAATCTATGTTTACCTTGCCGTAAAATAGGCCAACGTCATCCCAGGGTCATGATTTATGCAAACTTTCTCCGGTTCTAAAGAAGGAGAGGTTTGTTTATATTAAAAGCCATGCGGCCATCTTGGTCATGTGACCTGGACCATTTATAGAAACTTTCGTTCCCCCTTCCTAAGGATACTCCACATGAATTTGGCTTTGATTGCTCTAGCGGTTACAGAGGAGAGGATCTTTGACATTGTTGACGAACAACGGAAGGACGGGCCACCCTATGATCTCACCTTTAAGCCTTCGGCTCAAGGTGAGCTAAAAACAAGCCTTTCGTCACTGCCGTTTTCTTAATATAACAAAATAGATATCTAATATATTGCCATAAAAACACGAATTTCCACAAAAAATACAGCATTATATTGTCAAAATTATTGTGTAATATTAAAAACTAAATTAATACATTGCGCAGATTACCACATAATTTTAATGACAAAAACTATTACGAGAAATTTTATAACGGTGCGGATGGTAAAGTGAGATAAATAATACGTGGAAACGTAGTATTAATCTCATTATTACAAGTTTTTATGGTGTAATAAGTTGACTATTTTACGTTTTAATGACAAAAAAGTATCTCGAGAAAATAATATTAGGGGGGTACCTATACGCTTCCATAGTTTGCTACCCCGGAGCACGCCGTAAAATATCTGTTTACGTGTTTATAAATATAAAAATATTTTTAAAATGCGCTTTCCAAACCTCCTTGAATTAAAGAAATATTGAAAATGATATAATTTGGCTTGAAATGAGAACTTTCAGTTTTGGCCTTCCCAAGACGAACGCTACCGCGACAATTTTAGAAAGTCTAAGCTAAAATTCAGGAAAAATGACGTTCCTGATAAATGGCGGAAACTTGCACATAGATAAAATATATGTGACACTTTAGAATAAAATCTACAGAAACGTTTAATTTGTTACAGCCAGCTAGAGACACATCAGCACTGAAGCATTAACAGTGTTCAATGATGTGCAAAGTGTTAGTCATTATGCCATTTTATATATTTTCAAACTTCATGTGCCGTAATAACCGTAACATAACGTGACATACGTAGTAGAACGGAGTCAATACGGTCAAAGACAGTAACGCACCGCAACTTTACGCAATAAAACGTGTTGAGTATTCCTTAGGATACGAGACGCGACGTGAGACGGCCGTGATCATACGCAGCTGATCCGTAGCTTGCCGGGCTATTCACTAGCTTCCCGTTGCACTGCGGACCGCCTCCAAGTTTCGCTACGTACTGTTGCGTACTGTCACGGTGCGTTACGTTCAGCCAGTTTTACAAAGATCAGTTGTGCAACATTAAATGTGTTTGCTGCTTGAGTAGCGTGGTAACTATGTAGGTTGTACATTTCGCTCGTGTGGTATAAATGAAACCGTCGGAAATTCGAAAAGCAATTGCAGCATGCACAGAGCAAAATGGTTAAAAAATAACCAGACTGAAACCCCGAATGCAGGTTTTTGTTGGTTACATAAGCCAGTGGTTAGCAGATAATCGGTGTTTTAATTACAATTTAAAGCTGCACCATTGAAACTGATATTTTATTGATGTAAATAATAATTAAATCTCGGAAAAGCAGAACTGCTTGTCATGTATAATGTCACATAAATCCAGCTACCATCCATTTTGACTTTCCCTTTCTAGTCTCTGCCGATTCAAAGGTACAAGATTGCGAAATTTCCTTTCTTTTTCTTCTGTTGTTTTGAGTATAACTCTTGGATTATGTACCTTCCAAAATATTTAAAACTATTTACAAAATATTAAAGTATTGCGCAACTGAGTGACGTTGCAAAATTTATTAGATAGACAGTACGTTAATCATAAAGTAGAACCCCTGACCATGTTCCCTAGCTGTGCACTCAGGTCTGTGTTGGATAGTGTTGAAAGCCTTAAAGACACGGCGTAGTCATGTAATTAACAGTTACAATTATAAGCCGTATTTATTTTTCGAAGTTATTCGTCAGTTTTCCCACTTAGTCGCATTTCTCACTTAGTCGCGTTTCCCACTTAAGCGCCCCACGGATAATTTCCTAGATAGTCGTAACTTTTTCCTAAATAAGCGCATTTCCGACTAAGTCGCCTAACATACATGTACGTGTTCATTTGTTGCTGGAACACAGTTTTTGAAAACCAAATTTCGGTCTTTGTTGTTATTGACGTCACTGCAGCTAATGGTCTATGCTTAAATGGTAATTGCCTCCAAAATGGTCAAAAGTGTTTACAAAGGCTATCTTGGATTGGCTTTTGACAAAGAATGATTCTTGTTGTTACTTTCACTGCCTTTCAGCGTGAAACGAACATTTTTATGGCTTACGTGTATTTGACGTCTAGGGCAATAAGCATCAGTTACTGTATACCATTGCTTCTTTTGAAATAATGCGACTTCGTTATGAAAATAGACTAAAAGTGTGCATCCGAATATAACGACGTCGTTTCATCATTAGAACTCGCAAGCATTATATACGTCGACGTCAAAAAGACTTTGTTTCAGGAGCATTAGCAAAAGCACTACAATAACAAAAATTGATAGAGGGATTCTTATACCGAGGAAAACGATGGTCCGGGACTGTGGAGTCACTCCGAATGCAAGAAACCGCGCAGTATCAGTTTTTTTTTTTGTTCCGTCTGTTTCTTTATCTGTGAAACGCCTCTATGTTGTTTACGGTTTATCAACTTCACTTAGTCCAGCAATGTTACATTTCAAAATTTTGATGTAACGACTTTGCAGGGCTTTCACGAATTTTCACGTCAGAAAAATCTGTACCTAACATCAACACCGGAAGTCTTGGCTGGGTCACGTGGGTACCGGTTGGCGGGAACAATCACCTGTTTAGCCGAAAATGAAAAAACATCCTTATTCCGTGAAATAATACACGTGAATCGGAGTTCGTCACTTTCAAGGCGAGCGATGACGTCCAGCAGAACTCTCGGAATCACATTTGGCTCAGGAATGTCCTGTTTATCCATGAAACTGAATATCCTTGATGACAGCGATTCGAAAACACGTCTTCCATTCAAGAGTTCCTATCGACCTAATAAACATATGTCAAATTAACTTTTTTTTTCAAAGGCCTTTATTTGTTGCTTGACGATCTGCTTTACATCTAATGCAGCGCAGTCGAACAGTTTGTTTGTATATGATATATATCAAATATTTCACGCTATGGTTCAGAAGCATCAGTGCATGTATACCATCATCAAACGATGTTCTATCCCTCTCAAAATTCATCATCATGAGAGGCATATCGATACACAAAAACATCAAGCTGACCAGGATCGCGAAGACGTACTTATCCCCATCCTTGACACTGAACCTCCTTGTTGACACAGGTGCTCTGAGTGAGTGACAGAGTGCCTTCATCAACAATACGTTTCCTGCGAGAATAAACACACTTGGTAGACATCCAGTAAGTACCGGATAGACAAATCTATTATAAAGTTTAAAATATTCTTGGAATTGGTCCAGATACACAACGTGGCATACAATCCTGTTAGGAGTGTCATCTACACTAAGATACTCAAACAAATCTACATGCAGAACGTAGTGTAAGTTGAAAAATGCTGCTACGCCAACAGTCAAACATACGGTAACAACACCTGTGTTACGGCGTTCGAACAATTTAGTCATCCGTAAAAAGTAGGCATGAAATAGTTTCTCTGTAGTCATAGTAAGCAATAACCAGCCATGCAATGCCCAAGACGTGTTCAAAATAAACGGCAGCGACTTACAAACAAATGCACTTGTAGTGATAATGTCAATGTCAAAAAATACAAAAAGACAATAATAGAGGAAGTTTATAATTAGATATATTATATCATTCACCACAATCGCTCCAACATACACAGTGTACGATGTTTTCTTCTCCTTTTCTTTAACTATCAAAACCAGCATGCTGATATTTGCTACTGTTCCAAAACATATAATGATAAGTTGTAAAAGATTCCAGAATCTCCGCTGATCGGAAGCGAATGTCCCAGTTGTGCCGCTGTAGCCAATCGTCGAGAGAGTGTTGCTATAATTCATAGTTATGCTGTTGACCCTGTGTTAAATTAATCAATATTTAGAACACAGAGGCCGTGTTTGTTAGCTTCACTGTTTGTTATATGCTCGCGTTCTGGAGCAAATCTTCAAAAAACACTCCAATGTTTTGTTAGATCTTGATGGCTTAAAAAGATCAATATATACTGTTACAATACCCCTATTACGCATGCGCTCCATTATTTTCACTTGAATAACAACCAAACTCATGTTCGAGATTTTAATATGCTGTAGAAAAGAGAACGATACTTTTATGAAAATTTTATTGCTAGAATAAAATGCATTATGATTAATAATTATTAGCTAAGCTTTTACTTGCAGCAATATTATTATAACATTGTTTATTTCTTCATATTTTCATGTATATTACCTTCATGATAAAAATATATTTTAGGAAATTACTGTTTGGCTCTTCGACTGTCCCATATGATGTTACAGACATTGTGTTAGTGGGCAGGACAACATAAGTTGTACAGTGTACCTAGATAATTTAATACTTTTGCAAAATTGTGTCATTTGTCTTTTCAATCCTATTTGGCTCCTTGTTGCCCAATATATTTGTTTCAACAACAACAACAATATATAGGGTAACTAGCCGAAACTGCGGTATGGCCCATCCCATTATTCATTTATATGATCAATGCACTTAAACGATCTCATTTTTATCTTTGTTTGCTATTACTGCAGCTGGTTTTGTGCCGTCTTGTGGCCCTAAAAAGTCACCCGTACATCACCCATAGTGCAAAATGTATGTTCTTTTCGGTCCTTTGAAGACAGCTAGGGTATTTTGAGAAATCAGAAAGTTATTATCGGTTAAGATTCATTTTCTAACCAACGTTTTGCTATATTTGGTCCCATTTGGACTATACTAGACTTTCCAAGGCGATACTTATGTTATGGTTCCATTTGTTTTTGAGTGTAGTTTTTATACTGTTTAAACCTTATGCACGTTTTTATATTTTATTAAGTTCGGGTGACTGAGTGGCCGCCTTTTTGAGAAATAGCTGTTCATTCGGCTTACTATATGTTTTCTTAGTATAAGTACCTAAATGTCATTTTAGTTTTTCCCACCTCGGTTTTTGGAGTGGGAATTTCTTTCTGATTGCGCCTTTTTTTGATCATTGCCTACTTGTACATTTTTATATCGACTACCCTGTTGAAAGATGCGAAATTACAGTAATTCTCTTTGGTTCCACGTTGCTAAATCTATTGGGTAACTGAGTGGCCGCCTATTGGGAAATAGCTGATCACTCGCTAACGATATGTTTTCATAGTATATGTACAGATTGTTAATTTAGTTTTTCACATGTCAAAGTTAATTTACGTCCAACATCCATACCAAACATATTATTGGAGCTCTACAGCTGTAGATGAAGTGACTATGCAAAATTACTAATAAAGCAATTGATTTGAGAAATAATGACTTCATTAAGTTTTATGTCATCCAATATGCCGTCGGTGCAATATTTCCTGTAATGTATTCAAGCAATAATACTTGCTCCAACCAATCGTGGCATTCTTGATTTGAAGTTATGGAAATGCCGTTCTTTTGATCATGTGCAATGTTCTAACCAATCAAAACATTCTTGATATTTGCACACCCTGCAAGGTGCGTTCTTGTGATCACGTGCTAGCCGCACCCAGAACAGTATTCGACAAGCTCCGTTCAAAATGACTGTAAAGCAGTTATTCTACAAGATTCATTCAAAGTAACATGGACGAGTAATTCGATTGTTCGGCCGCGAAGTTCTATGGTAAGTTTTATAAAAATCATGCTTATCATTCTTGTTTATCATGCTTAAAATCATACAGGTCAACCTCATTATTATAACGCTATCTTTGAGGTCAATAGAAGCAGACCGTGTTATAAATGAAAGTGTGTTATAATGAGCTTACTTACAATAGACATATAGCAAAGTTATTAATTTGGGAGACATGACATGGCCGTCTTATATGGAAAACGCATCATAGTGATATACAGTATAATGGGAATGAAGCGTACTCCGTTCTTCCTATTTATATATTTAAAAGGTCTTGATAAACGTTTATTTGATGCTTATCGTTTTGGCAACTTGTGTTATTGTTGTTTTAATAAAAATTGCTGCGTCTGTTCGCCGAATGGTGTTCTCCAAATGGTAAACAGTCGGAGTCAAACATTTTGCAATACCGGATAGAGAATTCCGACATTGTAAAAATGTAGCTTCTGGTCGATTTTCTTTGTTTTAAAATAGTTGTCCTTTCATTGCAGCTTAAACTGTTACGATGACTCCAAACACAACGTATGTTACCGAGGCTCTAAACAGAATTGATGTCGTAACTAAAACAGGTGTTACGTCAGACGTAGAACACCATACCAGTGCAACCAACAATGCAACAACCAAGTTCCACACTACAGAACTTGTATCAACATTTAATGACGAGGGGCTATATCTAGTGTGGAACACTTGGCATACTATACATAGCATAGTGCTGGTTGCTGGGGTCATCGGAAATTCCTTGGCATTTGGCGTTTGTATGAGGAAAGACAACAGGAAGAGATCTTTCATGCTGTATCTGGCAGCTCTGGCACTCTTCGACACAATCGGTTGCTTACATTTCCTGGTCCCAGTGCTTAATTATATTCCAAGTTTCTCTTGGGGAGACCCTGAAGTGTTTTGCAAACTAAATGAATACATTTTTGATTCAACCAAATACGTTTCTAGCTGGCTAATTGTGGCTATATCGATGGAGCGGACTGTCTCGACAAAGATACCACACCACGTGGCACGGATCAGTAGCCAGAAGTTTGGTATTAAGACTATTTCAGCTATTATCATAACTTCATTTATTTTCAATATCCATATTTTATTTGGGTGGACGGGTGAAACAAACGGCCTGGTAATCTGGTGTCACACGATTCCTGGTCCCTATTCTTTGCTTTGGAGATACTTGCACCCTTTTATAATGGCACTGTTTACCTCTATGGTCCCTGGTGCCATGCTTATTCTCTGCAACACTGTCATGATAAAAGCCGTTTTCGCTTCGGCAAAGATCCGAGGTTCCATCAAAGGCCCAGCAGCTAAGAGAAACCGTGACTTGCTTATTG
The DNA here is from genome assembly GCA_964017185.1 of Rugalucina vietnamica. NCBI lineage: Eukaryota > Metazoa > Mollusca > Bivalvia > Lucinida > Lucinidae > Rugalucina > Rugalucina vietnamica. The sequence continues at coordinate 62,197,832 of OZ024877.1, forward strand.
TGGCTGTGCTTGTCAGCATGTCTTTTATGATTTTGACCAGCCCCTTTCCCATATTTTTAATTATTAGTGGTAAAACCAATTTTAGGGATCGCACAGATGTTGAAATAATTATTTATAACGTCACATATCTTATGGGTTATATTAATCACGCTATTAACTTTTTCTTGTACGTAATCAGCGGAAGTAGGTTCCGTACACAGTTGAAACAAATGTTACGTTGTACCAGTGGTCCCTAGTAGAAAATAACCATATAACCGAGTTTCATGTCATTTTATTTTGCTTATGCTTTGTCTGCCATTTTGTTTAGTTCGCTTTTGTCTTTTTTTGCTTGTGTGCTATGTTTGTCTGTCAAATTTGCTATTATTTTATACCTTTTTTTGTGCATGTCTTCTTAATGCAGTGGTGTTGCCTTTCCTGTGCTCGTGTGGACTGCCCGTACAGCAGCGAAGGGCAGCAGCATAACATTTTTTTCTTAAATGCCCTGTTTCATAGGTTTTTTTTCTTTAATTTTATGAAAACCTTTTCCGGCCAGCCCTAAGTCTGCCATTGAAACTTTTTGCTTTCGAAACAAGATTGTAAACATTAACCTGTTCAAATCGAATTTTCGGTTTCAAGGGCATCATGATTATAGGGATTTTTTTTTTCAAAAAAAAAAAATCATATATATATATGTATATATGTAATATACTACTCCAGCTCTGTATGTTGTTTTAATTGCATGCTTCAATTTTTATTTCATCTATAATTCATTTATTTTCATTTAGCTTTATCTGTGTCTTTCATGTAATTTTTCAGTCATTGTCCAATTTAATTCAAGTGCAATAATTTGCGTTCTTATGCAAATCTGCCTAGCATTGATTTAAAAGTTTATATCCACTTTTTTCTTATCAAACTTAATTATGATATGATAATTTTTCTTTTTTCTATAGCTGTTTTACATTTGTTATTTTTATACTATTGTTTGTCGAAAATAGCTCATGTAGCTAATGTTGCTTGTTATATATAAACCGACGTTAAATAAAAATTCTTGTGTCTTGTATCTTGTATCTTGTATCTAGTTATTTGCACTAGACATTTATATTAGAAACAATGACAGTTTGAAATGTTGCTATGTTCAATAAAATAGTGCCAGTTCTCCGTCTGAAATGCTCGTAAGCATTATTATAAATCGAATGCTTAGTACAAATCAGTTCCAAAGACACGTTTACAATGTATGTGTAATTGTTAGAATTTTGCAAAGTTGATATGTGACACTTTTATAGACTATTACATCCTTCCTTCCTTACTTACTAACTTACTTACTTACTTACTATATTTACTATGATGAGCATAAACTAACCTATCTTAATTGATGTGTCATAACCGTTTTATGATATGCTTGTAATTTGTATTTGAACTGTATAGGTACATGTAGTCGGTAAATAGCTATTCATGTTACGTTCATATATGTTACATTATCCACCTTTAAATAATTTTTGCTTTGTCTTGGACTTTGAGCGACACCTGTTTAACCCAGAGGCATCATGGTTTTATCGGCCACAACCAGGCTGGAACACAAGATGAGTTCGTCTCAAGATCAAACATATACTGGGCGGCAAAAAAGCCCACAAATCGAATAATTTTACAGCCAAGTGTAAGTTTGGGCTTTCTTTTGTCGGTAAGAAATCTTGCTTATGCTTTTTATCTTAAAGTGACGCCTTCTGAAGGAGCGAAAGTGGTAACACTGCTTATTCGATTTTTGAGCCCTGCTGGAGCAATATGATTCATAACGAGGTGATTACCTTATCTCTGCAGAGGGTAATATAGGGCTCTCTATTGTCATGTCCCTAGTCATAGAGCAGTCAATGACTTTCAATAATTTATATAAAAAAAAGGTACATGTAGGCAACGATCAGGAAAAGGCGCAATCAGAAAGACAATCCCTCTCCAAAATCCGAGGTGGAAAAACTAAATCAACAATCAGGCACTTAATATACTATGAAAACATATCGTAAGCCACGCCTTTAAATGCTGTGAACAGTTTTGAAGCAGGTACGTTTGTACATCACCAAATATTTATTTTGTTCGGCGGAGCCGATTTATTGTCCGAGTTGTGACTTTTGACATATGAAAATTGCAATGAACATTGAAAGCGTGCATTCGTTGTATCAAAATATATCTTCTTTAATTACATTTAACTATATTTGTTGCAAATGTAACGTGGATCGACACCAAGTAACCACTAAACCCCGTCGGTGGAAAAGCATGCTCATCCACCAAGGGTGGTTTACTGTGCTATATATGCCACACTTACTAATTTCACCAACTACCGAGTTGAATATTTGCTCATCTATTTATAGCACTCCGTTACATTACTTCCCCCTTCGAGAAAACTCGCCCCCGAGTCATGGCTTGGGAACTAATTGGGCAAGGCAACTCCGGTCGGGCGGTTGTCATTATCCCAACGCTGCCACCAAATATAACGTGAACCGACACCAAGCAACACCTAAACCCTGCCGGTGGAAAAGCATGCTCATCCACCAAGGGTAGTTAACTGTGCTATATATGCGATACTTACTAATTTCACCGACTATCGAGTTGGAAATTTGCAAATCTATTTATAGCACACCATTACACAATAATATTTATTTTTTATTCTACAATCAAATAAGATCAATAATGTGATATGTCCTATTGTTAGGATTAAAGTTAGGATATCTTCAAGACAGGGTTTTCATGCCGATGTGTCTGGTTTCCCGCTTGAAGATCAACAGGTAGCTAGTCCTAGAATTGGGCGGAGCTTACACACAGGTAGCTGGCTAACTTTAGGTGTCATAAAACTGATCATGTGTCATAATCGGTTGCAATAAACAACCTGGGGAGATAAAACCTGTCAATCATTGCATTAAACACTGTGGCCTGAAATTGACAACCAATCAAATCGCTTGTATTGATGTTAACACTGCAGAAGCTGAGGGTGAGGTTACGGCCGTGTAAAATCGATTTAAACCCGCCAGTAACTTTGTGTTACTGATCGTTCCAAGTCGATACTTCTGTGGTGGTTCTTTTTGTTTTATGTCTTGGTGTTTAAAATATTTTTGTGCTGTTGGCGCCTTATGTATGTTATCATATTCTTAGTTAAGTTAAGGTAACTGAGTGGCCACCTATTGGTAAATTAGCTGCTCATTCGGCTTACGATATGTTTCATGGTATAAGTACCTGATTGTTAGTTTGGTTTTTTCCCACCTCGGTTTTTGGAGTGGGAATCTTTTTCTGATTGCGCCTTTTCCTGATCTTTGCTTACTTGTACCTTTCATTGTTTTATTTCAAGTTGTCTACGTGGGCCTCGCTGATAAGATTTTGGTTTTAAATAAATAAGGCAATTACATGCTTTATTTGTTTGACCCTGTTGATTCATTGACTAGTAAGAGATTCACCACGAGGACCGAACAACTGACTAAATGTTGTGAACCACTGCAGAAGCTGAGGGTGAGGTTATGGCCATGTAAAACCGGTTTAAGCCCGCCAGTAATTTTATATTACTGATCGTTCCAAGGCGATACTTCTGTGGTGGTTCTTATTGTTATATGTATTGGTGTTTAAATGTTTTTGTGCTGTTTGCATCTTATGTGTGTTTCATATTTTAGTTAATTTTGGGTAACTGAGTGGCCACCTATTGAGAAATTAGCTGCTCATTTGGCTTACTGTATGTTTTCATGGTATGAGTACCTGATTGCTCTTTTAGTTTTTTCCCACCTTGGTTTTTGGAGTGGGAATCTCTTTCTGATTGCGCCTTTTCCCGATCTTTGCCTACTTGTACCTTTTAATTATTTTGATCTTTTCAACGATCTTTTTGCCCGAATAAGATATTGACACGTTGACAGGCGAATTTCTTTGGTGGCTGACGACAGCGGTCTTGATCATCGATCATCTAACCATTGTCGCTCGTTCAAACGTGGCAAAACAAAGTTCTGCTTGTGGGTGTGTCTTTAGGTTTCACTAAACCTATACCGATTGTTTCATTCTATATAGCAGAAATAATCTTGAAAGGTACGAACTGAATAAAGAATATCTAATCGTGAAAACACTTAAACAAAAATTGTTAATTTCGAAGTACTACATACTAAATGCTGTAGTCGTAGTTTGTTCTCGTTACTATAGTGTAACGCAGTCAGTTAGGAGTAGTCAAAGGTGGCCAATAAAATCAAAACCCCACTTTAAGGTAGTGTAAATGAGAAAGAATGTCGAAGAGTGAGACACGTCAGTTACTGTGGCTGGATTTATATGAGTCAAATTGGACGCTCCACTGTCAAATAGCACACCTATAAAATCTAAGCGTAAAGTTAAAGAATTCTAATTTCTCGCGCTTGATACCCATATTTATCGTGCATACACATCTATACTACATTGTAATTATACTGACAACCACTTAATATTAGACACCTGGTTGTACTGAACACCATTCAGTCACTTCCATGAGTTTGCAACAGAAAAAAGCAAGAGAATCTTATGATATCTAGACGTATGAAACTGATAGTATGTAAGAATAGTAGCTTATCATAAACATACACGAAATACAACCTAACGAAAATACTGATGACCCGAATTTAAACTAGGCCAAATAGCATTGCAAATGTCATAAGTTAAATTGTACACCACTAGTCAATTGGTACGCTCGCAAAAATGTGGACCCATTCTCAAAACTGAGGACAACCCTTTCAAATTTAATGCCTTGAATTGAAAGAGTATTCATAAATCTTGATATTTCGTTGCTAAGTAGCAGGGCGGATATGTGAAATGATTGTGCACTTTTTGATAAAAGCATGAAACTTGGTATATAGCTAGATCCATAATTATAAGAATTTTTTAGGGTCAGTGCCACGTGAAATTCGACCTGTGACGTCCGCCATCTTGAATTTCAAAATGGCGGCCTTTTTCCATTTACAGCCTTTACAAGCAGGCATCAGTTAACAATGTCGCCTTCCATAAAAGTATCAAAAGCAACAGAACCAATAAGTTAATATTGTAGGATATCATATTCTAAAAATATACTCTTTAATTATCTAAGATGGCGGCTTTTTACAAAAATGGCCGCCATTAAGCTCCCAAATGTACATAAATGTGATTAAAACATAACATTTTTACTAATGAAAGGATTTTGTTTTGTGAAAATGTATTCAAGCATATAACATTACAAATACAAATTGCATGTTAGTTTACATAATGCAAATTTACTTTAAACTATTAATGATGGCATCCAAAATGGCTACCAAAGTAGGAAAGTATTAACTGTTTTGCATTTTAACAGTTTATTTAAGTTAAATTGAGATTAAAATGTATTTGATGTGTGTAGATGTAATTCAAACACTTGTTGAATAATAAAATCATCATCATCATCATCATCATCATCATCATCATCATCATCATCAGTTTTAGTCTTTCGTCCTCTACCGAGGGAATAACTTGCCTGAAAAGTCATCTACACAATGAATGATCTGCAGTCTTCAATCCCAGTTTCTTTCTCTCATCAAACAACACTTCATCCCATGTTTTCATCACCACTCTCTTTTTCGCAACTAAGTTTAGCTTGCATAGCGATCTGGCCTTTTCCTCCATGTGTCCAATGCCATCTCAGTCTGCTGTAGTGGAGAACCACACCCGCTGTAAGCTAACTTTATCATGTGTCTTGACAATAGAGAATCTGCGGATCATTGCAAGAATATTGCACCACAAGTGGTTAAGTGTATCCATAGGCATTGGCTTAAATTTCCGCAACATTTAGCATTACACCTAACATTAAATGAATACACTCGACCGCAAGTCAGAAGCAGCAGTTTGCATTTTGCGTTCTTGCGCAGATTCAAAATTTTGCTTAAAGCTGATTAAAAGCGTGTGTTAGTAACCGGACCAGGTCATAATCATCGTCAGCAGAAAGGATGTCCCCTTGGTATTAGAAGCTTTGAAGTTCAACGATCCTTATCATTAACTTAAATCTCTCTCACTATTCCATCATCAATGGTACGTGACTTTCCTACTAGACATTGGGAACATCGGCAAAGTCAGCTAACAAAACAAGGATCCTTTTATTCCACTGCTTTTTTGTGGCTCCAGCACAAGCCACCACCCCAGAAAATTACAATTATTATACTTTTTACATCTGTCTGACAGACGTCAGAGGGATCTTGCTCTGATTTGTTATAAAAAAGGTTCAAACTGAGACCAAAGACCATGATCTCCATGATCTATCATCTCCATGTTCATCCCGAAGCACTTGTGGTTGTCTTTGCTTTCTACAACCAAGTTTAACTGCAGCTCCACCTCAAAACCAGCACTGATTATTAAGGCATATACATACAGCAGCCGGAAAGGACAGAGAGCCTGTGCAGAACTCTCTGGAAAGAGCCTCTAGCACCGTGATGAAGACTAGTGGGCTATTGGCCTAGCCCCGGTGAACATCAACTTTGACACAAACTCCTCACTATATCCAATTTCCACTTATGCTCTCCTTCTCACATCCTCATACGTGTGCATAGAATGGACAAGTGGCCCTAGCCTCTCATCGATTTTCAGATTTCGTACTCACCATTCTTGTATTATCTACCGATTCCCAGCTCACTGAAATCAATCTAGGAAACCAACCCTACCCCTTGGATTATTGATTTTTACGAAGGTGGATATAGGGTACATGTATGTACAATATTGATCATTTGTAAGATAATACAAAAATGGTGAATTGGCAACCAGATGAAATCCCATGAGACATAGCTGAATGCTTTCTCCAGGTCAACGAAGGTAATGTTGAAAAGCATATTAGCAGCCAAGTGTTTCTCTTATAATGAATAAAAATAATTGTTAGATCCTTTGGAAGCAGTAAAAATACAAAGCTAGAAGATGGGCCATATTGTACAATTTCGGGTAATGAACCTTCATCAGTGACCCTTTATAAAACTGGCAGCGAAAGCCAGACATTTTGCTACAATTTCAAGAATTTACATCTGTGTAGTCTAAATCAAATACTCAAATTCCCAAAGGGGCCAAATAATCAAAATACTGTTAAGAAGATGATTCTTAACATATAAAAATTTGAAATACTTCATATATATTCACTGATCCCAAAGGATCAAAAGAAAAATATAATCTGCACTGCATCCGTAGAGTCACCACATCAGCTGAAGTCACAATGTATCTCATCAGTTGCATTTCTTTGCTGAATGAAAGACCTTCTATTCATGCTCCAACACCTTCATCGCTTGTTCAATTAGGTACAAGCTCCTTTACTTGCATCAATTCAGAGTAAACCCTTTGCCCCGAGCACAGATGGATAATGAAGCTATCCTGCCAGTCAGTATGAATGCAACCATTTGAGATGATGTCCTCAACAAACGCATGCACATCAGCTGTCCCGGCTTCTCTAAATGGCTTTGAATAGCACTTCAGCGACATACCTGATGGCCCGGCTGCTTTGCAAGATGTCAATTTGCAGATGGCCTTTGTGGCATTCAACTTGGGTCTTCTCAAGTAAGGTCTCAGGATTCAACTGGAATTGGACAGTTAGATGTTCATTTTGCTCTTGCTAAATGCATCCTAATTTAGCAAAAGTTAGCCTTCATAATTTCTGAAAGTTGCAAAATTTCAGTAATTATCTTTGGCTCCATGTTGCCAAATCTAAAGGGTCGCTGACGAGACTTTAGTAGTCGAAACCGCGGTATGGCCAATCCCCTTTCTCATTAATGTCTTCACTGCTCTTAAAGGATCTCAGTTTTGATTTTTATTTACTAGTAGTATCTATCAAGATATCCTGATTGCCTTGTAATATTTGCTATTAAGACGATATGTATTTTCTGATTTAGGATCTGTTTTCTGAAGAGCAACCTTCTTAGCCTCACCAATGGCTGCTGTACTATAGGATAGGATAAACTCTTAGCTGTTGTATGCGGTCTGTCTGCCACCTGCATTTTAGAGTTTGAAAACCTGGCCTCCATTACTGCTTTCTCTACCCGAGCTTGCTCAACTACCATGTCTACTTTCTCTGATAATTTGATTACTTCTTTTGTAGCCTGCAGGAGTTTGAATTTCTGAGAAGTCCAACACCCATTTCCTGTGCTTGTCTGTGGCAACTCAGTGTCTCATGTCTCTTCTGTGAAAATTTGAAAAGTTTTGTTCGCTTCTCTTGATTCTTCAGCTCTAGCATCATGATGTGCGACACAAACTTGCAGTTTAGCTAGGAGAGATACAAACTTTGAAGTTTCCAACCATCATTCTGTGTTGTAGAAAATCATACTGCATATGTCAGGACTAATGCCAGAATGCAATTAAATGCTGTAATTAGAATTAGCAGGCACAAGATGATCTTCATTGTGTTCCTCTAGTAGTGAATGTAGACGGAATTGAATTGTAATTTGGATATGTAGAATTATTGAGTTTTACAGGCTGCATTTGTTTCACGAATGGCATGTTTGTTGAATGTATGCATGTACTCTGTCTTTATATGATTAAGTTTTTAAGTTTTGCATGGAGTATTAATATACATAACCATAGGAGGTACAAGACTGGCAATAATAACCATTGCAAAAATTACAACTGATGACCATATATGACTTTGACTGCCATTTTGAATGTCATATTTAACGTTACTGTTTGCATTAAAATATATTTAACAGAAATATGCTAGAACTTATGACACTCTTCATCAATTCAATCAATATTTTCCAATCCCATTTCCCTTTCCAAATAAAAGCAAAATATGATGTTTTTCTTGGCAGCCATCTTGAATACCATGCTGATTTTAAATTTACAGCTGAAATAACACATATGTTAGAATCCGGTCAAAGCAGACTATTCTTATTCATTAGAAGAAACTTCTATTATTGAAAAGTATCCATATATAACATTTTTTTTTTCTTTTTTTTTTTTTTGAATGCAGTTTTACTTCCCTTGCAAGATTATTTCAGCTCATATGAGACGGGCCAATCGGTAGGTGAGGCGAAAACGGGAGAACCCCGAGAAAAACCACCTGGCACACCCGCAAGCAGAACTTGGCTTGTCTCACATGTGGCCAGTGCGGGGCTCGAACCCACACCAGACACAGCGGTGAGAATATACAACCACGCAAATAGCAGCTTAGCAATCCAGGTGTTTCAAGCATCTCTTAACTAGTTGTCAAAAAGATGAAATTTACATTTCCTGTCCAATATTTGTATCAAGCTTGAAATGTACAACATCACCTCATATACCTCTGATTGGTCACAGTAAGATGAAATTGACAGATGTTGATTTCTCCTTTTCAAAAATTTCATTGGTTGTTTGAAAATAATGAAGCTGACCAAGGTGATTGTTTGACAGCTTTTGGTTATTTTAAAGAAATGAACAACTTTTTTTCTATATTTAAATTGCACCTGGAGGACTGTTGTGGACTGTCGATTTCTTGTCTTTGACAACTGATTTTCAGATGTCTGAAACTTGTGAATTGCTAAGGTGGTATTTGCGCGGGTGTAACATTTCATTGCTTAAGATGATAATGTGGTGGCCATCTTGAAACTTAGCAACACTGTTTGATATTTTTAATCTTAAGTAAGAGTTTACACTGCGTATTAATGACAGCAATTTAAGTAACAATAAGTGAAGAAAGACTGAGGTTTTGCAAATATATAACGTCTAATTAACAAATAAGATGAAAATAGGTGGTCATTTTGAAAAACAAGAAAAAATATCAGCCATTGCAGGTGGCCATTTAAGATATTTTGGCACTAAACCTATTTTTGTTTTTATATCAAGTACTTGTAACTTGTATTTGTGACCTAGTATATATGCTTGGAAATATTAGATTAAATATTTTATTAACTGGGTATTATATTCATCTCGCTAACTTGATTTTGGGCAAATTTGTGGCGGCCATCTTTGAAATTGGCCGCCATCTTGGGAAATTTAGGAGCTAACATGCATTAAAAGATATCTTGAAATGTTTTAGTATTGGAAATTTGGATTTTTTATACTTTTAAATGAAACAACAGTTGGAACTGGTATCAATCCGTATACGCTTTTAAGGAAAAATGCCGCCATCTTAAATTTCAAGATGGCGGCTGTCACAGGGCAAATTTTACGTGGCACTGACCCTCAAAAATTCTTATAATTATAGATCTACTCCTGTGCCAAGTTTCATGCTTTTATCAAAAAGTGCACAATTCATCAAAAAATTGTTACATATCCGCCTTGCTAAAGATGTTTTTGGGACTGTTAAAAAAGCTTTCCTCATACAATTTTAGCTCGGTCTAGATTTTAAAATTAAAATATTGTATACGCCAAAAATGATGATTACATAATCTTATGACTTTTTTTATAAACTCTCGGTGTCTTAGAAGCCGCAAATTTATAGCCCATCATATGACATTTTCGGATTTTGTATAAAACTAAACAAGAAAAAATTATCTTACTTTGATTGCGATAGTCCTGATGTTTCCGTCCTATTTATACCAGCCAACTTGTACTCCGGAACTGGTCAAATTGTACGCCTTCGGTGTACAAATTGACCGTTTACCCGCCGGCGTGATATAGCGTCACAATACCGTCGGTTCATTTCATTACGTTGTGACTTAGATAGAATGCAATCATGCACCAGTTCCACGAATTTAACCATTTGCCCCATTTTGGTACCTGCTGCACCATTGGTACAAATGATACCAACCAAAGGGAGGTTTGCATGGGTGTTTAGGGTGTTTACACGGTCCTTGGCGAAACGACCCGGAATCCTACTAACACGATGGTCAAGCCGCTAGACTCAAACGTGCAGTTGCAGTTGTAGAGAGGTGTATGAGTTGTCTTGTCATTTAATCATCTAAGTAGGTCAGTCTCAAAATTTAGAGTAGTCTAAAATATACACATTTATAAACTTCATAACCTGGTGTCATAAAATATACATGGATATACGTATTCTTGACCTTTGTTCCTTTCAAGAGCTTCGACTCTGGGGCTCATAATAATAAAATGTTTATTGTGCTCTTATTGGGACTGCTTTCTTTTGAGAAATCGCTTAGATCTTCGTATCGCCTCCGATTTATGAAAATATAACTGTTACCAAATGTGAAAGAATCACCTCTGACTTAATGAGCATGTGAATGTGTGTAGAGAAAATGATTTTAATCTGTCGGGATGATTAACCATGACATTGTAGCCAAATATTAGGGTTATACTTAAAATGACTAAGGATTGTTTCTAACGTCGTGTACCTGAGACACAAAACCTGACAGCCTTCAGTAAAATACTGCTTTTTAAAGATATGCATTTAGTTGGATGGGGCCGGAGATCCTTATCTGTTGCTTGGCCTACCGGGTTTTAGTGGTAGATTTTGTAATAACAGAAATGACATGTTATCTCTTTCATTACAAAAGAGTTGATTTTTTAATATTGCTGATGTGTCATTAAAAACTTTATGTGACTATTGAAGAAAACATACCAATCTACAATATTGACTGTTTAAAATCATTCCAGTATGACTTGATCGCTGAGTACTCCATTGTCACCATTTTTTACACAATATTTTCATATTTCAGTCACCCATTGTTCTCAGTTAACACATGTGTAAACTGACCTTCTGTGTAGTTCAGTAAAGTACAGTGTATGCCCATTGATGATTTAAAAAAAAAAAAAGAGGATGCAGGTTCCAATCCATTAGCAACATATGACAGACACATTAGGCAGGGCCCTTTTATATTGCTTGCTTTGGCGTATTGTAACTTAAATATTTCGGAAGTTATTTTTCAATGGACAAGACATGAGCTGATTCCTTTTTGAATGGCGTATATGCTAGGGCCTTAAAGTTTTATGTAATAAGAATGCCTTGTGAAAAGTTTGTTGACCTGCATATTTCTCTATTTTTCTGTCAGTAAATATAACTCTTTGCTGAATTATGCCCCTTTGATTATTATAATCTTGTGTGCAAGATATCTATAAACATAAAAAAGAACAAGAAGAAAACAAAAAAGATTGTTTGTTTATTTGATTTGATGCTTAATGTCCCAGGCAACAGTTTTGGACATGTCGAGACGTTGCCTCCATTTTAATAAACTTTTACCCAAAATTAGGAGGTAATGACATCCAAAAAATGATTCAAATATAATGACCCTACAGCAATAACAATGCTTGCATGTATAGCAGTATTTGTGTCTTGAGAATATGTTGGTCAGGATGGTAGATACATGTATATAGGGGTGCTTGCACCTCCGCCATTAGCAACTGCGATATGGTCATAGAGCGGTTCAGACATTTGCAGACCAGCATATCCTTAAATGGCTTTTTGATGAAACCTATAAATAAGGCTTGTTCTGGGGTGCGTTTCTTACCAGAATGGACCGGAATGAGCACTTTTACCGGACGACCAGAATTAACATTATGCTATGGATTTTGGTGTTTTAAATATGCAAGACTCACAACTAGGCCGGTTTCCCCAAACAGGCCGATTCCCACAACTGGGCCGATTCCCACAATTAGGCCGATTTCATCACCGATTCCCACAAATGGGCCGACTTTGTAACGTCATTCTCACAAATGGGCCGATTGCAATATTAAGCGTTACGTTCCCCCGCGTCAATACTACGAAGACAAAGTCGAAATGCAACCATACCCAAGGTACGCTACCACATACCGACGGCATATATTCCAAGCTGAATGTGCGGTGAGGGCGAGTATTTTCCAAAATTTTGCAAACAATACAACTGATTTAATATTTAGACTTAAATACGAAATCTACAGAGTAATTTCGGATAAGCCGGTGTGTTTTAAAAATCCGCCATAGACAAAACCCAACAATCGAAACGTGTGTGGATTTTCGTCGCCAGTGGAGCAATCACGAATCATACACGAGTTTCTCAGCTGAAGCTCACTGAATCTAACATGAACTTGGAATATTTTCGGCTCATTTACGATGTTAAAAGTCATATTCAATGTATGATGACAGCGTTGCTGAGAAGCATCATAAACACAAAAATCATGCTCATATTAGCTGAAAGGCCGTTGAAAGATCATGAAACACAGCTCCCGTAGACCTCCGTTGGTGTTGCTATAATGCAGTTGCGGCGACGTAAACTTTGTTTGGTGCAACATGACGTCAGAAAAATCGGCCCGTGTGTGGGATGACGTCAGAATTTTCGGCCCATTTGTGGGATCGGCACAGTTGTGGGAATCGGCCTAGTTGTGGGACCCACCCTAGTTGTGAGTCCTACAATAATATATGATATTTGCAGAAAAACATACTTCTGTAGTCATAGACATAGTTTGCCCAAGGTATATTTCAACACTTATAAACACACTCTGCATGCCAATTATCGATATTTGACCAACGCCGGAGTGAAATAGCTAACTCCGAGGCAATAGTCAACGCCTGAGGAATATTGTGTGAAGGGATTTCATTAAAAATATGTAGTATTTTATAGTGCAAGGGGATAATGTAATTTGTAATGATAAGTTAATGTTGTAAGAAGGTCCTTCTTCCAAATGAAATTTACATATTATTACAATACTTTGTCTGGAACATATAAAATACAAGAAAACTTACACGATGTTGTGCTTTTGACTGTCAAGATTGATTTAGAAGTCAAAAACTCTTTAAAGTCAACAATTTTCATTCTGTATTCACGCTATTATCTATAATTCATATTCGCTGTACTAGCTGTTTTACTTAAATCTAATTTTTGACGAAGCGTTTTTGATGTTTTTCGCCACTAAAGACTCCTTATTGAAAAAAGAATGGGATCGCCAACGCCGGAGGGAGGTTCCATATGGATAAGACCAACGCCTGAGGATGATAACGTTTGCACAGAATGCTAATTCAAAACAAAAGATAATTTTTTATTGCTCTACTTTGGTCTTGAAGTCCTTGTCAAGATCATTGATATTGATTTCTGAGATTGAAGCGTGTTTTCATAACCGTTAACAATATATAATGTAATTTCAGAGCATGAAAACAGCTATTATCCCCAACTAATTATCGTCGTACACTTTCGTCACAGATTTACCATTATATAAATGAATGACACGCCTGTTCCGATTGGCCAAACACATTTCATTTCATTCATATTTATAATGGTAAATGTGACGCGGGTCTACTACAATAGTTTAGGACTTAAACACATAATTTAGTCTTTGGCTTGTGTGGGGATAGCTGTAATGTCTAATCGCAATCGGGTCCTGTCGTATTTCAAGCTGATTCCCGATATCCGCAATAATTAAGATCTGATCTAAATAAAGACAATAGGGTGGTAGCAACAGTAGTTGGCAGCCACATCTGTATAGTGATACAGACGCACGTGCTCGGTTAAGGAAATACTGATGCATTTTCATCCCGTTTTATGTACATACGAATACCCATTACCTTGTTTTAATAAAACATATTACTATTCGTATTTAAAAAAGGCATGGCATTTTTTTTTAAAAATCATTCTTCATAACAAACGGTTATGAATGATTCGACCGATTGAAACTATACAATTTAAATGCTTGTAAAAGAAAATAAAACTGCTCTTTTAGCGCATGTTGCTTTTTAATGTATGTCTGTCACGGCCACCAATCCAGCTCTTTCATAGCAAAATGCAATGATAATAAATTCATTTGCGGTACTTCCCACTCTGCAGCTGCGGAGTTCGAAACGTGTAAGCGACTTCGTGTTCTCTAGTTTTATTATCAATTACTCCTTTTTAAATACATCTTTCAAAAATCAGAGAATGACATGATGTGGGTAATTTATCTAGCTTTTTTCACCTCCAGCCGATCTCCTGAAAACATAGCACGTGGTCTGGAATCACTTTTGAAGTGAGTGCAACACATGCGTTTTTTAGGTTGTATGCTAGATTTTCAACACAAACACGCCGCATAACTTCGTTTTCCAACCTATGCAATGCGTCCATTTTATTTGGAAGATTCTATTTTGACTAATGATGAAGATTTGTGACCATAAACGTCATTTGTATGCCTCTGATTTGAAAATAATCGATATGCTATGAAGCGGCGTGCTAAGCGATGAAGAAAGGTGTCTAGCTATGAAGAAAACGTGTAAGCTTGGAGGATGAGCAATCCAGTTGATTTTACTGTAACGAAGTACGCTGGTCAGCCTTGTATTGTCAAGAGGCGTATTTAATATCATCCTCAGCTATGAAATAAAGAAGTCACTTACTTACTTAGCTTATTCGGCAACTAAGAAAAGCTGATAAATGTCTTTCTTGTTTTGAAATAGTATGGAAAAAGTAAGTATTCATTGCACTTAGATAGACCTCTTGCACGTTTTCTAGCTAGCTCATTATCAAACACTCTTGCGCTTACATTTGGTCATTCAATCAGTTGTTGGATTTTAAATCTGAGACCGCTGCACCCTTTTTAAACTCTTGTTATAATGGTGTCATTGCTGATTACCGTATGAACCATAATAGTTCCATGTACAAGAAGAAGTAAACTGATCATTTTCTGTAATGCATATAGCTCTTTTTCGTTCCTCCAATAAGAAGCGAACTACATATAAATATAAGTAAGCAATCATATCGAAAAAAAAATACATGTAATACACAAATACATACTGTAAGACAAAACATGCTCTTGTAAAGGAAGAATCATGCTTTTTCAAAAAAAGAAACACATTTACCAGATTTGCTAAGTTGCTGTCGAAGCTGAGGATGATATTAAATACGCCTCTTGACAATACAAGGCTGGCCAGCGTATTTCGTTATAGTAAAATCAACTGGACTGCTCATCCTCCAAGCATAACACGTTTTCTTCATAGCTAGACACCTTTCTTCATCGCTTATCACGCCGCTTCATAGCATATCGATTATTTTCAAATCAGAGGCATACAAATGACGTTTATGGTCACAAATCTTCATCATTAGTCAAAATAGAATCTTCCAAATAAAATGGACGCATTGCATAAGTTGGAAAACGAAGTTATGCGGCGTGTTTGTGTTGAAAATCTAGTAAACAACCTAAAAACGCATGTGTTGCACTCACCTTAAAAGTGATTCCAAACCACGTGCTGTGTTTTTAGCAGATCTGCTGGAGATGAAAGACGCTAGATATATTACCCACATCATGTCATTCTCCGATTTTTGAAAGATGTCTAAAAATAGGAATAATTGATAATAAAAGAAGAGAACACGAAGTCACTTACACGTTTCGAACCCCGCAGCTGCATAGTGGGAAGTACCGCAAATGAATTTATTATCATGGCATTTTGCTATGAAAGAGCTGGATTGGTGGCCGTGTCTGTGGTGAATCTAGCAAGCCATGATTTTGTTTCAATTATTGCTTGTTTATATTTTCATGTACAGAAATATTTGTTTTTATGATAAACTACGAATTTAAAACATTAAGTATAACAATATGTCATTAATTACATGTGTAAGTCATTAATTACATGTGTAACAGAAACGTTCGCGCGAGATCCCACCCGACAAAGTAAGCGTCTTACAGACCATAATGGGATGTAAATAAATATGATTTCTTGATATCAAGACCTCCAAATCTTGAGAACACCATCGGGCGTCGTAGTTGGTCTTATCTCTTCTCTATCATTCCCTCCGGCTGCAGTCGTATCTTACTCCGGCGTAGACGTTACCCTCATTTCCTGACTAAAGAGGGTATGTTAATTAAATGTTTGAAAATGTTCAAAATATACCAGATACAAGCGTGCTTCGGTTCTGTTTATGACAGCTACAGATTGTTTCTTTCATATGCACAATTTCAACCATTATCTTCGTACAGAAAGACACTTGTAACTGTTTCAAGTAGGTTGTTGTTTTAAAGTATATTTTTCACAAATTTATCAATTATACGAATATCTTTGCGCCTACAATCGTTTTGAACAACAAAATCAATGTCATGGGAAGATACAGAATCAGCGAAACTGAGTAAAAGGCGTGTTTTCTAATTTATTTTGACAATTTTAGAAGAAAAACACTCTCTATTTTCCTCAGGCGTAGGCTTTATCCTCGGAGTTGGCTATCTCACTCCGGCGTTGGTCAAATATCGATATTTGGCATGCAGAGTGTGATAAAGCACGATGAGATTACGTGTCATGCTAAAGAACCATAACTCTTGCTTGCATATCTTTGGAGTAATTTCCTTTTGATTATTTTCCATACAATTTCGTGTCCACCCTATAACTTGAAAACCGTAAGAGAAATTTCAGTGAAACTTGGTACTTATAAAGCATGATGAGACGATGTGTCATGCACAAGAATTATAACTCTTGCTTTCATATCTTTGGAGTTATTTTCCTTTGATTATTTTCCATACAATTTCATGTTCACTCTATAACTTGAAAACCATAAGAAATATTTCAATGAAACTTGGTACACTTATAAAGCACGATGAGATGATGTGTCATGCTAAAGAACCATAACTCTTGCTTGCATATCTTTGGAGTTATTTCCCTTTGATTATTTTTCATTCAATTTCGTGTCTGCTCTATAACTCAAAAACCATTAAAGATTTTTCAATGAAACATGGAACACTTATAAAGCATGATGCACAAGAATCATTACTCTTGCTTTCATATCTTTGGAGTTATTTCCCTTTGATTATTTTCCAAACACTTTCATGCCCCCTCTATAACTTGAAAACCGTAAGAGATATTTCAATGAAACTTGGTACACTTATAAAACAGAATGACAGGATATGTGATGCACAAGAACTATAACTCTTGCTTGCATATTTTGGACATGCACGTAGAAAGGGGGGAGACATCAGTTTTCACATAGAAAACAAATTCTAGTTTGATTTAAATATAGAGAGATCACCAGTGTTTGTTATACAGCAAGACAGAGGTGAACAGAAAAAGAAATTAGTAAAATGTGCTGGTACTGTAGCAGTGACCTAGTACCTGACATAGGCTACCACATCGTACAAAAAACAAATAGTACTAAAAGCACATGATTCTCGAACTAGTTAATGACTGTCTTTCCCCAAAAACCAAATAAAAAGTATAAATGTCCATTCCGGTAATCCATTCCCGTAATCAGGCCCCTTCTGGTAATAGAAGGCAACACTTGTTCGGGAAGACTAGGAACTGACACCGCAAACACCAACATTTTACTGCAACAGCCATTACCTAATGTTTATTTGAAGGCTAACACCCTTGCAAGAGGCAACAGTGTTTATCTGGGTACAGTGGCAGATTAAGAGGGGGTTTGCTAGAACACTCCTCTGGGACCAACTTATTTCATTTTCATGGGTCAATTGAGGAAAAAGCAGATAAAATGGAGAAAATACTGAGTTGATCAATTTCTGACATAAATCACCTACATCCGCCTAGGTGGGATTGCACCGTTAGGTAAATTAAAATGTATGGTCTGTCCAAATACCAAAGCAGGGTCGTTGGGGCAACTTGACTTGCCCAACATATAAATTAAGCAAAATATACTCTGCAAGTAAACAAGTCAGTTTATCTGTGCATACAACACAATAAAAATGTATTGATTGGTTTGCCATGTTATTTATTGTTTCATGTATGCTGTGGTGAACAATTACTCTACGAGTTTGTATACATACCAAATAAAATATTCTATTCCATTCTATGCTACCAGTTTTTGTGGTGCAAAATTTTGGTGATGTACTGTATACCAAAATGTCACATGACACCATGCACATGGATTTGCTGATTTCTGTTGGATGAACAAGTAAACAAATGGAAATTTTACTAATTATCACTGTTTTTGGTGGAATACTGTGTAATTTGATAGTGCCATGAATGGAATAATATGAATATACAATGACATCATGTGATCATGCTGTTTTGACATCCAAATGGTGAGATTTTGTAATTTAATTTTGTAGCCATGGCTTCAACTAGAACCGATAGCATGTAGTGAATACAAAATCGATCTGTTCTTTTTCTAGAACTAACCGGGTTTCAGTGATATTATTATATCTGTGAGCCCTCGTTTTTTATTCATCACGGTCTTTATTATAATCTGTTTGTCCTCGATGCCTGATGATTCATTAACTAGTTAGATATTCACCACGAGGACCGAACAACTAGCGAAATGTTGCGAGGGCAGAGATCTATAATTATCGTTCGCATAGACTCCCATTGTAATTTGCCCCAAAACAAGACTCATTCATATGCTTCACAACTCATAGTGGACCTCCACACATTCAGCAGACGAGACATCGCCCTAGGCCGTGTACAAGTGCAGCCAAAATATAGAATGTTAGCCAGCATCAACGGACGGTATTTTTGCTGTTCCGAAAATCGGTCAACAATGAAAAACTTATTCAAAAATCACAACATCTGCAATTTAGCCATTGTATGGCACAACACCAGCTGTTTAAATCACACAATATATCAAAATATTCAAGAAAGCCGCAGGAGATCTGCCCACACTTTGGGCCAATCGCTTGCAACGATACAATTGCAGGTCGAAGCCTCCGTGGTGCAGTGGTTATGTCACTCGCCTTGTAAACCAGGGGTCGCAGGTTCGATCCCGGGCTTCTCCAGTCCGTCGGATGGGACTATAAACCGAGGTCCCGTCTCCATATGACCTTAGCTGTTGGTGGGACGTTAAACCACAATCAACCAACCAACCAACAATTGCAGGTCTATGTCCATGAACCTCTGCTAAAGCTGAGATTGAGGTCAGGCGCCTGTAAAACAGATTTACTTATGTTGCTGATTGTTCAAATGCTATTGTAACGTATGCGGGGTTAGCTTAATAAATATATAAATAATTTTCCTTTGGGACTACTTTGTCCTGTGATTATAGACCAATGATTTTACAATGATTGGATGAGCAAAACAAAAATCATAGGAATCAACTTAATATGCATATAAAACAAATGTGATGATGATCTGCACTCGGTATATGAGCTCAGCCTGAACCTCTGCTGAGCTAGCTCTGACTATTAGTATCAGCCTACACTGCTGATGCTCCGTCAGTGACTAGCATACACTTCTGCTAGGCCAGTCCTATGCTAGTAACATAAACCACCTTAATCGCCTAAGACTGTTCACTGCTTGGTTATATTTATCAATGCTACTTGGATGGACTGTGTCCACTTTTCGCTGTTGCTACTGAGATGGATAAAATCCACTGTTCGCCACTAAACCAAGCTTGCAATCAGTCTTTAATAGATTTTATATTGGTTTATTTACTTTATCTGTACTCTCCGACGACTTCTTGCTAACTGAACAACTCGCAACGCGAAACACGGGTATTTATACTATCTGTGACGTCACACACTTTGGACGAATCTACTTTGCGGGCGAGTCTATGTTTTGAATTACCTTAGAAACGGGGTTGTCAAGCTACTCAAAGTCGTTTCGACCAAGTGAATTAATCGCCGGTACTATCCTATGAAGACCGACTTGCAAAAATAATGATTTTGTCACACTACCCACGCCTCCGGGTATATGCGTCCTCGCATAAAATAACTAAAAAAAAATCATGACATTAACATTATTTTTGTTCAACATTTTTCAAAAATCATCATCTTCGGCATCATCATCATCATCATCATCATCATCATCATCGTCAAAGTCTGTCCGCATCGGACCATGCCTTACTTTAGGCTTATCTTATGGATAATTATCCATTATTACTTTTTTTGTATATCATAGACCTGACCTTGGTCTAATTTATCATGTCAATGAAAATGAAACTTCATTGCCTTCCTGACAGCACTGAAGTTGAACACTTTAATCATCAGACTCAGGGCAATATGTAAGGGTTAGTTCAACATTCCCTTCTCCTTTGAGCTGCAAACTGATATCACTTGCTTGAATACTTCCGTCCGAAATGATATCGCCCATATCTATCTTAACGGGCCCTGTCTTCTGCTTCTTCCTTCGAACTCTATCCCTGTAAGTCTCCTCACCATTCTCTGTCACTGTCGTGACAGATTCAGACGATCCCTCTTTTATCATACTCTCGCAGGTCACCTTGATTTCTTTCTTTCTCTTCAGAGTCCCGTTATCTTTCTTCACCTCTATAACTATCTCTTTCTGTCCAATGTTCTCGTTCTCTGGCTTTTCGTCTACTTTCTGTTTCTTAAGTGCAACTGGGATGGCAGGTGTGGTGGCTTTCCGGATCACCCTGCCAAGCCACAGCTCTTTCTCCTTATCCACACTGCTCTGATCAACTTTGTCTTTCTTAATTTCCTGTCTTCTCGAGTCATTGTCACTTAAGCTGTCACTATCATCAGAGACCTGTAATTCTCCCTCCAAAGATACATCAGGTGACTTATCCCAGTCATAGTTTTCTTCAGAAACTAGATCGACACTTTCTACCTTCTTAGCCGTGCTCACTGTCTCTTCCTTTTTCTGTACCTGACCATCAGAAACTTGCTTTTCTTTACTATCCTTCACTTTACTCTGATCATCCAGGTTATGCTTCTCTTCATCAACATTAACTTTGGCTACATGACTGTTCGTCTTCAGGCCAACTTTGAAATGTCCTGCAGATCTGTTCAATGTTCTATTTATGCTTGCCCAAGCCTGATGTTGCGTTCTCTTGTGTTTCTCGAGATATGATTTCAGCTTGAAGGTTTTGCCACAGGCATGGCAAGTCCATCTGTCCCTGTAGCTCTGAATCATGTGCTGCTCATATGGGGCTCCTGTCTCAAACATCCCCTTACACCAACTGCACTTTGTTTGTGTTTCCTCCGACATTTCCAAACCGCCGTATTTCCTCGGAGTCTGCTTTGTGTTCACCAGCCTGCAAGAGAAAACATAATCTTTAGCCCAAACAGGTTTTCTACGGACTCTCTTACTTTCAGATTCATACTCTATGTCTGTGTCCATAACGGGCTGGTGAGCAGATTCTAATTCTTCTACTTCATCTATCTCATTATCTCTATCTGCTTCAGGCTCATTATTATTCTCGGGTTCATGTGCATGACCTTCTTCATGACCTTCTATATCAGACTGTTCAAGTTCACCTCTTAGAACTTGTTGTCTACACAACTTAATTCTGTCACAGTGAATTATTTGCTCAGCATTATTGCGACCACAATTTACTTTGTACAAAACTTCTGACAGTTTGCCAGTAACTTTGAATGGACCCCTCCAGAAAGGCGTCAGCTTTGCAGAGGTGCCCACCTTCTTCACAGGGAAATGCACAAACACTTGATCTCCAATCTTAAATGTTTCAAAGGACATTCGCGAATCGCGATTTCGTTTTTGCCTATGCATAGCTTGCTGTGTGTATTGACGTACGAGTGTGTGTGCCCTTTCTATACGGTCCCGTAATTCCCAAACCCACTGATTGCTTGGGATCGGTTTACTCAGATTTGGGAGCTCATACACAAGGTCAAGCGGTGTTGAAACTTCGCGACCAAACATTAGCATGTTGGGACTCATCCCAGTTGTTTCATGCTCGGTACTGCGGTAGGCCATGGTAACGTAAGGTAACTGTTCATCCCAATCTCTATGATTTTCACTGACGTACGCGGAAAGCATCGCCGCAAGCGTACGGTTGAACCGTTCAACCATTCCGTCGCTCTGTGGATGGTAAGGGGTGGTGCGCGTCTTGTGTATGCCTAGCAATTTGCACATTTCTTGAAACAAATTACTT
Source organism: Rugalucina vietnamica (assembly GCA_964017185.1). Taxonomy (NCBI): domain Eukaryota; kingdom Metazoa; phylum Mollusca; class Bivalvia; order Lucinida; family Lucinidae; genus Rugalucina; species Rugalucina vietnamica. The sequence goes on from OZ024877.1 coordinate 62,220,358, forward strand.
TCAAATTGACGTCCTTGATCAGAGTGGATAACTTGGGGAATTCCAAATCGACAAAGCACATTTTCCACAAGCACTTTTGCTATAGTACATGCTTCCATGTTTGGGATCGGCAAAGCCTCGGTCCATTTCGTAAAGTAGTCGCCGATCACCACAATGTACTTATTGCCTCTTGGTGTCTCAGGTAGCTCACCTAAAATGTCAATGGCAATCCTCTCCATAGGAAAGCCGCTTCTGACAATCTGCATCGGTGCTCGCTTTGATGGAATCGGGCCTTTGCGTTTGCTACAAGCATCACAACCAGCTATATAGCTTCTGACGTCAGATTGTAATCCAGGCCAGTAAAACTTCTGCTTGATTTTACTGACAGTCTTCGTGACACCTAAATGCCCTGATGTTTTCATGTCATGGCAGGCATACAAAATGGATCGTCTAGCCTTTTTGGGGACGATCACTTGAAATGTGACCTCATTATCTTCATCCAGATTTTCTTGTCTCCGAACAAGCAAATTATCGTCTAGTTCAAGGCATGGAAACTGATTCCAGAGTGATTTCAATATGTAACCTTCAGCAGCAATGGCGGCAAATTCCGGCCTCTTATTTGCTTGCACCCATGAACGAACTACAGCTAGTTCGTCATCATTGGCTTGCAGAGATTTTAAGTCATCAAACTCACTCCTACTTTTATCAGTATCCTCACTTCCTACATGCATGCAACTAGGATCTAAGTCCTTTGAATTATCCTGCGGAATTTCACTATGGCTAGTTGAGACTGTATCATCAATGCAAGGCTTCCTGCTCATGCCATCTGCGTTACCATGCAATCTACCAGGACGATGCTCGATTGTCATGGAAAATGATGATAGAACCTCTAACCAGCGGGCTACCTGACCCTCTGGGTTCTTAAAGTTCATCAGCCAGCGTAAAGACGCGTGATCTGTCCTAGCTGTGAACTTCCGCCCATAGAGGTAGTGCCGAAAATACTTCACAAAGTATACAAGGGCTAGTAACTCCTTCCGAGTTACACAGTATTTTCTCTCCGATTTAGATAGCGTTCTGCTTGCGTAAGCTATCACACGCTCCTCATTTCCCGTTTTCTGTGACAAAACCGCCCCAATTGCATGATTACTTGCATCCGTGTCCAGAATAAATGGTTTAGTAAAGTCTGGATGAGCAAGTATGGGAGCCGTCACAAGCATGTGCTTCAGTCTTTCAAATGCTTCTGAGCATTCAGTCGTCCAGTTGAACTTCTGGTCTTTTTCTGTGAGCCTCGTCAATGGCTTAGCAATGTGCGAATAGTTGGCGATAAACCGCCTGTAATAACTACACAGTCCCAGAAATGACCTGAGCTCAGTGATATTCTTTGGTGTCGGCCAGGTTTTGACACATTCAATCTTCTGCGGGTTAGTGTGTATTCCGTGTTCATTTATAACATGGCCTAAGAAATCGACCTCTCTCTTGAACAGCTGACACTTTTGTGATTTCAATTTTAGACCAGCCTGAGCAAATCTTGCTAGCACAGTGTCTAAATTCTGTATCATTTCCGCAAATGTCTTCCCAAAAATGATTATGTCATCCAAGTAGATCAGGCATATTTGCCAATGCAACCCTGACAGTACTAATTCCATTAACCTCTCGAAGGTCGCAGGGGCATTACATAAGCCAAAGGGCATTACATTGAACTCGTAAAGACCGCGCCTGGTTATGAAGGCTGTCTTCTGTCGATCATCAGGATCGACTTCCACTTGCCAATAACCAGCACTTAAGTCCAAACAAGAAAACCATTTCGCCCCTGCAAGTTGGTCCAGAGATTCATCAATTCTGGGTAACGGGTAGGCATCCTTGACTGTGACGTCATTCAGGCGCCTGTAGTCAATACAGAAACGTCTGGACCCGTCCTTCTTTTTCACAAGCACAATAGCACTGGCCCATGGACTTGTCGATGGCTGTATGATATCATGTTCTAGCATAAGATCAAGTTGCCTATCAACTTCATCCTGCATATGTACAGGAACTCTGCGCATGGCTTGTTTTATTGGCCTTGTGCTATCTACAGAAATTTTGTGCTTTATAATGCCTGTCCTACCTAAGTCATGTTCGTCCTTGGAAAATATATCTCCATATTTTCCTAGGAGATTTGCAATTTGTTTCTTTTGTGTGGAAGACATTCCTTCTGATGCTCTTTCATAGAGTTCAGTCAAATGCTTGGGCAGATTTCTTGGAGGCTTTGTCTTTACTTCCTGTACGGCCCTCAAAACTTGTGCTGGACAAAACTCAGCAATATTTGTACCAGGGTACAATATCTGATCCTCATTAGAAAAGTTGGCATATCTAATGGGTATTTTTCCATTAGCTTTCACGAGTGTCCTTGCAACAACTCCTCGGTTTGAATTTAGAAACTTGCCCGAAGTTTCTATGATGCCTATGTTGTCATCACTGGAATCATAATCAACCAATTGTCCCTCAAGGATAACCTCCGATCTACTTGGCACATGCACCCTTTCTTTCACGATGACTTGGTAGCAGCCGATCTTACCAATTTTAACCAAAGGACACACTGTCCCTTTAATATGCATGGTCATACCAACAACATCTACAATGACATTGTGCGTCGACATGAAGTCCAACCCTAGAATAGCATCAATGTCCATTTCAGCTATCACTACGTCCATGACACACTTCACTCCGTTTATCACAAAACAAACGTTTGCTTTGCCTTTTGTATCAAGGACATTTCCAGACGCAGATACGATCTCTTTATCAAATTTTTCCAGAGAGACTGTACCTTTAATGGTAGACCAAACCTTAGATGACAGTAGACTGAGTGTTGCCCCGCTGTCCACTAAGCAGTCGGCACCATATTCTCCGAGCTTAGCTTGCACAAATAATCCAGCATGATTGGTACTGCTCAGACAAACACTCTCCTTATTTGTAGAACCAGGTTTATCCTTGTCTCTATTACTAGTTTTGGGCTGAGTACAATCTTTAATCAAGTGCTGGTCAGAGTTGCAGTTAAAGCACCTGCGAGCTGTCCTGTTCTGACCCTTGACCTCGGGTTTATAACTTCCGTTATTAACCCTTTGTCGGTTAGTGCCATTATCAGTCCTTGTCTGAGCAGGCGGTCTGTTATTACTCACCGGACCTTGCTTAGAGGGCTGATTTTCTTGACGATAATTACTGTTCCGTTGCTGAAACAACAGCTTGTTCATAACTTTCGTCATCTCATCTAACCTGTTGTTCAGAGACGAGAAAGCTTCCGCCAATTTCTTGTCATCAACTTGTTCGCTTGAGACAGCTGTATTTATGAACCCCTGTCCAGCTTGTTTACTTTCTGCTCTATAGAAAGCCTCTAATTCGACAGCGTGTCTCACAGCGTCATTAAGATCAATAGGCCTTGCCTGCTTGATCTTCAGTCTCATTTCCGTGTTGACTAGCGAGTCGACAAACTGTTCTTTAGCTAAGGTCTCCCTCACATCGCTGGGAGCTTTAGGATATGCGAGGTTGGTCAAGCGTCTGATATCCTGTCCAAGCTCGGCCATGCTTTCTGATGCTTTTTGGCGGCGTTCTCGCAACTGGACCCTATACAGCTCTGTCTGGTTTGGAGGTGCAAAGCGCTCTTCTAAAGCCTTGACTAAGTCACCATAATCATGCTTGCCAGACTCTAAATTGCCAAACACACCTTGTGCTTGTCCACGTAGTGATACAGAAAGGTACAGACCTTTCTGTTGTTCCGTCCAGCCGTTCAGCTCGGCACAGGCATCAAAATGTGCCTTGTAGTCCATCCATGCTACACTACCATCATAAGTGGCTGGTTTCATAATTACGTCCTTAGATTTCGAGCCTGAGCTAGCTGGCTTCTTTCTATTAGTCACAAACCTATCAGGTATCTCATGACTGTCTATGCCTTCCGCCTCAGACAGTCCGGCCTCAGCACCATGAGCATCTGGTCTACCCTTAGGTATATCTGACCATACCTTCCTAGAACCTAGACCTTGCTCATCTTTAACTGGTGCTGGGGTAGAAAGTAGCCCAGACATTTCGCCTAGCTCTTGTCCAAAGCTTCTGAGCTCATGCTCCAACTTTAAGATCCGATTTTGCCTCTGGAGCTCTTCAATCTGACGAGACATTTCTTCGTACAATTTATCGTCCATAATGCAGTAATACTATATAACAACTGATGATAGATGGGTAAGCCTATTGGTTAATGCAATAGAAATTTGCCCCACGTTGGGCGCCAAAAATATGTAACGTATGCGGGGTTAGCTTAATAAATATATAAATAATTTTCCTTTGGGACTACTTTGTCCTGTGATTATAGACCAATGATTTTACAATGATTGGATGAGCAAAACAAAAATCATAGGAATCAACTTAATATGCATATAAAACAAATGTGATGATGATCTGCACTCGGTATATGAGCTCAGCCTGAACCTCTGCTGAGCTAGCTCTGACTATTAGTATCAGCCTACACTGCTGATGCTCCGTCAGTGACTAGCATACACTTCTGCTAGGCCAGTCCTATGCTAGTAACATAAACCACCTTAATCGCCTAAGACTGTTCACTGCTTGGTTATATTTATCAATGCTACTTGGATGGACTGTGTCCACTTTTCGCTGTTGCTACTGAGATGGATAAAATCCACTGTTCGCCACTAAACCAAGCTTGCAATCAGTCTTTAATAGATTTTATATTGGTTTATTTACTTTATCTGTACTCTCCGACGACTTCTTGCTAACTGAACAACTCGCAACGCGAAACACGGGTATTTATACTATCTGTGACGTCACACACTTTGGACGAATCTACTTTGCGGGCGAGTCTATGTTTTGAATTACCTTAGAAACGGGGTTGTCAAGCTACTCAAAGTCGTTTCGACCAAGTGAATTAATCGCCGGTACTATCCTATGAAGACCGACTTGCAAAAATAATGATTTTGTCACACTATACTCTGTAGTTGTTTTATGTTTTGGTGTTGAATAGTTGAATATTTGTGCTGTTTACTTTTAGGTAAGTTTTCATATTATTTAGTTACGTTCGGGTTACAAAATGGCCTCCTTTTGGGAAAAAGCAGCTCACTCGGTTTGCAATATGTTTTCTTAGTATAAATACCTGATTGTCAATTTATTTCCCACCTCAGTGTTTGGAGTGGACATTTCTTTCTGACTGCGGCTTTTCCTGATCATTGCTTATTTTCACCGTTCTGTTGTGATAAATATTGATGTTGCGTGTTGTGTCCGTTTGTCTGCCTGTTGTGCTCATTGGGATGTTTTTAATTTTTTGATGATCGGGTGGCTTCCTTTCTATATATATATACCTTGTTGGGAAAAAGCTAGTCATTCTGTTCTTCGGGTGTGTTGTCGAAAACTATTTTATTATGTTTTGTGCTGTACTCGTATTTTCTTTCCCACCTAGTGTCTATGTTGGGACTGAAAATTTAATTGCATCGATTCCTGGTCCCTCTATTCTTATTGGAAAAGGTCCCTCAGGACCTTTTCCACAGTGTTTACTTTGAATATGAAGAAAATTCTACCCATGATCGACTGCTTTCTCTCAATTACGCGTTTTGTCACATAAAGCGCTTAATAAAAACTAGTGAACCCGTCTATACTGACTAGACAGTGAACCGCAATCAATTAAATTTATCCATTTTTGACACTCCCCGTCAAATAACGGTAAAATCTAGCAAGCAGTCTCGATCGTGGTGACTTCTTATCATAGCGCATCTAGGTTTAGATCGTAGATACCCTGACGAGGGGTACAGAAACTATAGGAACTCTATATGGCTGACTTTTAGTCCATCACATCGGTCCCATGGGTCTGTTTCTGGTAGTGTGGCTGCAGGTCAAAATTCAGAACTCTGTCACAAATTGACTGCACTGCAAAATGGTTTTCTACACATCGATATATTGATTGTAATCGTGTTCCCTTTAGTATTGGCTTTGGTTCCAAAACATCAGAAACTTTGATCAATGCCTTGAGTGACAGATACACACTGGTCAAGCGTTCATAACAAAAAACGACATTCATGTATAGGAAACGAAACTGAAACGTATGAGAATCGAAATTAATGACAAACCAGAGAATCAACAACACTGAAATCTATAGCAAATTTAAAGGAATCTCTTATAACAAACGGCTGCTGACCTTTTCATTGGTTTCTTTTTAAAGAAGCCAACTTGTTTTGCATTGTTGTCTTTCAATAAACTAAGTGTAAGTGTCACCACAGACAATCATTGAAATATATTATCAAATCATGCATTAAATGGCTTAAACAAGCTTGGAATAGATGTTGCCGTATGGTTTCCTTACCACATTGTGCAACTGGAACAATGTACCTCAGTCAGCTAAGGGACGTTGTATACAAATTTCGATTGTTTCCCATAGATTGCGATGTGCGCGATGTCCTATTTTGACACCTGAGGGACAGTTACCAATATAGACCTGTGTTTTACATGTAACTTGTGGCTAAGGCCTGGGATAGATTTATGCAATTTGAGTTATATGAAATTGAAAGAAAAAGAGCCCGTAATAGTAATAAGAAATGGATGTTTCAAGGGTTCTGACCAGATTAGACGTATTCCGTCTGTGCAGTCAAAAATGCATCATGAAAACATGTCGATGCAATGAATACTCCCTTAAATCCCAAAATTATTTAGTTAAACTGGGGTATACAGGGTAACCTATTTTTTCATATTTTTGCTCCAAAGCGGTTCTAACGTGTATCCTTATTCCATGTTTCGAGCAAAAATATGAAAAAAAAATTCAAATATTTCCAGTGAAATGTTTCTATCATTACCGCTGAAAATAAAATCTCTATATATTATGGTGGCTTGTTAGTGCCATTTCGTCTTTTCGTTATTTCGCAGTGAAATAACGCCACGCGAAAAGACGAAAAGACGAAATAACGCCGCGCGAAAAGACGAAAAGACGAAATAACGCCGCGCGAAAAGACGAAAAGACGAAATAACGCCGCGCGAAAAGACGAAAAAACGAAATAACGCCACGCGAAAAGTCGAAATAACGAAATTACTGCACAAAAAGACGAAATAACGCCATGCGAAAGAACGCAATTTTATAGCCATCATAATGGCGTCTTTTCCAGTGCCTGCTTTCGTTATTTCGTCTTTTCGTGTTGCGTCTTTTCGTTATTTCTTCCTTTCGTTATTTCGACTTTTCGTTATTTCGTCTTTTCGTGTGGCGTCTTTTCGTTATTTCGTTTTTTCGTTATTTCGTCTTTTCGCGTGTCGTCTTTTCGCGTGGCGTCTTTTCGTTATTTCGTCATTTCGCGTGGCGTCTTTTCGTTATTTCGTATTTTCGTTATTTCGTCATTTCGCGTGGCGTCTTTTCGTTATTTCGTATTTTCGTTATTTCGTCTTTTCGCGTGGCGTCTTTTCGTTATTTCGTCTTTTCGCGTGGCGTCTTTTCGTTATTTCGTTATTTCGTCATTTCGCGTGGCGTCTTTTCGTTATTTCGTCCTTTCGTCTTTTCGCGTGGCGTCTTTTCGTTATTTCGTCTTTTCGCGTGGCGTCTTTTCGTTATTTCGTCTTTTCGTTATTTCGTCTTTTCGTCTTTTCGCGTGGCGTCTTTTCGCGTTTAAAAATAGACAGATGATAATAACCTTTACCTTTGGTGACCTTTATTATAATAAATTTGTCATCTTGTCTTTATGTTAGATCGAAACCATTGAAGTATTTTAAATACGGACCTTTACAAAATAACCGAATGGTTCATTCAATTTTATTTGAGCCGCGTCATAAGAAAACCGGACTTTTCCTGTACAAAAAAGACGCAGATCAGCTGTGCAGTTATTTTCTCAGCTTGATCAGTGCCATGTTTTCGCTAATCGGATAGTACAATAATCAGGAAGTTTAAGCTTCTAGCCTTCTTTTGAGATTGCACAGTCCGATGTGTGTCGGACCGGTTCGGAAACCCAAAGACCGGTTTTCTCGCTTCGTGGCTCATTTGTGACCGAGCAATATTAGAATTGAGCCGCCTCGTGGGAAAACCAACAATGTGGGTTCCGAACAGGTCCGACACAAATCGGCCTGTACAGTCACAGAAGATGGATAGAGACTGGAAATTTTGGATTTAGAAAGTCGAGAAATTGTACTATCCATGTAGCGAAAACAAAGGCGCTGATCAGCTTCGCAGTTACTGCGAAGCTGATCTGCGCCTTTGGTTTCGCATATGCAAATATTATACAAAATACAAATCAAATACAAATTGTATTTGGCAACGCATTACGAAAACTTGCCCATGCAACATACAGAAATTTTTTTCAGCTGTAAAAAGTAAAAATTACATTGGAAAATGTTTGAAGTTTTTAATATTTTTGCTCAAAACATACATTGTGGGTACACGTTATAACGGCCTCGGTGAGGCGGCTCTAACAAGTACCCACAATGTTTGTTTTGAATCAAAAATAAGAAAAAATATAGGTATACCCCTGCGTACCACAGTTTTGCTATATAAAAGTGGGATATAAGGGGATATACATTTCATGGACATGTTTTTCTGATGTACAGTAGTGCGACATAATGTCAAGAATGGAGTTTTCTGAAGGTGGCGAATACTTATGTCCACTGACTGTAGTTCAGAATGTTGGCTACAATAAAAAGAATAGAAGTGTTAACTGATATACAAGGTCATACTTAGCCATAATAAAGTGAAAATAATCTAATTTAACAAAGCCACTAACAGTAACAGTTCCTGTTATGCTGCAACAGTAACTGTTACTGTTAGTGGCTTTGTTAGGACTTAAAGTAATAAAAATAAAAACTTTCAAATGTCATCAACTTTTGAAAGTAATGTCATCAACTTTTGAAAGTTAGGACTTAAAGTAATGAAAATAAAACTTTCAAATGTCATTAACATAAGTTAAGCATCACCCTAACATTATTCTGGAGACTGTTTTGAGATAACAATTACTTCATAAAAACAATTATTCTGTGACGGTAGTTTACCAGTGTCGTTTCTTGATCGGATAGAACTGTTAGAACGCCATTTGCCTTAAAGGCGGTTTAGATTCTATGGGACCATTTATACACAAACCCCAATTTTTGGGATATACCCTTATGCACCAGTCATTTGTATCCCCGGCTCCCCTAGGGTCGGGGAATAGCGGTAATTTTTAAAGCCCCGCTGAAAGCCTGGCACCGCGGGGCCAGTTTTGTGGTAAAATCCCTGCTAAAAGCCCCAGCTCCTCGGAGGCTGACCATAATGTGGAACAATAGCTGGGAGCTGTTCTGATGAAACTGAAGTATGAAAGAGGATCTTGAACTCATGCGTGTAAAAAGTACAGGTACATTTGCAAATTAAATAAGGACCATAAAAGTAATCAAATGTTAAAATTACAATTGATATCTAATTTGAAATGATGTGACCGTGCATTGATGGGAAATTACCCCCCGGCACACCCTCGGCACTGCCTGGACTCATCAGACTGTTATACTCAGTATTTTATGGAATTTACAGGAATAGCCATCCAAACTTATTCGCTTGTTTTTTAAGCACCACGTTTTCACTACATGTGTATACATGTATGGGTTAAATGGAGCAATCCTTGTCCCTGATGATTTTCTCGAAAGCGCTATGTAGGAGGTTTGCATTCTCTTTCTTTAATAGTATTATCCGCCGCGCTTTACAAGAACCACACCAGACTTCACGTTTCCACAAGTGATGCACAAAGTGCTATTTTATTCTTTTCATTGCAAAAGAAGCTTGCTAATAATCACATTTTCTGTTACCATCTAATGCATATTATGTTACTTAGGTCAAATTCAAAAACAATATGATTTATCCTGTCAGCAGGCGTGGATTCAGGCAATTTCCTAGACTGAAAGGAGTTAGGTCGCTTTTCACTAGAGGGTCACAGCTACTTACACCAGCAGCAGCCAGGTTGCCATTTTATAATTTAAGGTGTGTATGTGTGTGTGTGTGTGTGTGGGGGGGGGGGGGTGATACAAAACTTCAAATTCAAATTTCTTTGTGGACCAGGGTATATCCAATTAGCCCCGAGGGGATGGTACTCCCATAATTATCATAATTATGGGAGTACTACTCCGGGGGGCTAATTCAGTATACTGTCTCAATAGTATTGACTATTGAGACAGTATGTGTATGTAGCGCGTTAAATGCCCTTTTTGCGTAGTCCACTCCAAATTAGATTACCCCTTTTTCAGTGGAAAAAATTTGAAGCACACACTTTATACAGAAAAATCGCCTTCATTTTCCTCGAGGGGTGGGAGGGGTAACTCGAGGTAATTCTGGCACGGATGTGCCGTTAAACCTACCAAATTAATATACATGTACCTCGAAAAAAGGGACCCGGTGATATACACACTACGGTACATGAAAATACGAAAATATTAAAATTCTTTGGCGAATGTGTCTTTTGTGTTTGTATATGTTGCATACATGTACCATTACGAAAATGTGTTGTTGCCCATGCAAGATAAGCCTCAGTCCCACTGCGCTTACGATCGCTTAAGATCGCCGTATTACGACCAGTTTAGGATCACATTTCTGAGATAATCACAGGTAAACTCAGTGGATCGCACGACCGATCTGAAGAAATTTGGGGCGGTCCTCTGAAATAATCAGTTTTAGGGATCGATTTAAGGACCCACGACCATTCCAAAATATCGGATGCAGTAATTTAAGAAGTACGGATGTTGCTGAAATACTTTTTATGAGAAAATGATGCTTTATAGTATAATCTTGAAAAATATAATCTTAAGTATCTGAGATCATCCTACGACCGTTCCTAGCGTTCTTGAGCAATCGTAGGATTAAAATCCGTCGCAAGCGGTTTTTGACATGATCAAAATTCTGAAAACAATCGTAAGCAGGTCATATGACTAAAATGGGCGTGATATGCCAGAGATGTACCGTTAAATCTGAGTGAACACGTCCATTCATGTGAATTACGTAAAAACCGTTTGTTTTCTACAGTTGTTCAAAACTAACGATGTCGTTAGTTAACGTTTCGTTAAAATTTCAAACGTTAATATTATAAATACACTGTTATTGTTTGTTGAAAAAATGTGAGAATCCTTTGCACTGCAAAGGATTCTTACATTTTTTCAACAAAAAATAACAGTGTATTTGTTACTTTTGCTGATATTTGCTTAACAAATTTATGTCTTAACGATATCGTTAAGCTAACGATGCTTTGAACAACTGGGCCCTGATGTTTAAACGAGACTACAAGAATGATCGCTTCATCAGTTGAAAATTGTTTCACCACGTTTGGGCATATATAAGGCACTGTCTTTTAATCGAATATACTTAGCAAAATCGTAGGATTGTGTTACATCCGAAAGGATCGGTCTTAAGATCATGAAAATTTCTAAAGAATGTCGTAATACCCCCGAATCTAAAGACTATCTTGCGTTTCTGCAATCGTACGATGCAGTGGGACTGAGGCTAAACATAGACTTCTTCAGCTTTAAAAAAAAACGAAAATATATATATATCTGTTTGTGTACACTTTACAACCGCCTCGCCGAGGCGGTTGCATATTTATTGTTGGTATTTTGTTCTTAGCAAAGGCACATTAATAAAATCTGTCAGTTATAAAACTCCTATACAAAATGCATATAGTGATAACCATATCGGCTGAGACACAATCAGGGTTGCCTTTACTACCTTGGTCATGTTATGCATCTGTAATTCAGTGTGATATTATCCAATACCTATTGTTTTTATTTTATTACAACACTGGGATAATAAGCTTTCTGACGATATATAATGATACCATATTGTGTACAATATTTTGCGTCAGTGAGAGATTATATGCTAAAAAACACTGTTTTTAACATGTTATGATGTTGCACTTTTATTTTGGGTGTTTTGTAACATGTTTGCTTCAATGTTCATCAATAAAATATGTTGCACATGGCTCTAGAACTAAGGAGACATATGTCCCCTGTAATATACTTTTTACGGCTTTGAATTTGGACTAAAATTAATGAAAATATGGAGTATGAAGTGAAACAGTACTTTTCTTATGTTTTTCAATTTTTCATGGTGTCTTTAGTTGGCAGGTAAAAAAATACACCCATGATTAGAACATGATTTTTTTGTATCTAGTCTTTCATTGTTAAGACAATAGAAAGTTTAGAATCAATGGAAGCTGAATTTATCCTCACAGTGAAGAGTACTTGTTTTTTTTAAAATCATCATTTTTATGTAGAGTCCGTAGCCCCTATTTTCATAATGGATGTTCAAAGCCAAATTCCTATTAACAAGGATGAAATGGTCTTATTATTTTTCAGAATGAGGACTAGTAAAACATGGCTGAAGGTTTTGTCAAGAAATTGTATAGGACCGCTGATGTGGTCAACTATATTTTTTGCATGGCCTGTAGAGTCCGTAGCCCCATGTTAAGAGACAACCTAGAAATAAAATGTGTGTTGCAGTCAAGGTTTCCTTCAATTTTTCATATGCAACCACACATGTTACATTGTATTAAATTAACTGCAGCATGGAACAATGACTTATCTAGGCTGCATATGATCTTATTTAAGCAGCCCAAAACACTGGTTTGAAGCTCCTTTTCTGAACTATTCCCATTACCCACTATGGTGAAATTTGAAAAACGCGAGAGCCAAAAGAATTATTTCTGGAATATAAACCTGATAGGTCATAAGTTATTATAAACCAAGAAAAATGAAAATACAAAGAGGTTAATTTTTTGCCTCAAGTGCAACACAAAAGGCAACCCTGATTGTGTCTCAGCCGATATGCATTCATATGCATAAAATACACCCGGGTGCAATTTCAATTTCTTCCACCTCGAAAGAAGGGGCAAATTTGCACCAGGGTGATTAAAAAACCGTTTACATGACATAAAATTCACACAGAGTGCAAATTTGCACCCGGAGTGCAAAATACACCCAGGTGCAAATGTTGCATATGAACACGGCTAATTCTTGTCCAGGAAAGTGTGGTTAGAATAAATGACACAGCAGTATCGACATAAACTAAACTGGTTGACGTGTACGCTAAAGAAGAATACAAACTATGTAGACGTATTATAAATGCTCAAATAATTCAAGATTTTTAGGAACATATTTCCACAAAAATAGGCGACATTTCCTCTGATGAACAGGGTATTAAATTGTCCCCGAAATAGCCAATAGGCGTAAAGCTTTTACGTCGTAACTAAGAAAAACGCGATCTAATTTTAAATGCAATGAGAGATAAACTGATGTTTGCATAGTCAATATCCTTTAAAGGGTATCAAGATTTGTTAGACATAGACATAGGCATAGAAGATTTATTTTTTGTCGAATATTATAAACATAATAACATAAGCCCTGTAGGGCTTTTACTTCGACAAACATATGTAAAATAACAATACTATCACAGTGCATGCACAAATTAGAACAAAAGTTACTATATACAACATCTCAGAAATTTATAAATACATAGAGGATCTTACACGAGTGGTCATTTCATATGAAATTTATTAAACGAGCCTTCGGCGAGTTTAATAAATTTCATATGAAATGACCACGAGTGTAAGATTCGTTTTATCATATGACTTTTAAAATAGGTTTTTATCGCTTTTAAAGTGGACATATTTCCAATGAAAATTTACATTGTTGTTACGGACGTCGTCAATGACGTTACGTATTCCCGCAAAAGTGTTATTACACGTGTGGTCATACGATTTTTATGACATGACGTTATCCACTGGAAAACAGCGGCGTCATATGATAAATATAATTATATTATTCCTAAAATTATGATACTATGTGAGAGTTAAGATAAACATCATCTTGAAAAAAAAAATATGTAATGTAAAAAATAAATAAAAAATGCAGCAGTTCATTCATTTACATTTAAATCATGAAAGATATTTAAATTATAAAGGCATCATCAGGTAGAGTTGAAACTTGAAAACAAGTAAATACACATTTCTGAGCAAATACCTAGTTTCAAGGATAGCAGCTCATCAATGCAGAAAACTTTTCAATGACTGCACAAAATAAAGAGAAAGAGCTGCAAAACAATTCATGGCCAGTTGTTAAAGGCTCATATACACTTTCAGATTTTGATTTAATTGTCAACATCTACCGATGCATTTTCTGCATTTTAAAGAAATTACCATTGATATAACAAACGCCATAAATCTTACAAGTCGAATGGTTTGTGTAGTCAGTTATGGAAAATATTCTAAAAGATGTTGTTGTTGCACTTATAGCATAAAGCACTCTACATGGTGAACAGCGGGTACAGGAAAATCAAGGTACAAGCACCAAACTTATGTTTTGAATTCATGCAGCCCGGTTAGCACGACAAATGTTTACATGTCTTTGATAGTTTCTAACCTAAAATAATCACCCTCGGTTTCAAAACAAACATGGTAAAAATGACATTTATTAAGAAAGTATGACACAATATGTTCCGGTGATTAACTTCCTTTTGCCAACGTATCATATTGATTTAATTTTGTAGTAATTGGTACTACAATTATGTCATTTTGATGTTATTTTGAGATGGCGCACCAAAGGTCAAAATGGAGCTTGGCAATAAAATTAGATGGTCGTAAAAACACGTTATCATAACTTTAAAATTAAAAGGTACAAGTAGGCAAAGATCAGGAAAAGGCGCAATCAGAAAGAGATTCCCACTCCAAAAACCAAGGTGGGAAAAAACTAAATGAACAATCAGGTACTTATACTATGAAAACATATCGTAAGCCGAATGAGCAGCTATTTTCCCAATAGGTGGCCACTAAGTTACCCAAACTTAACTAAAAATATATGAAAACACACATAAGGTGCGAACAGCACAAAAAATTTTAATACCCAGGGAGCCAAGCCCCGTTTTGGGGAGAGGAGGTGACATCACCTGCTATAGTTGGTTTAAATACAATTTTGGTTAGGCTTTGCCATCCTATTGAAGGCCCGGGTGGACTGCTCACGAATTTTTTTTGGCGCGATGGTTAAATTACACATTGTTTTCAAGCTATTTGAGCTGCCTACGTATTACAAACGTTTTCTAGATATATGAACATATCCTTTGTGTTTCAGATCATAAACTGCTGAATTTTCTAGTCTACAGCAATGCTAGGAATCACAGATAAAGCAGTAATCTTATTATATTCTTTAATTCATACTTTTGCTGCTATTGTTTTAGTATTTATGATGTTGAATTACCCCACCCACTTACATAATAATATGAATCAAGAAATTTAAATAAATGCATAGTGATTCGTGAGACATTGAAGAACAAATGAATATATGATGTGCTCATAAACATTATACATGTATTTATATTTATTTTTGTCATTCAGTTTCTTTATAAATTTACATCTGTTCATCATTATTATGACCAAGTGCATGGTCAAATTACCGTTTCCTATAAAATGTTAAATGTAAGTTCTCATTATTCCATAGGCTGGATCATGCACACCTTTAAGCAAGCGGCTATGAAATACTACAATTGTATCTAGTTAGTTGTTCATTATTGTCATATCAATCATTTGATACCAATTTCAGCTCTCTAGGATTTTTGGTCGCTGAGATATAAACGTTTCTGTTGGTATACCCCCCTCTATGTTTGTGTGATTTGTATCTAATATTTTAAGTTATCATCAATATTTAAACAACAAGATAGTTGAAATATTCATTTATCTTATCATTTGGTTATAGAACATTATCATGGCAATCATTCGATGCCAATTTTAGCTCTCTAGGACATTTGGTTGCCGAGTTATAAATTTTTTGTTGGTATAGCCCCTCCATGTTTCTGTGATTTTTCTCTAATATTTAAAGATTTATCAATATTGGAAAAACAAGTAAGTCAGATTGTTTGTGTGTCTTAGCACATGGTTATAGAACATTATCCTAGCAATCATTTGATACTAATTTCAGCCCTCTGGAGCATTTGGTCACTGAGAAATTAGCAGTTTTATTGGTATACCCCCTTCGTTTGCCAGTGATTTTTCTCTCATATCTTAAGTTTTCTTAAATATTTGAGCGACAAGAAAGTCAGCTTGTTAATATATCTTATTACATGGTTATAGAATATTGTCATAGCAATTATCTGATACCAATTTCAGCTCTCTATGGCTTTTGGTTGCTGAGATATACACGTTTTCATTGGTATACCCCTTCTATTTTTCTGAGATTTTTATCTAATATTTAAAGTTCTCATCAATATTCCAACAACAAGAAAGTAGTATTATTTATGGTTCTTATCATAAGATTATAAACATTATTATAGCAATGATTTGAAACCAATTTCAGCTCTTTAGAGCTTTTGGTCACTGAGATATTTTCAATTTTATTGGTATACCCCCTTCGTTTGCCAATGATTTTTTCTCTTATATCTTAAGTATTCTTAAATATTTGAGCAGCAAGAAAGTCAGTTTGTTATAATTCATTTTACATGGTTATAGAACATTGTCATAGCAATTATTTGATACCAATTTTAGCTCTCTAAGGCTTTTGGTTGCTGAGATATACACATTTCCATTGGTAAACCCTCTCTATTTTTCTGAGATTTTTATCTAATATTTAAAGTTCTCATCAATATGATAACAACAAGAAAGAAGTATTATTTATGATTTTTATCACAAGATTATAGAACATTATTAAAGCGATTATTTGAAACCAATTTCAGCTCTTTAGAGCTTTTGGTCACTGAGATATTTTCAGTTTTATTGGTATACCCCCTTCGTTTGCCAATCATTTTTTCTCTTATATCTAAAGTTTTCTTAAATATTTGAGCAACACGAAAGTCAGATTGTTTATATATCTTTTTACATGGTAATAGAATAATGTCATAGCAATTATTTGATACCAATTTCAGTTCTCTATGGCTTTTGGTTGCTGACATATACACGTTTCCATTGGTATACCCCCTCTATTTTTCTGAGATTTTTATCTAATATTTAAAGTTCTCATCAATATTCCAACAACAAGAAAGTAGTATTTTTATGGTTCTTATCACATGATTATAGAACATTGTTATAGCAATGATTTGAAACCAATTTCAGCTCTCTAGAGCTTCTGGTCACTGAGATATTTTCAATCTTATTGGTATACTCCCTTCATTTGCCAATGATTTTTCTCTTATACTTAAGTTTTCTTAAATATTGGAGCAGCAGGAAAGTCAGCTTATTTATATATCTTCATACATGATTATAGAATATAGTCATAGCAATCATTTGATACAAATTTCTGCTCTCTATGGCTTTTGGTTGCTGAGATATAAACATTTCCGTAGGTATACCCCCTCCATTTTCTGCATTTTTTCTCTAATATTTTAAGTTGTCATCAATATTCGAACAGCACGAAAGTCTGATTATTTATGTATCATATTTTGTGGTTGTCATAGCAATTATTTGTTACCAATTTCAGCTCTCTATGGCTTTTGGTTGCTGAGCTATAAACATTTCTGTAGGTATACCCCCTCCATTGTTCTGTGATTTTTTTCTAATTTTAAAGTTCTCATCAATATTTGAACACCAAGAAAGTCAAATTATGTCTGCATTTTATCACATTATTATAGAACTTTATCATAACAATCATTTGATATAAATTTCAGCTCTATAAAATTTTTGGTTGCTGAGATATCAGCAATGCTGTTGGTATACCCCCTTCATTTACTGTTATTTTTCTCTAATATCTGAAGTTCTCTTTAATAATTGAGATTAAGATAGCCAGCTTGTTTATATATCTTATTACATGGTTATAGAACATTGTCATAGCAATCATTTGATACCAATTTTGAGCTCTCTAGATCTTTTGATTGCTGAGGTATAAGCAATTGTGCTGGTATACTCCATTTTTATGTGATTTTTTTCTAATATATAAAGTTCTCATTGATATTCAAACACCAGGAAGTCAGTTTGATTACATGGTTATAGAGCATTGTCAAAACAATTATTTGATACCTATTTCTGCTCTCTAGGTCTATCAGTAGCCAAGATACATGTGGTAATATAGGGGTAACACAATACTTCCTCTGCTTATTAGGGGTGGGGTTGAGCATTCTGTGATTTTATGTGACACGAATGGGCATTGAAGTGATCCTCTGACCAAACTGGCACCCATTAGCATTTGTTCTAAGGGTGCAAGGTAAGTCCTATAGATAACCCGCCCCAAACACTTCAAATGGCAATATGAGAAGCCAAGTTTTGCTTAAATTAATTTTGGCAGACTTTTTCCGCATTTACCAATCATTGTGTTGTCTCTACATGAGTAAACAGGGGTGTCCAAATCATTTTCTCTTGTAGCAAAGTTTAAAACCCTTGTAGCAAAACCTCAAAATAAAAATTTTGACCATTTCGACACTCCCCCCCCCCCTCCCCAAATAAGGGGTGGCTGAGATCAGCTGGGCTTTGACTTTTGCAATCCCCCCTCCCCCGACATGTAATACATGACATACATTTTTGGGCTTTCAGAAACAGTAGGGAGAGTTTCGACAACATTAACATATAGCTGTTCTTCATGTGAAAAAAGACAGTTTTACAAGTCTTTTTATAAAAGATGACAAGTAGTCTATGCAAGATATATTTTGCAAATTTATTTATGCGCAACAGTAAAGTGAAAAGATAATGAAAACACTAATTGTAACATTTTTTCCCCAAAAGCTGTAACTTAGTATCTAATGTTTGTATTGAGTTGCTTCCCTTGTAGTAATTTATTTTATATAAAATGTGTTTGCCATTTTCGTTTTTTGCTTATAAACTTTTAATAATATCCATAAAAACGAACAACATACTGTTTGTCATAAATTGAAATTTAATCATTCTATTATAATATTTAATACATGTAGCTATATGAATTTTCTAAAAAAAAAAAATAAATAATAATTTACAAAACGCAAGTTTATAAATTTGACCATGCACATATAGTAAAACTTGTATACATCGTTAACAAGCACAGCAAATATGAAGTCACTCTCCTTGTAAACCAAGAAACGGTCGCAGGTTCGATCCCGGGCTTCTCCTAAAAACTCCTTCCGGTTGAGCCTTCGGGTGCTCCCGGAACAACAAACCCACAAAAAATCCCATATAGTACTGGTCTCGCCCAGGAAAAAAAAAAAAAAAAAAAAAAAAAAAAAAAAAAAAAAGAAACGGACTTCTTTTAAAACAACAACAATCAATCAATCTCTGGTGTTCCTGGAACAACAAACCCACAAAAAACAACCTCCTATAGTACTGGTCTCGCTCAGAAAAAAAAAAAGAATCATTTGCTCTATTACAAAAAATAAAGAAATAATTAAAGAGTCACTTGCTCTCAAAAGTAGTGAATACATGAATGATGCATGTTTAACCTAAAACTGAATGCAAAAAAAAAAAAAAAAAAAAAAAAAAAAAAAAAAAAAAAAAAAAAAAAATGCACCACAGGCAAGTAAAAAATTAACCATCCACGCTCTCTTTTAATTCCCGCCAAAATATCATTTTCTGTTTATTCCCGCCAAAATGTCATTTGAGTCAACAAACTTGACCTGAATTAAATTAGGTCAGTTCATTCACTTATCGCTTCATTACACAAAAAGATAAAATACAAACACAGGTAAATTTGCCCAGGGCATGAAGATTAAGTTTATTGTCTAAAGTGACAGGTTGGGGTATGCTATAATCCCCCGATGTGTTCAAGCGTATCGATCGCCTGCTGTTAAGTAGTGTCGTGTCTGTATAGGTGCGAAAACAAGGTGTCAGTAGGGGGTTTATACTGGTTCCCGCATTACGATTAGTAAAATTAATACACTCTATCTGAACCACAGCACCAGTTTATGATAATCAGAGGCTCAATACAGGATAAAATACCGAGGTCAGGTAGCAAAATTGTCACATTTTTTTTACATAATCGCATGAAATTCGCAAAACCATCATTCGCATTTTTTAGAATTCAATTCGCAAAAAAATGCGAAAATGCGACAGATGGACACCCCTGGACTAAATAAACTTTGAAAAGGATGTAAACAGAGTAAAAAGCAATAAAATGTTATAAAATAATGATGACATCAACATTTGTTGATAAAAATGTACTGATAAAAATATATTGATTCTCATAATTGCACATAAAGTTTAACATATACATTAAGTGGGTGGGGTAATTCAATGCCTTAAGATGACACATAGTTTACTCAAATGACACATTTACAGCTTTATACATGGGTAAGACATACTTAGCCGCAATCAGACAAGATAAAATGGCATCAGGATAGTATACGATAATGAAGAAACATACTACAAATATGACTGTTCGTAATACAGTTGTGTACTGCATTTCAGCTGTATAACAAATAGTACGTCTAAATACCGTCTGATTAAAGCATCGCGCCAAAAAAATTTCCAGAGCAGTCCACTTAGACCTTCTTTTGGAAGGTCAGAGCTATCCAAAAATGCATTCAAAACAACTATAGCAGGAGATGTCACCTCCAACCTTTTTTTTTTGCAAGATAGAGACTTTTGGCTCCCTGGGTATAAACACCAATACATAAAACAAAAAGAACCATCACAGAAGTATCGCCTTGGAACGATCAGTAATATAAAATTACTGGCGGGATCAAACCGGTTTTACAGGTACCTAACCTCACCCTCAGCTTCTGCAGTGGTTCACAACATTTAGTTAGTTTATAATAAGTAACAAAGCAAGCTGAATGCACAATTTATGAACAGTTATATTGTAAACATAGATGGCCTTCCCTTGTTCATGTGTGTCAGTGTTTGATACTGTTGGCTGTCAGAATGGTTTCTGTTTAAACTTTCTGTTAGGCTGAAATTCATTTTCAATCACTGAGGTAGGCAGATTGTTGATATGTAGGTACACATTCAGAAATTGACAGTTATAACAGTGTATTTTAAAGTGGTGAATATTTAACATAAAGACAGAGTTACAGTTCGGGTCCCACAAGGGGCATATGTTAGACAAGCCAAGTTCTGCTTGCGGGTGTGCCATGTGTTTCTTCTAGTTTTTTCTTCTATTTTCGCCCAACCTACTTGGCCTGTCTCATTTGAGATGAAGTTATCTAGTAAGGAACGTTTAGACTGAATGTAAAACAGATATACCCACATGAGGGCCTGTTCGGATAAAGAAAAATGTAATGACATGGATCAAAACCTCGAAGGTAGCAATAAAGTCAAGTGGCTAATGATATGTTGATTGGTCATGATTAATAAAATTTATTTTTGCTCGGTCACAAATGATCGCGACGTGAGAAAACCCGTCTTCAGGTTTCTAACACGAATCGGTCTATGCAATCTCAAAACAAGGCTAGAAGATTGAAATTCATGTTTAAGAAGAAGAGAATTTGTATTATCCCATTAGCAAAAACAAATGCACAGATCAGGTTGTGAGAGTAACTGCACAGCTGATCTGCGTCCTTGTTTTCGCATAGGCAAAAGTCCGGTTTTCGATTTACAATGGTGTCAATTTAAATAAGGACAGTGTGACACATTTTGTACTCAATAAAAGTCACTAAAGGTGTAGATTATTATCATGTATATCTATTTTTAAACGCAAAAAGACGAAATAACGAAAAGACGAAATAACGAAAAGACGCCACGCGAAAAGACGCCACGCGAAAAGACGAAATAACGAAAAGATGCCACGCGAAAAGACGAAAAGACGAAATAACGAAAAGACGCCACGCGAAATGACGAAATAACGAAAAGACGCCACGCGAAAAGACGAAATAACGAAAAGACGCCACGCGAAAAGACGAAATAACGAAAGGACGAAATAACGAAAAGACGCCACGCGAAATGACGAAATAACGAAAATACGAAATAACGAAAAGACGCCACGCGAAATGACGAAATAACGAAAAAACGAAAAGACGCCACGCGAAAAGACGCCACACGAAAAGACGCCACGCGAAAAGACGAAATAACGAAAAGACGAAATAACGAAAAGACGCCACGCGAAAAGGCGAAATAACGAAAAGTCGAAATAACGAAAGGACGAAATAACGAAAAGACGCAACACGAAAAGACGAAATGACGAAAAAAGGCACTGGAAAAGACGCCATTATGATGGCTATAAAATTGCGTTCTTTCGCATGGCGTTATTTCGTCTTTTTGTGCAGTAATTTCGTTATTTCGACTTTTCGCGTGGCGTTATTTCGTTTTTTCGTCTTTTTGCGCACCGTTATTTCGTCTTTTCGTCTTTTCGCGCGGCGTTTTTTCGTCTTTTCGTCTTTTCGCGCGGCGTTATTTCGTCTTTTCGTCTTTTCGCGTGGCGTTATTTCGCTGCGAAATAACGAAAAGACGAAATGGCACTAACAAGCCACCATAATATATTGCACGAGGAAGTTTTCGCAATGGGTAAACTATGTTTGAATTCTTGAAATTAGAAAAGATAACAATTATTTTTCATAACATTTACCACGCATGTGCATGCTCCTTAGAATTGCAGGAGCGGACTTTGCTGTCGGTCTGGGTGCTTTTTGGTAATTAAAATACAGTAGTAGGGAGCTCCATATCGAGCGGTCCTGGGTTCGAAACCCTTATGGGGCATTGTGTTTTGTCCTTGAGCACGACGCATTAATTCCCTAGAGTAATGTTGTATGCATGGGAAGAAAGAAAGAAAACAAAACATGATGCAATTATGCAATTTATTTTTTATGATCAGGCACGAATCGCACAATAGAGGTACAAATTGCCTGCGGGGATTCAGTGTGCAGGCTAATCTTAAGAGTTCAGAGAGTGAATAGGGACCGGTCCGATGGCCTATTGTCGTTAATTTTAGTTGTGAATTGTCACTTGACAAAACTGAAGCGTCTATCACCTCGATGCAGTTATTGACACATATGTTGATTTGCACAAACACAGTCTCATGTCTTAAAATGAATTGGAATTTAGACGCATTATTTTTCAGACTAAAAACTGTTTGTAATAAAAAAAAATCTATTTTTGTAGGTGAAAATTAGCTTCCTTCGTTTTGCGCCTAGAAATAATGCTTTGTTATATTGCCAATCTCGGAGACTCGCCAATATGTATGTACGTGTTTATGGAGCAGATATGGTGTGCAGGCTGATCGAAACATGTTTTCTTATCGATATACTCAGATCTATATCCAAAGTCTTGGGTGCATCTAGTTTCTGTACTTGCGTAGAATATATAATGTTGGGCCTAGTCCTCTTTCACAGCGATGTTTTTTTTTTTTTCTTTTTTTTTTTGTTTTTTTTTTTTTTTTTTTTTTTTTTTTTTTTTTTTTTGTTTTCTACATGTAGCTCTAAATAGATCATTTATTTTACGAAGAAAAACATACGCAAGATGCAATCTCTATTCCAAACGCTGAATTTGTCAAAATCACCTATCGTCAAGGTAATACGGCCGCAGGCCCCAGCTTTTATTGCAGGGAATGTTTATTTAAGACCACAAGTTGATTTGAGAATGACAACCTGATTCAATGTGTGAACAATCAGTTTGGCCGCGACATGAAAAAAAAATCTTGCTTAATGTTTTCACCAGCCTGTCATCAAACCAGGCCGGTTTGTGACTACAGATGATAACGCTCTTACAAAACTCAGAGTTTGGGACAGGTCTACATAGCAAAATCATTCACGCTGATTAAATACATGTTCAATTCTCATGCAGCTTATTTTCATCTATAAAAAGGTATCTAACATGTATTTCGCGTTAAAAGTTCTCATTGTGAGGTAATAGTTTTATTTAAAAAGATGCATTTAGTAAGTCAAAATCTTTAAATTCCACAATTCATAAAATAAGTTCTTTAATTAAACATGATTTGAACTTCATATTTTATTATCGTTTCTTTCTTTCTTTCTTTCTTTCTTTCTTTCTTTCTTTCTTTCTTTCTTTCTTTCGTTCGTTCGTTCGTTCGTTCGTTTCTTTCTTTCTTTCTTTCTTTCTTTCTTTCTTTCTTTCTTTCGTTCGTTCGTTCGTTCGTTCGTTCGTTCGTTCGTTCGTTCGTTCGTTCTTTCTTTCTTTCTTTCTTTCTTTCTTATACTATGCATTCTAACACGCACTGATTAAATATATGTACAATTTCCATGCAGTTGATTTCTACCTGTTAAAAGTTGTCTATCATGGTGTCAACATGTATGTCGCGGTATATTAAATGATTTCAAGTTCTCACTACCAGCTAAACTGCTGCTGAGTAAAACAAATCACTGTAGCGAGTACAAACCTTTAATTTCTGCATTGAATTCGGCTCCTTTCATTAAAATAATTTCTTTAATTAAACATGATATTTCATTCTTTCTTTATTTCTTTATTGAATAACCGACTCAACTGGTTACAGTGGTAGCGACGCTGCTCCTCTTGGTTTGGACTTAGGCATTTCATAGAGTAAGTCAGGATGGTAGTTGAAAACGCGTAATTTTGCATCTTCTGAGTCAAATGGAAGAAATTTTGAAAATACTTATTTTATTATAAAACACATCAGATTAAAGCTTATAAAATTTTCTAAATGGTGTTAACTTATAAAAAGTTCGCAAAAAATCCCAAATTTATGAAATTTAAGGATAAAAATGACTTCTTACACCTTTTCGCAAAATTCCTACTGAGTCTATGAGATTAATATGGACGAACTTTCGAATATGGAAGGATTTTCAATCGCAAAAGGAAGAAACAAGGCAAATACTTATTTTGTATATTTTTATACCACATTTTATGGCATATTATAAACATTATGACCATAACTTATAAAATTTTGTCGTAAAACGGAAAAAGTGTAATTTTTAACATTTTATATGGTTTTCCTATTCAATTGTGTACATCGCTCAACAGTAATTTCACAGGTAAGCGCTCGGGTATTTTCGTAAATCCGATAATAGCCGATGGTGCTAGTGAAGACTATTGTTCCCTATGGTGTGCGAAACGCTACTATAATGATACACAGTGTTTTTAAAGCATCCCTTATTTATAATTTTTGACAAGGCTGACAAAATTTGGGAATTACTGACCGTTGCAAATGCGATACCACTGTTGTGGTTCTAATTGTTAAATGTATTTTCGTGTTTTCGTGTCGATTTTTGTGCTGTTTGCACCTTATATACGTTTTCATACTTTAGACAAGTTCCGGTAACTGAGTGACCGCTTATTGGGAAGTAGCTTTTCACTGTGCTTACGGCATGTTTTCTAAGTATAAGTACATGATTGTCAATTTATTTCTCCATCCAGTCCTGTGGGTGAAACTATTAATCTAGGTTCCATGACTGCAGCTGACATGGACATATTGTGACGAGGCTTGAAACCATGTTGTGCTTTGTCAAAGGGAACTGCTGGTCTTGATACATGACTTACGGGCAAATAATTTCGTACGGACAAATACTCGTACACACAAAAATACCAAGGGTTACAGGTGGAAAGGGCTGGCGCTGTCGGTAAATTTAAATTACGATTATTATTAACATAAAAGGCTGAATTGAAATAGGTGTGCTGTAAGGCAAATAAAGAAAATGTGTGAAGAGAAACGAAGGTTCCTCATATTATTTTTGACTATTAATGTCTATGGATCGTCTACTCAGTTAGCTCACAAATGTGTAATTTAAAATGGATGTCAGAGTGACAAAGACTATGTGTGGTGCAGACTGCTAGAGAGATCATAGTCTACAGTAGTTGTCAGCAAACACAACCTAAGAATCCAGCCTGCGAGGCGATCCCAAGGCAAGAATGCTTCTAAAAGACAGGATGCCCCAAAGTTGGAGCAAAACAGCATGAGACGGACATATGAACCAAATGGATGCAATCAATCGCAGTTCTGAGAACCCCGAAGAAAACTGGACAGTTTTCCACAAAACAGTTCGTTCTGCAGCTGCTACTACTTTAGAACAACCATCTCGCAAACATCAAGACTGTAAAACAAACCAGACCAAGCTTAGGGACATGCAAGATTCCTGGCTGAGGAAAAAAAAAACTCAGACGGAATTCAGTCTTTTGTGGACAGAAAGGACTTAAAGAAATTTCATGATGCACTGAAAACCATTTATGGCTTAAAGAGTTCGGGAGCCAGCACATTGCTCAGTGCAGATAAAAGCTCTCTTCTCATAGATAAAGAGGCTATCTTGAAAAGGTGGGCAGAACATTTCAAAAGTGTGCTGAATCGACCATCAAACATCAATGAGGATGCAATCGAAAAGCTAAGATAGAGTGCAATGTTCTGTTAGATGAATTTCCAAACGTCATGGAAACAAGGAAAGCTGTTCAACAACAGTCATCTGGCAAAGCACCAGGTGCAGATGCGATTCCTGCAGAAGTTTATAAGGCCGGGGGTGGGGGGCTACCCAAAGCAGAGAAACTGACATTGTTGTTTCACTGTACAGTACAGTCAGCGTGATGTTTATATCTCTCACGCTTACGAACGTGGAATTTCGCATGTCACGTGACTTTTTTCCGTGGATTTTGCGTGGAACAAGCGTGGATTTTGCGTGAGTTTTGCGAGGAAGTAGCGTGAGGTTTGCGTGGAATTAGGAGATGAAACGTGGAACTGCTTAACTGTAGCGTGAAACGAAACGTGGAAAGGATTAAGAGAGTTGCGTGAGATATCTACAGTCCCACGCTCGCTCACGCTTACCACGTTCGTTTCACGCTCAGGAAAAAGGGACATGAAAAAAGTGATATTTTTCATTTTTTGTATATATGTATATGTCTCTTAACAAGCAAAATAAAAGCAGTGAAGTCATTTGCACCGCTGAAAGTCTGGAACTTTGCCGCGTACGGACATGTACATGTACTAATCAGTATGGTGTGTTACATTTCCGAAACAAAGAAGACACGCGCAAACGTAGTTTGTGTTTGTATTTTCTATTCTTTCTTTTGTTTTCGTTTTTTTAACTTATTTTTTTTTCTAAAGTTTCAAATGTCAAAGATATTCTTGCATTTTATCAGTTATCACACAAACTGAATTGTGTGTTTGTTTGATTAGGATAATTTATAACTTTATGCACCAAATTAGAGTCATTAATTATAACTTAGAGACTATGTCGCTTATTAATCCTGCGTAAAAGAATACCTTGATTTTGTTGACTTTGGTAAATGCTTGAAAGATAAAACAATAGGTTAAAGGGAATCAGAACTCTTGCAGGGGCATTATACCGACTCTTAAGATGAAATTAAGATGAATTAATTGCATGTAAATTACATTGTAACGTGCATCGTAATTTATAATTAAATGATACATGTACATGTAGCAAGGTGCTTGAACCGTATTACATGTAGGTCGAGCTTTAATTGACGTTAGGCATCTTAGAGAATACGAAAGACGCATTTATTTAAGAGATGTTCTGCAAAACAACAAACCGGGGTGCTCATCGTTTCTTATGGCAAAGGTATCAGATATAAATGTACAATGTTCTGCATCTAAAACCGCGGCAGTCAAAAATGCACCACGCTGCTAAATAATATTTAAACGTGCAAATTTATTCATCACTTAATCTACGATGATAATTGAATCAACACTGAATAACGTATTGCTCAGACTGCAACTCGTGTATTTACGTGCAGCCGCTTTGTTGTGCAAGTGTAACTATCATTTGTACAGGTTTGCCGTCATCATAATTAGTTGCCGACCTCGTACTTAGGATAAATAAATTAAATATATAGTATTTATTTAATTTGGTCATAAAACTTTAATAAATTTTACCCTTTTGAACAAGACGAAACGATAATCCTTTTCTCGCATGTCTCTTAATCCTTTCCACGCTTCTTTTCCTTAATGAACGTGGAAAGCGTGAGCAAGCGTGGAACTGCTTATATCTCACGCAACTCACACGCTTCTTGCGAGGAATGAACGTGGACATAGCGTGGAACAAGCGTGGATTTTGCGAGGAATGAGCGAGGGTTTTGCGTGGGTTTTGCGTGGAATTTAATCCTTTCTTCTTTCGTGCGTGAGCGCGAAGGATATAAACATCACGCTGACTGTACTGTATGTGGAGGAAGGAGGCTATCCCACAAGAATTTAAGGATGTATCCATAATCCACCTATACAAGCGGAGAGGAAATCCACAAGTATGTGACAACCACAGAGGTATCTCCCTTCTATGCATTGCTGGGAAGATACTAGCAAAAATTCTTTCGAACCGCCTTAATGTTCATCTTGATCAGAAGGGACTTATCCCAGAAAGTCAATGTGGATTCAGAAAAGACAGAGGGACAATAGACATGATTTTCACAGCAAGACAGCTTCAGGAGAAATGCCAGGATCAGAATGTATACCTATACATGACGTTTTTCGTCCTCACTAAAGGTTTTTACACAGTTAAACGTTATGGACTCTGGAAAATCATGGCAAAGTTTGGCTGTCCACCCAGATTCATAGCAATGGTGTGGCAATTTTATGATGGCATGCAAGCACGTGTACAAAATGATTGAGAGTTCTCTGAACCCTTTGAGGTAACGAACGGGGTCAAACAGGGCTGTGTTATAGCACCGACACTATTCAGCATGATGTTTTCTGCCACGCTAATGGATGCTTTTCAGGACAGTCACACTGGTTTTCCAATTAGGCACCGTTTTGATGGTACTATATTCAACCTTAGAAGGTTGCAAGCCAACACTAAGGTGTAGACTGATTTGCTAGATGAGCTCCTCTATGCAAATGATAAGTATAAGATGCCAGCTCCGAGTCAAAAATGCAAAGAGCCATGAATCAAGTCTCACAGTCATTTGATAACTATCTCACAATCAGCACAAAACAGACAGAGGTTGTACACCAAACAGCATATGGAAAACATTACAATGAACCAACCATCACTGTGAATTGACAAAAACTGAAAAAAGGTACGAGTAGGCAAAGATCAGGAAAAGGCGCAATCAGAAAAAGATTCCCACTCCAAAAACCGAGATGGAAAAAAATAAATAAACATTCAGGTACTTATACCATGAAAACATATCGTAAGCCGAATGGGCAGCTATTTTCCAAATAGCTGACTACTCAGTTACCTAAACTTAACTAAAATATTAAAACATACATAAGGCGCCAACAGCACAAAAACATTTAAAAACCAAGACAGAAAACGAAAGAACCACCACAGAAGTATTGCCTTGGAACGATCAGTAATATAAAATTACTGGCGGGCTCAAATCGATTTTACAGGTACCTAAAAGTTGTTGATAAATTCACTTACCTGGGAAGCACTCTTTCCAGAGCAGTGCACATTGATGAAGATGTCACTAACAGAATTGCGAAAGCCAGTGTGGCATTCCGAAGACACCGCGCAAATGTCTGGGAGCGAAATGGAATCAAGCTTGACACCAAGCTGAAAGTCTACAAGGCTGTGGTACTGCCAACCCTCTTGTATGCATGTGAGACCTGGACAGTATACCAGCGTCATGCAAAGAGACTAAATCATTTCCACTTAAGCTGTTTGAGAAAGCTGTTAAAATCAAGTGACAAGACAAGATTCCAGACACAGAAGTCCTGAAGAAAGAAGGAATGCAAAGCATGCATACTGTCTTAAAGCTAGCATAGCTAAGGTGGTCTGGCCATGTTATAAAAATGTCTGATGAGCGACTTCCAAAGAAAGTCTTCTATGGAGAACTACAAGAGGGAAAGCGCTCTCAAGGTGACCAGAAGACACGCTACAAAGACACACACAAAGCCTCTCTGAGGGATTTCGGCATACCAATTTGCTCTTGGGAACAGACTGCACAGGAGCGATCAAAGTGGCGAGGTCTCATCAACAAAAGAGCAGCTCTCTATGCAAAAAAAGAGAATCTCTGAAGCTAAAAGAAAGCGCAGAGAACGCAAAGCCAATACCAATGGGCCAACAGCTGATCCGATGATAATGACTTGCTCTACTTGCAACCGACAGTTAAGAGCTAGAATTGGCCTAGTCAGCCATCAAAGAACTCACCAACACACACGAACCTATTCAAGAAATAATGATGGTCTTTCTCATTAGTGAGAGACGAACGACCAAATTAAATTGGTCTAACATGAACTATTTATTATTCAAGACACATCAACACAATATCTGATATATACTGAGAGAGAATAGAAAGTTTCGGCTTCAAATATTAAATTCAAGTATATTGTTTCTTGTTATTAAAATTGCTAACAATAGCGTTTCAGTTACGGATTTCAGTTACGGATTAAAGATTTTGATGTCGAGAAAACAGATGTCTCGTCTGACTATCCATAGACACCAATTTTAACCATGACTAATATCAACTGGTAATATTTAAAATAAATCTTGAAATATGAAAACAAGTAATCTTAAAAAATACGTTTCTACTACCTCTCAGTATATATTTTAAAATGAGAAGTCATCTTATATCGCAAGAATGCGCACGCACTTTTTGATAAAGTTTTCATGTTAACTTATCCATATTCAGTCTACCTTGATTCAATGTCGAGTTAAAACTTTTAAAACGGATTCCACTTGTCCCATAAGCGATAGTTGATAAGCGATAGATGATAGGTTTTCCAAACAATAAGAAACAATCACATGACTCTTTGGTAGCACACAAACCTAAACGAAGCGAGAAAAAGTAAATGTTTTCATATTTGTGTCCATGTCCTTTGTTTGGTCTAAAGGTCTTTGAAATAGTTCACCTTTACAATGTTATATTAACTGTGTTCCGAATCACAAAAGTGCTATATGTCTCAGTAAATACTATGCACAATGTTCTTAAGAATGCACAAAGCTTTAATGTGTATGTCTAACTGATTTTGATATTGCATGAAATACAACAATGGAACAATCAATCCATATATAGAGCTCACAGCATGCATATCTAATAAAAAACGGCGTTGTACAACCATAAGAAGGCCACAATTACATGAGAACTAATGAATTTTATCTTGATATTGTAACAGTTTCATGAATTACATAGGGGAAACAATATCAGAATTTCTCGTTTTGAAACAACCACAGGCAAAAACATACGTATAACAGATTATCTTAGATGTTTTTTTTTCTTTTGGTTGGGTTCAGTTGATATCATCGGTTTGACAGTTTACTCTGCCCTAATGCAGCACATTCGAACGCTTCTTTTGCATAAAATATACACCAAGCATTTTAGACTATGAGTCAGAAAAAACAAAATTTCAATAACAAAAATAAACGCTGTTCCATCTCTGAAAGAAAAATATTTTAAGGCAATGGTGGGCATATCGATACACAGAAATATCACGCTCATCATCGTGGTGAAGACGTACGTGCCTCTATCATGAACACTGATTATTGTTTTTGTTGCGGGTGCTCTGAGTGACTGACAGAACCCCTTCATCAAGAGTATGGTCCCTATTAGTATACACGCTGCTGGAAGTACTGCAGCTATGATTGGGATTACAAACTGCGTATGAAGATCATAATACGGCTCATACTGATCTCCGTAGTACAGATTCACGACACGGCATTCGGAAATAATTGTACCGTCACTTAGAAGTAACATCAACTCTAAATGCATTACATAGTGTACATTGATAAACAAAGTTACACAAACAATCAAAACGACACTGATAAGACCAGTCATTTGACGATCAAATAATTTAGTCATCCGAGGAAAGTACGCAAGGATAAGTCTCTCTAAGGTCAAACCTAAAACGAGCCAGCTGTGCAAAATCGTCGCCGACATTTGAACAGGATAATAGAATTTGCAGCTGAATGTGTTTTCACTACGTATATCGTAATCAAACATCTGATTAAGTATCGTTTCGAGGAACTCCCCAATAAAGAATATAATATCATTGACAACAATGGCACCAACATAAACAGTATAAGATGTTTTCTTCTGTTTCTCTTTTACCAACAAAACTAACAGGGTGATATTAGCCAATGTTCCAATAATTATAATGGTAAACTTTAAAATATTCCAAAATCCTCGTTGATCTTGTGCGGATGAATATTCGTTATTGTTAGTCGAAGATACGAATGTTACATTGTTGACGTAAGTCGAAAGAGTGTTATTGTTTTCCATAGTTTAAATGTCCACTAAGTTTATTTTGTCACTATTACTCGTTCAAAACTCCTTGGAGGCCGCGGATATATGCTTCCGTATGCTAGCCGTTGAAAAGTCTCAAGTAGACTGACACAATATCCTTTAGACAAACTGCAATACTCATCTTACGCATGCGCTGTTTTTCTGCATTCCAACGATAATGTTCGAGATTTTAATACGCGATAGAAACGGAGATCTCTAATACTTAAAAAGTATAATTGCTGAAAAGAATTGTCAAATGAAGTTTAAGTGTGCAGTATCTTTAAAATATGATAAATTCCTTCACCTTTTCGCGTTTGAACTCGATTTGTTTCGTTTCCTGACAACATTGCTTGTTACAGCCAGAATCAGAATCAGAATAGTAAAACGTCAAATTGACAATACCACACCAGGTGGGTATTAGCATCGTC
The DNA here is from genome assembly GCA_964017185.1 of Rugalucina vietnamica. Taxonomy (NCBI): domain Eukaryota; kingdom Metazoa; phylum Mollusca; class Bivalvia; order Lucinida; family Lucinidae; genus Rugalucina; species Rugalucina vietnamica. Next base: position 62,252,651 of record OZ024877.1, read on the forward strand.
CAGGAAATGTCCTCAAATTAATAACACAATTGTTTTCTCCACAAACCGAAACACCTAGCCAGTTCAGATATTCGCACTGACCATAGCTTATCATTTTTATTAAATTTCTGAAATTATAGTAACTGTTGATTTTATTCTAGAAAACAGAAGGATTCAAACACTTCATCGTACCAGCTAAAATGTCCACCAAAATTGTGTGTGTATCATTTCTACATCAATTGCTGCGTCATGCATGCCTCATACTTCGGTCCCGTAATTTAGGATAGTCGAAACTAGAGCATCAAATTATTTTTTTTTCACTAGGCGCCTATGCTTTTTCACGAAAACATCGAGGAGAGTTCAAAGAGAGCAATAGATGTATGCTGTGCTTACCATATTTGCGTTCAGTGCCAGTTGCCGCTTGTGAAAAAGTGGATAGTTACTGAAGACACTTAAATGATGAAACACGTTCTGACTTAATATTATAAAGAAAATAAATCATACTGTGTAGGTCTGTAGGTTTTCAAAAATCATTACTTTTGTTTTGTAGTATTTAACCCAATCAGGTTGATAACTATACTGCCTTCTTTAATTGCACACCGGTGGGTTGGGCGTCAGACTCTATGATGGCCCCACCACAAAGCTATTCATTTTATTTGGTTGAGGCCGGAGCTTCTTTGCTGTTGCTTGGCCCACCGGGGTTCAACCGGTATTTTTTTCTTTTGCTGCGGATTTCAGTGAGTTATTCGGCGCACAAGGATTTCCATCGTCGGGCATTTAACTGAATCTGTGAGTCATTGTTTTTGATTAATCATGGTGGTTATCATGATTTATTTGTTTGTCCTTGATGATTTATTTTCATTTTGGTCCTTTGAAATCGGCGAGGATGTTCTGAGAAATTAGAAAATTATTATCGGTTAAGATGCATTTTCTTACCCATATTTTAATATATTTGGTCCCATTTAGATAATACTAGTCTTTCTATCGACTATCCTGTTGAAAGTTGCAGAATTTCAGTAATTCTCCTTGGCTCCGTGTTGCCGGGTCTGGAGGGGGGGGGGTAACTGAAGAGACTTTTATAGTCGAAACCGCGGTATGGCCCATGCCCTTGCTCATTAATGTGTTCGCAATTCTTAGGGGATCTCAGTTTTATTTTTATTAGTTAGAGATTCACCACCATGGCCTATCAACTTACCAAATGATGTGAACCACAGCAGAAGCTGAGGGAGAGGTTATGACCCTGAAAAATCGATTCAAGCCCGCCAGTAATTTTATATTACTGATCGTTTTAAGGCGATACTTATGTCGTAGTTCTTATTGGTGTATGTCTTGGAGTTAATTTTTTGTGTTGTTTGCACCTTATGTACTGTATGTAGGCATATTTTGGTTATGTTTAGGTAGCTGAGTGGCCACCTATTGGAAAAATAGCTGTCTATTCGACTTTCTATGTTTTCTTAGTATAAATACCTTATTGTTCATTTAGTTTTTTCCAACTACAGTTTTAGGAAAGGGTTTTTTTATCTGAATGTGCCATTTCCTGTTCATTGCCTTTTACTTTTTTTTATCGTTAGGCACCATCTTAAACATGCAGTTTCTAAATCTTCTGTAAAATTCTTGGTGATTTTGCAAATATAACTGCATCATCTGCATACATTAAAATAAAACGACGTAATTCATTAACTATGAATATTTCATCAAAGTTAGCATGCATATTTCAACAATATTTCGTCACTTCGAAGGACCTCAATTTCATTTTTTATTCATTTATTTTTGTTTTTTGTTAACATGCAAAGACCAGTTTCCATCACTTCTGCCATCGGAGTCTTACATAATGCAATTCGTTTTTGTTTTTTTAGATCCGCATGTATTTAAAGGTTATAGATTTTGTATACGTGCGGCTACCCATGCTTCCAACTTAGGGTCGTAAACTGACAGTCAAAAGATAGGTCGTTTGAATTTGAGTGCAGCGAGGCGATATATAAGATTTGAATTTGCAGCGCGCAAATATGCACCAGTATTAATCGGCCCATGGAAATTGTGGGGTCGAAATCAGACTACTTCATCATTTTGGCCAATTGCTTTCCCGTATATTGCATTCACTTGTGAATAGGTAAGTGCTATTTGGACTACGTATTATTGTATACTTTTGTTTAAAGCCCCACACTTTTGAAAATATGTTGATATAAATCAGTTACGTCGTCTCCTTAGATGGAGGGGTTGAGTTTAAGCATACTTTTACGGAGGAGGCCATAGTCGATTCCTGGATGCTACGCAGTTCCGTGGGGGAGATTAAAGTGTCTTGTGCATGGGCACAGCACGGCGGAGGTAGGTATCGAACCCATTATTCCTCGCTCGTGAGTCTTGAGCTCTAAATATAAGCCACCGCACTCACCAGATGCATGTGTTAAATTCAATGTAAAACGCATAAACACTTACTAAGGATTATCAAAATCATTTGAACCGCAAATTTCACAGATATGTGAGTAGATCGGGAAAGTAAATTTCATTCCGCTCCGCTTCGGTATCTCATTCTACTACCGTGTGTTGTTCGGGTAGTTACAAAACAGCGACGGGAAATAATGAAATGAGGACATCTGGAAGCAATTTGTCATATTTCGGAAATGTGGCATCTTTAAATTTGATTATATTATTTTTTTTAAACCTCTAGCCTGATTGTGTGACTATAGAGGTCGTTTTTTGTCGGACCTAATCGGACACAAAATTGTTGGTTTTCACATGCAAAGGCTCAAAGCATATTGTTACCAAAACTTGTCCATACAATATACATCTAGAATTTTTTTTCAGGTGTAATAATTGAAAAAGAAAATCAGTAGAAAAAAAAAAGATATTTATAATATATTTGCTAAAAAAAAGTACAAATAGGCAAAGATCAGGAAATTGATTGTGGGTACACGTTGAAACCGCCTTACCGAGGCGGTTCTAACGAGTACCCACAATCTATGTTTTGGATCATATATAGGAAAAATAGGTATACCCCTGTAGTCCCCAATTAACGAGTACCCACAATCTATGTTTTGGATCAAATATAAGAAAAATAGGTATACCCCTGTAGTCCCCAATTTTACTATATAAAATTGGGGTTCAAGGGGGTATACAATTTAAAGATATGTTTTCCTGATGGCTTGACTGTTGCTTTGAGATCGATCACGTGACAATTTATGTCAATCACTTAAAAGGATGTACATGTAGATTTCTGGCGTTGAGCAAAACGTTCAGACAATAAAGTCGGTTTACACTTTTAAAGTTTTAAAGTCCAGATAAAATTCCGGCAATGTGGGTCAAATTTATGGTTATATCCCACGTAAAAGCTCTGACCCTTAACAATTACAATAATGAGAATTAAAATCCGCGAGAGTTGTTCTTATGGCAAAAAATATATTAGAGAGAGGCTTGGGTGTTTGCATGTGCGTGCACTAAACTAAGCCCACGGCACATCCCCGGCACATCGGAAGTTAAATCCTGACACGTAGGCCTCGTTTTCCACGATAGATACAAAATGACTAGTGCATAAAAAGTTATTGAAAATATAGGTAAATGGCTCAGAGTCAATGTGTATTTTGAGCTGTACTAGTCTGTTTTAAGTTCAGCAATGTTTTTTTTTTATTACAATGTCATAAAAATACATAATTCATCAGGACAACATGTCCTTGCAATGAACAACACATTATTTCCCACTTTTATATAGTAAAACTGGTGTATGCAGGGGTATATGTTTGGTCCAAAACATAGACTCTGGGTACTCGTTAGAACCGCCTCGGCGACGATCTATGTTTTGAGGAAAAATCTATTTTTTTTTTCTGATGAAATTTCCAATTTTTGTATCTAAAAAAATCTCTGCGTATTGCATGGGGAAGTTTTCGCACAGGCGCTTGAAGTTATAGCCATAAATCATTAAAATATGCCCTTAATTTTTCGTAATGGGCCATGAAAAATACAATGAGTGTATGTGAAAACGACAAAATGAAATAAAAATCAATTAGCTACATGGAGTAAGAAATATTCATTGTATTCTTATTTAATATGTTACGTCTACACTGTACCACGTTCTCGTCACGTCCTTACTACGTCCTAAAAATAAGGACGTAGTAAGGACGTAGTACGGTCTTGTAGGACGTGGTAGGAACGTAGTAAGGATGTAGCGAGGTCTTGATGGACGTGAAGGTCTTGGTCAAATTTTGAACATGCTCAAAAGAAACGTGGAAAGGACGGGGTGAAATTAGAACGCAGTAAGGACGTAGAAAGGACGTAGTAGGAACTTGTAGGACCTAGTAAGAAAGTAGTGCAAACGTAGTAAGGTCTTCATGGACGTGGTACACAAACCTGTTGCAGACCATCAAGACATCACTACGTTTCCACTACGTCCGCTCTGCGTCCATCAGGTTCTCGACAAGACCCTATCACGCTTCTCGTACGTCCATACCACGTCCTAGAAGACTTCACTGCGTTCCTATCACGTCCTTGCGGTTCCCAACACGTCCTCTGTAGGTTCTTACCACGTTCACGCCAGGTTCTTATCACGTCCTCCCCGTTTAATTATAGTTATTTTGTTTTACTTGGCTATTTCCCTCAAGCAATAGCTTGCGCGTCAATCATTTTGAAATAATTATATGATTTGTAAATACAAATGAGTTGAGTTGAAATTAAAAAATGAATCGAGAAGTACTCTTGTAATTTGCTCTCTTTCAGTAATACAAAAACATACTCTGTGCACTCGCAGTATAGGATGAGATCTTGCTGGGTGCGACCCTAACTATGAGCTATGAAAGTGGATATGATGATGATGATGATGATGATGATGATGCTGATGATGATGATGATGATGGTTTCACTATGGACATTACAGCAGATTATCAGCAGCGTTGGGAATGGAGTTTCAATACTCGTTCTTCAACTGAGCATAATTATCACAATAATACATAAACAATTAGAACGTGCTGATAACGTAGTACGCTCGTGGCGTGAATTGCCTGGTCTTCGCGAGGACGTAGTAAGGACGTAGTGTAAACGGGATGAGCTTGGTAAGCGCGTAGTGAGGACATAGTGGAAGCGTGAAGGACGTATTAAGGACGTGTTGCGGACGTAGTAAGGACGTGGTGGGGACGTAGTAAGGACGTAGTGTGAACTTACAAACCAGAAAATGTTTCATTTTGACCCCGTCCTCGTCATGTTCTTGAATTGTTAGGACGTGGTGAGAACGTGGCCCAGTGTAGACGTAACATAACAGTGAAATCAATGTATAAAATTATAATATAGGGATCAACCATGGATTACGAGAAAAGTGTTTGAACACAAGGCCGAAGACCGCGTTTTTAAAGTCCTCCCTCATGAAACAGCGAACGCTTGAACGCTGTAACGAAAAATGGTTGATCGCTATACTTGTATTTTTACACGATTGCGCTTAAATCCTCTAGAAAAATAACATTAACAAGTTAAAAACTTACCGAAAACCGCGAAGCTTCTTCAACGTCAGTCAATTCTTTCTACGAGATACTATGACGCCACGTCCCACTCACCAATGACGCGGTTTTGCTCCAATTAAAAACAGCCCCAAACAGCTAGATAGATGTACATAGATATCAATGCAAGAATTTGTATTTTAACTTTTAAGCATGACAAATGCTGCATTTTCAAGCCATCAGTGACATAAAACATGAAATCGACTAATCACAGACAACGTTACTGCTTACGTTGGGTTTGTGACATTATATCGCATACTATAGGTAGCAATCCATCATTTTCTAAGATCGGTTTCGGTCAATTTTACAAGGTCCTCCAAAAATTGAGACTTCTGTCCAGTACGGTTCAAACTCAGTATGTTTCACAGTGGAAACTGTCACAGGAGTTGACCGGTATACGTGGCGGCGTGCCTGGATGTTTCCTGACTTTACTTTTAATCTGAAAATAGAAACAGTAATTTACGAAATTCAGAGATATGTTTTCGGGACAAACATCAATATGATGAAGTGATAATAATCCGAAGCCCGTTTCACAACCCCATCCTTCACACGGACCGCAACAATAATCATCACGATAACATGTCCGTGTAATATGTACCCCCTTTTACCCCACTTTTATATAACAAAACGGGGGTATACAGGGGTATACCTATTTTTTTTTCTCCAAAACATATATTGTGAGTACTCGTTATAACTGCCTCGCCGAGGCGGTTTTAACGTTTACCTATAAACAATGTTTTGAGCAAAAATATTGAAAATATCAAAACTACTCGAATGAAATTTTCAATTTTTGCATCTGAAAACAGTCTCTATACGATGCATGGGCGCGTTTTCGTGATGTTTTTGTTTGTTTGACCTAGTACTTTTGAAGAAAGTCCCTATGCATTGCATGGGCACGGCTTCGTGATGTTTTTGTTTGTTTGACCTAGTGTTTTGCATGGATTAGTCCAGTAGCCATCAGTATAACCTGGAAGATGGTGCCGCATAAAATTTTATTGTGGTTTCTAGTTCACTAGGCTATGTTAGTTCAGAAACTGCATGATGCCACCCTGTCATCATTGAGCGTTTTGGAAAAATCAAGATGGCGTCCAAAATGGTCGCCATAAACAAGAAAACAACATCCCAGTGTTGAATATACCCATTGTTTTGTGTTTGAAATGCTCATTTTTGCTGTAAACACCATTAAAACGATTTTTCTAAGTTTTGACCTCCACGCTATTATTATGAGGCAAGATGGTGGCCAAGATGGGAGGGTGTTTTCTTAGTAAAACGGCAATCAACTGTTGCATGAAAACAATGTTTTGTGCTTGAAAGTCCAATTTTGTTGTAAACATAATAGATAAGTGTTTGGGTTTCATTTATGACCACAAATCATTGCGAGGAAAGATGGCGACCAAGAAGGCCGCCATAATTATTATATAAAAGAATATGATCTCTGATTATTATATCAATCTTGTGCTACATATACCCAATGTCATGCGTCTTAAACGCTTATATAATGTCATGAGCAGCATGAGTTAGTATTCATTTCAACATTATATTAATGAGCCTAAATGGTGGCCAAGAGGGCCACCAAAATCATAATATATAGATACATAATCTCTGATTGAATCAGCATTCGAGTTCTGCATTTACACAATATTTTGTTATTAAAATGTTTTATTTATGTTGTGAACGGCAAAATGAATTGTTTTGTAATTATATTTATCCATATTTTATGAAAGGTTTGTCTGCTTATCGTAAATAAAAAGAGAAATGGTTATTTTATGAATATTGCAGGTTCCTGGCTATAGCAAAAATAACAAATGACAAAGCCAATATGATTTGAAGAAAATTATCTATGAGCACATATTATAAAGTAAAATATTAATTGAAAAAAAGAATAAGATGCAGTATAAGCAAACCTTTTAAGCCATGGAACCTACGTACAATAAATGGTGATGCTGGCTAACTCATTTTAATTAAATCACTTTCTCCACCTGCAAGCATGGAATATGTAAGAAAAAACTCTATTTAGATATCAAACTTTCCCAATTTCATGTTCAGCACATAAAACTAATTTCTTAAGTGTGAGTGTTGTGGTGAAAGTGAATCATTTTTGAAAAACTACAAAAACCTGAAAAACTCATTGAAATATGGTGTTCAATAATATACTTGACTTATGACTGGATTTATAAAATGGTGAAATGCAAAAAGGTATGTTCCCACTTTATCTCAATTTTAGCTTCAAATAACTGCATCTTTCTACTTTCCGTATGTTAAGCTATTGTCTAATCAGAGAGCTAATGTCTATTTTTGACATATTAACAATAGAGCTCATTTCTGTTCTTCTTTCTGTCTTTCTTTACTTCTTATTTATCTGTACAAACTGAAAAAAAATAATGTTTTTGATCTATGTTGTACACTGTAGTATAGAATTTGAGCCTTGACATGAGAAAAACTGCCACATTTTGAGGTTCCTGACTAGGCTGAACACAAACCATATTAAGTAACACTAATATAAAGAAGGATAGTCAGACTTGAGGAAGTCATGATACCTTCCTGCCCCATTGGTATAGCCAATGCACTACTGTGTTGTTTGATATGTGCAGTAAAGACGGTTACTCATGACATGGCTCTTAATAATATATAATCCTTTACACTTTATTAGACTAGGTCATGAGACAACCTGTTTAATGTGTCAGTAACAGGAAAATGTCATGCATTTTATATGGTTAAACATGTGCAATCCATATTTTGGAATATAAGTAGCTTTTATTCATCCTTATTGTATATTATTGGTTCATAACCACCTAAACAGAAACGTCTCATGACTAGGCTTACTACAATTAAATAGAAATAGAACCTACGATGAAAATTTCAACAAAATGTCAGTATTAAGAAAGTGCCACAATCATTTATTCTCTGCATTGATCCTACAAAATGATTGACTACAGTATCCCAGTATCAACCTTTTAGCATGTCAGAATAATGTTCGGTGATTGGTTGTGTCTCGGATTGCTTTAAAACCACAGAAACAGAATTTTCTCATGACTATACTATGGATACAGTGGGTTATTGATCACAATCAGTTAATCTCTGCAATAGGGCATTCCAGTCTCAACCTTTAGCATGTCACAATCATGTGTGTTGATCAGCTGTGTCTAATGGGTTTATACAAATCCACATAAACAGAATTTTCTCATGACTATGCTGGATAAGGAAAATTAGTCAAATATTGATAACAATCAATACAAGAAGTAATCTAGGAAGTTTCATAATAATTATTAGTTAATCTCAGCATCCCAATGTCACCTCTTTAGCATGTCAGAATCATGTATGTTATATGAAGTACCTGTGTAATAACTGGTTGAAGCTTTGTTTAGTTACAAATCTAAATGAAGTTTTAGATCTCTAGCTGTTTTCTGTGATTGTGCTAATCCGTTGGTGCGGTATATAAACTGTGTGGCCTATAAACTGTGTTCTTGCACTATATACATCTTAATTATGTTATATTACTGACAGTTTCCTCATATGATGCGAAAAACAGAATGTTTGCTATTCTGTCAGTTAGCAAATATATATTTAATGACAATAAAATAGAGTTTCATAAAGTATGAACTGTTCATAGAACATTACGAAAACTTGCCCATGCATGGTAACATACAGAGGTTTTTTCGGCTGTAAAATTAAAAATTTCACCAGAAAAATTTTGATATTTTTAATAATTTTGCTCAAAGCGTGCATTGTGGGTGCACGTTAGGGTACCTGCAATGTATGTTTTGAAACAAAAATAAGAAAATTAGGTGTTCCCTTTTCTATATAAAGGTGGGTGATACACATTTCATGGACATGTTTTCTTGATGAATATATCTATGCCTTAATTCTAATGTTAAATCATGTAAAACATTACAAACCAATCATGTTATGATGACAAGACCAATGTAAATAATTTATATGCAGTTATATTATGATTTTCATCCAGCATGTATCTATAGGCTGATTTCCATTTTTTTTTTTTTTTTTTTTTTTTTTTTTTCCTCTCTCATTTACTTGTTGATATTTATTACAAACTATTCTAGATACAAAATATATGCTGCCGCCTATATTCAATATTTAAGACAGCTACATTTTAAAGAGACAAATTAAGTGTCGCCAAACCATTGATTCATTCTTTTAGGCTGCATATACATGTACTATGCAACATGTGACTTTCATCTTTTCAAGACTAGATAAGATTAACATTGACACATGAGATTCCACACAGCTGCTTTCTTGCTGTTATTCTTTTCTAATTTTTGTAGTCCAACATCAAAAGACCATCGATTATACCTGAATATATCAGTTTTACCCTGAATAGCGCCTAGGGACTAAATGTGACTTTCCTTTTTCGTTCAGTATGTAATATTAAAACTGCAGTCACTCCAAATTTCCATATTTGGGAAGAAATTTCAGATCTTTTTTCATCTCAAAAGCCTAAATAAACCATCTTGATTAATTATCACAATGTTTTAATAAAACTACAGCTATTATTGCACACCACCCTCAAAATTTTGTTGTATTATGTTCCTATGTTTCATATTCATTTTTTCCTTTTGTTGTATAAATGTCTCGGGCTTTGAATCATACAAAGTATGGCAGTCTCTTGAACATAGTATCCCATGGCTTTGAAGATTTTGTCAGTTAACTGTCAGGGGTTAGGATCTATGGAAAAAAGATTAGATGTTTTTAATTATTTGAAACAAAAACAATGTCAAATATACTGTCTTCAAGATACCCACACAACTAAAATGTCTGAAAACTTTTTTAGATCCCAGTGGAACAGTGAATGTCTCTTCAGCTCAGGAAAATCCAACGCCAGAGGTGTAGCTATTCTTTTTAGTAAGAACCTTGAATATGAAATACACAGTCATATTTCAGACCCTGAGGGAAACTACCTTATAGCAGATATATCAGTTGAACAAAACAGGTTTACTTTGGTCAATCTATATGGTCCCAACCAGGACACTCCAAGTTTTTTTGATACAATTTTAAACAAAGTTACTACAATTGGTAATACTAACTTGATAATATGTGGAGACTTTAACACTGTACAAAATGCGCAGCTTGATTACTTTAACTATAAACATATTAATAATAAGAAAGCACATGAAAAAATTTTAGAAATAAAAGAAACGCATAGCTTATATGATCCTTACAGAGAATCCCATCCTTCTCAAAGAAGATATACCTGGCGAAAAAAGACTCCGCTAAAACAAGCACGTTTGGACTATTTCCTTATTACAGATAGTCTTCTACCTTTTATAAACAAAACCCTAATTGAAGAAAGCTATCGTTCTGACCACTCTATTGTTATCCTTGATATTTCTTTTGTTAAGTTTCAAAAAGGCAAGCCCCTCTGGAAACTAAATAATTCTTTACTACATGATATTGAGTATCTACAGATTATCAAAGACAAAATAACTGAAGTGAAAAAGCAATACGCTTTACCAGTTTATGACCTTGAAAATATTCATATTGTTCCAGATAAGGAAATTCAGTTTACAATAAACGACCAATTATTCTTGGAAACTCTTCTTATGGAAATAAGAGGCAAATCAATATCATTTTCTAGTCACATTAAAAAACAAACAGAAAAAAGAGAGAAAGAACTAACTGAAAAAATTAAAACTCTTGAATCAAACCTCTCTGAATCTGACGTAAATGAAATTGAGATCCTAAAGGAAGAATTGAAAATAATACGACAAAATAAAATGCAAGGAATATTGATAAGATCAAGAGCCCAAATTATTGAAGAAGATGAGAAAGCAACTAATTTTTTCTGTAATCTTGAAAAACATAATTTTATTAGTAAACTCATTCCACAGATTAGAAAACAGAATGGCGAAATTATAACTGACCAATTTCAAATCTTAAATGAAGCAAAACTATTTTATGAACAGCTCTATGGGTGTAAAGATGAACAATTAACAAATGTAGATTTAAAAGATGTATTATCAGATACTGAAACAAACGCATTAAATATACAAGAATCAAACAAATTAGAGGGATTATTAACATACGAAGAAGCTGGAGTAACTTTAAAAGCAATGAAAAATAATCGTAGTCCTGGTTCTGATGGTTTTAGTTCTGAATTTTTTAAAGTCTTTTGGAAGTACTTGGGACATTTTGTAGTCAGGTCAATTAATTATGGTTTTATAAAAGGGGAATTATCAATAACACAAAGGGAGGGAATAATTACATGTATACCAAAAGGGAATAAACCACGTCATTTTTTAACCAACTATAGACCAATCTCTCTCCTTAACTGTGTCTACAAAATTGCTTCAGGATCCATTGCAAACAGAATAAAAGGTACATTGAAAGAACTTATACATAAAGATCAAACAGGATTTATCGCTGGGAGATATATTGGAGAAAATACAAGGCTGATATATGATATAATGGATCACACAGAACAAAACAGTTTACCAGGTTTATTACTATTAGTAGATTTTGAAAAAGCATTTGATTCAGTCTCATGGTCTTTTATATATAAAGTTTTAGAATATTTTGGGTTCGGACAATCAATAATATCTTGGGTGAAACTTTTTAACAATAACGCAAAATTAAGAATAAACCAAGGTGGAAATCTTTCAAGCTTCTTTAATATAGGAAGAGGGTGCCGACAAGGGGATCCAATATCCCCTTTCCTTTTCATCCTCTGTGCTGAGATTCTCGCTATAATGATAAGGAAAAACAGAAACATTAAGGGTATAATTATAAATGATAAAGAACATAAACTCTCCCAGTATGCAGATGATACAGTTTTTATACTTGATGGAAAGGAAAAATCTTTAAATGAAACTTTAAATGTATTGTTTGAATATTCAAAATTTTCTGGCTTAAACATTAATTTTGACAAAACTCATGCTGTTTGGATAGGAACTAATAAGTATAGTACCAAAGCAATTAAAACTAGATGGAAATTATCATGGGGAAAGACAGATTTCAAACTTCTAGGGATTACTTTTCATATTGATCTTGACAAAATTGAAAGAATTAACTATACAGAAAAAGTCCACAAAATCAACTCCTTAATTACATTATGGAAACGAAGAATTTTAACTCCTCTAGGTAAAATTACAGTAATAAAAACCTTGCTTCTGCCGATACTAAATCATCTATTCATTTCAATTCCAAATCCAAAGGACGAGACATTAAAGGAAATAAGCAACATTTTTTTCAATTTTCTATGGACTGGGCCTGCAAAAATAAAGCATAAAGTCGTAGTTAAACAATACTATGAAGGGGGACTTAATATGATTAATCTGAAAGCATTTTTGAATAGCATGAAACTAACATGGTGTAGAAGAGCCATTTTATCAGACAGCCCATGGCTATCAATTTTAAAAGATAAAATAGATTTTCAGAAACTGTTTTCATTTGGTAGAAACTACACAGAATATCTATTAAAAAGGACAAAAAACAAATTTTGGGTAGATGTACTTAAGGCCTTCTCAGAACTTTTAACTATGCAAAAATCTGACACACAAGAATCCATACTTTCAACTCCCATCTTCTATAATCCTGAAATTACAGTTGGAGGAAAACCACTATATAATAGAATATGGTACAGCAAAGGAATTTTTTGCATAAACGACCTCTTGACAGAGAATGGAAGTTTTTACTCTCAAAATGAATTTGAAATCATATACAACATTAAAACAAATTTTATAGAATATCAAGGTGTGATACAGGTACTTAAGCTTTATGCAAGAAGGAAAGGCATAGATAACTTCAATAAAAAATTAGAATGCCCCCTCATCCCTAACACTATTCTTCTATTCACAAAATCGAAAAAAGGTGGGAAAGTATTTTATTCAGTTTTAAATAGAAATGAAGACAAACCAACATCACAACTGAAATGGAAAAGTATTTATAATATTGAAGAAGAAACATGGAAAACTATTTACTTAACTCCCTTTAAATTAAACTTAGGTAGGAAATTACATTGGTTCCAAACAAAAATAAACCACAGAATTTTAGCAACAAGAAAGTACCTTTATACAATAAAATTGATTCAACAACCAAATTGTCTCCACTGTAACCAAGATGAAACTATTAGTCATATGCTGTGGAGTTGTCATCAGACCCAGTCCTTCATAAGAGAATTCAAAAGTTGGCTTACTCTCAGAAATATAAATTTACCTTTCACAGAGGAACTTTTTATTTTCAACATAGGAAACAGATATACATTGGCAGACTTACATATCCTTCTTATAATGAAATACTATATCTATGTAACCAAGCGCCAAAATCAGCATTTATCAATAACTGCCCTTTTAAAACGAATAAAACACTTTTTTAGACTGGAACGATATACAGCAGTAAAGAATAAAGAGGTAGATAAATTTGAACATAAATGGCAAAAATATATAGAAATCATTCAAACAATACCCTAACCTATAAATGCATATATATATTATTCAGTGCCCCTGACCTTTAACACCAATACAAGATAACAGTAAATAGCTATATAAATAGTTGAACAAGCTACTGCCATGCTTTGGAGGGTCCACAGCCAGAGATTTTTTCCTCTTTGTTATATAAAAAAAAATCAGTTTTCTGATGGTGAACATTTTCCTTCTTTAAAATATAGTTACCTAATATGTTACCTACCGGTAATATTGTACACTTATACCAACATTGAATGAGTGAGTGAGACGTATGAATGTACTTTACTTCCTGTTAAATATACATATTAATGAACCATGTAGTTTGTAAGGTCCACATAGGGATGGTCCTCCCCGACCCTGTGTGTACCATTTTACGGGGAGATTAAATGGGTTACCATAAGGTAACTGAAAAAAAAAAAAAAAAAAAAAAAAAAAAAAAAAAAAAAAAAAAAAAAAAAATGGTGATGCTGGCTAACTCATTTTAATTAAATCACTTTCTCCACCTGCAAGCATGGAATATGTAAGAAAAAACTCTATTTAGATATCAAATATTCTATTTCGGTCAGCTGTTTCATTTTAGTCAGCAGCGTATGTAACCTTCGTATAGGCATTGTGCTTACGGTCGCACAAACGTAAAACGTATTTTGTATGCTTTATACAGCTTCACTGAAGATTTAAATATCCATACCCTCCGGAAGAAAGGTACCTTTTACATAAGCCAATGTCGAAGAAACTACGTATACCCGAAGAAAATCAGCCATGTGGCATCCCATCTTAATTTAGGATAGTATATATCATTTTTTGGTTACCGTGAAGGTCAGACTTCATCAAAATGTATACAGGTTAGATGGAATTGCTCGAAACTTGTCATTTCATGATGTCGCATGACAGAACAGGTAAGGCACAAAGCTTCAATTGAAATTTTGACGCATCAATCACGCTGTTTCTACGAAGTGTTGCAAGGTCTTTTTTCATATCAGTTTAAAGCTTATGTGATGTACTTTATGATGGCCCCGACTTAAAGCTATTCATTTTAGTTGGTTGGGGCCGGAGCTTCTTGTCTGTTGCTTGGCCCACCGGGGTCCAACTGGTGTTTTTCTTTTGCTCCGGAGTTAGTAGGTTATTCGGCGCCCAGGGATCTCCATCGTCGGGCAGCTTACTCAATCTGTGAGTCCTTGTTTTTGATTCATCAGGATGTTTATCATGATTTATTTGTTTGTTCTTGATGATTCATTGACTAGTTAGAGATTCACCACGAGGACCGAAGAACTTACTAAATGTTATGAACCACTGCAGAGGCTGAGGGTCAGGTTAGGATCCTGTAAAACCGGTTTTAGCCCGCCAGTAACTTTGTGTTACTGATCGTTCCAAGGCGATACTTCAGTGGTGGTTCTTTTTGTTTTATGTCTTGGTGTTTAAAATTTTTGTGCTGTTGGCGCCTTATGTATGTTTTCATATTTTTAATTAAGTTAAGGTAACTGAGTGGCCACCTATTGGGAAAATAGCTGCTCATTCGGCTTACGATATGTTTCATGGTATAAGTGCCTTATTGTTAGTTTGGTTTTTTCCGACCTCGGTTTTTGGAGTGGGAATCTCTTTCTGATTGCGCCTTTTCCTGATCTTTGCCTACTTGTACCTTTTTATACTGCGCATACACATATACAACAACTATCTACAGAGAAATGAGTAATACTGATCTTACTTGGCAGAATCTTTTATCCATGGTCTGTTTACACAATATTTTCATCCCACCTATCCAGAAGTACGCTTAAAACCGACTCCTCCGTTACGCCGCTCACGTATTGATTGGACTGCGTGGTTAAGCATTAAATCAGTTTTGGAAACAAACGGTTTTTGAATGCACGTATTCACTCATATTTAACGGCACATCTCTAGCGTATCACGTCCAAGGTAGTCGTAGGGCCTGCTTTAGATTGTTTTCAGAATTTTGAATATGTCCAATAACCGCCTGCGACGGATTTGCAATCCTATGATTGCTCAAGGACAATTGGATCGAGCGATACTTAGGATGATGTTTTGCAAGATTATGCTTTAAAGCAGTACGATACTTCTGTTGTGTTTATATTTGTTTTACGCTTTGGAGACGAATACTTGTGCGGTGTGAATCTTACATGCATGTATGTTTTCATATTTTTATTTAAGTTTGGGTAACTGAGTGGCCGCCTGTTGAGAAATAGCTGCCCTAAAAAGTCTCCCCGTCATCCATAGTGCAGATTACTTTTTCCTTTTGGTCCTTTGAGCTCAGTGGGGGTATTCTGAGAAATCAGAAAATTATTTTCGGTTTATATTTATTTTCTAACCAACCTTTTAATATCTTTGGTCCCGTTTGGATTAATCAGTCTTTGTATCGACTACCACGTTGATAACTGCAAAATTACAGTAATTCTCTTTGGCTGCATGTGCCAAATTTATCGGGTCACTAAAGAGGCTTAAGTAGCCGAAACCGCGGTATGGCCCATCCCCTTTCCCATTAATATGTTCACTGCTCTTAAAGGATCTGTTTAATTTTTATTCACTCGGCTTACGATATGTTTTATAACTATAAGTGCCTAATTGACACTTAGTTTTTCCCACCTCGGTTTTTGGAGTGGGAATTTATTTCTGATTGCTGATCTTCCTGATTTCCTACTTTCCATTCATATTTATTTTGATATTATCTTCTTTTTCAGACATATACGCATCTCCACAAATATACGCAGTTAAAATGTCTACATCACCTTTTTTGTTGAACGTATATTACCATTCAAAGATTAATTGATAATTACTTATGATTGTTTAATTTGATGATATTCTAATGCTATGCGTCAACATTAAGTGAAAGAAGGGTGTGTACTTATGTCAAATTGTCAAAATATGTGAAGGGGTTGTGTCAAAAATACCAAATGCATGTTTCCTTCAAAATAAGTAAATGCAGTGGTGTATGTTTGCATTTTTCAAAATCTGAAAGTGAATATGAACCTCTTAAAAAACTTTATATATTGTATTTTGCAATCCTCTTTCTCTTTATGCCTGGGTTATTTATTCTACTTATTTTTCTAAGTCTTAGACTTACAAATAAGTATAAATGTGGACGTATTTTCATCATAGGGAACAATAGTCTTCACTAGCACCATCGGCTATTATCGGATTTACGGAAATACCCGAGCGCTTACCTGTGAAATTACTGTTGAGCGATGTACACAATTGAATAGGAAAACCATATAAAATGTTAAAAATGACACTTTTTCCGTTTTACGACAAAATTTTATAAGTTATGGTCATAATGTTTATAATATGCCATAAAATGTGGTATAAAAATATACAAAATAAGTATTTGCCTTGTTTCTTCCTTTTGCGATTGAAAATCCTTCCATATTCGAAAATTCGTCCATATTAATCTCATAGACTCAGTAGAAATTTTGCGAAAAGGTGTTAGAAGTCATTTTTAGCCTTAAATTTCATAAATTTGGGATTTTTTGCGAACTTTTTATAAGTTATCACCATTTAGAAAATTTTATAAGCTTTAATCTGATGTGTTTTATAATAAAATAAGTATTTTCAAAATTTCTTCCATTTGACTCAGAAGATGCAAAATTACGCGTTTCGCAACTACCATCCTGACTTACTCTATGAAATGCCTAAGTCCAAAGCAAGAGGAGCAGCGTCGCTACCACTGTAACCAGTTGAGTCGGTTATTCAATAAAGAAATAAAGAAAGAATGAAAGATCATATTTAATTAAAGAAATTATTTTAATGAAAGGAGCCGAATTCAATGCAGAAAATAAAGGTACTCGCTATAGTGATTTGTTTTACTCAACAGCAGTTTAGCTGGAAGTGAGAACTTAAAATCATTTAATATACCGCGACATACATGTTGACACCATGATAGACAACTGTTAACAGGTAGAAATCAACTGCATAGAAATTGTACATATATTTAATCAGTGCGTGTTAGAATGCATAGTATAAGAAAGAAAGAAAGAAAGAAAGAAAGAAAGAAAGAAAGAAAGAAAGAAAGAAAGAAACGATAATAAAATATGAAGTTCAAATCATGTTTAATTAAAGAACTTATTTTATGAATTGTGGAATTTAAAGATTTTGACTTACTAAATGCATCTTTTTAAATAAAACTATTACCTCACAAATGAAAATTAATGTTTTAATTGTGGTTTATACAAAACGAGATGATGTCTGCTTAACCAATGCCTGTTTAGCATAAATTGTTCCCATTGGTCTACAACTCAGAGGCGGTACTCAGCTAGCCTGTTTATGATGCAAAATACTTTACCTCGGTTAATATTCAGATTTCAGAATGCATTAACATGAATCGGTTTTTTCGCTTTCGGAGTGGAAGATCTTGTATTTTCAAGATAAACCCAGCCTGCCACCCCAACACCACCTTAATTCAAGGTTCCCTATCATTTGTTATTTATTTTCATACTTCACTGGGTATGTTCTCTTTGCACTGAAAAGCCTCGGCCAGTACATGCACAAACCGGGCCTTCTTTTTCCCAAAAAAGATTTTAACTTTCAATACGAAGCTTTTATCATTCACAAACTATCTTAAGTTCCACATCCAAATGAAACTGCCCTAGATTCATACCTTTTTATAAATGAAAATAAGCTGCATGAGAATTGAACATGTATTTAATCAGCGTGCATGATTTTGCTATGTAGATAGTATACCTGTCCCAAACTCCGAGTTTTGTAAGAGCGTTATCATCTGTAGTCACAAACCGGCCTGGTTTGATGACAGGCTGATGAAAACATTAAGCAAGATTTTTTTCATGTCGCGGCCAAACATTGAATCAGGTTGTCATTCTCAAATCAACTTGTGGCGCGTGTCTTAAATAAACATTCCCTGCAATAAAAGCTGGGGCCTGCGGCCGTATTACCTTGATGATAGGTGATTTTGACAAATTCAGCGTTTGGAATAGAGATTGCATCTTGTGTATGTTTTTCTTCGTAAAATAAATGATCTATTTAGAGCTACATGTAGAAAACAAAACAAAACAAAAAAAAAATCGCTGTGAAAGAGGACTAGGCCCAACATTATATATTCTACGCAAGTACAGAAACTAGATGCACCCAAGACTTTGGATATAGATCTGAGTATATGGATAAGAAAACATGTTTCGATCAGCCTGCACACCATATCTGCTCCACTGATAAACACGTACATACATATTGGCGAGTCTCAGAGATTGGCAATATAACAAAGCATTATTTCTAGGCGCAAAACGAAGGAAGCTAATTTTCACCTACAAAAATAGATTTTTTTTTTATTACAAACAGTTTTTAGTCTGAAAATTCCAATTCATTTTAAGACATGAGACTGTGTTTGTGCAAATCAACATATGTGTCAATAACTGCATCGAGGTGATAGACGCTTCAGTTTTGTCAAGTGACAATTCACAACTAAAATTAACGACAATAGGCCATCGGACCGGTCCCTTTTCACTCTCTGAACTCTTAAGATTAGCCTGCACACTGAATCCCCGCAGGCAATTTGTACCTCTATTGTGCGGTTCGTGCCTGATCATAAAAATAAATTGCATAATTGCATCACGTTTTGTTTTCTTTCTTTCTTTCCATGCGTACAGCGTTACTCTAGGGAATTAATGCGTCGTGCTCAAGGACAAAACACAGAGCCCCATGAGGGTTTCGAACTTAGGACCGCTCGATATGGAGCTCCCTTCTACTGTATTTTAATTACCAAAAAACACCCAGACCGACAGCAAAGTCCGCTCCTGCAATTCTAAGGAGCATGCACATGCGTGGTAAATTTTATGAAAATTAATTGTTATCTTTTCTAATTTCAAGAATTCAAATATAGTTTACCCATTGCGAAAACTTCCTCGTGCAATATATAGAGATTTTTTTCAGCGGTAATGATAGAAACATTTCACTGGAAATATTTGATATTTTTTCATATTTTTGCTCGAAACATGGAATAAGGATACACGTTAGAACCGCTTTGGAGCATAAAATATGAAAAAATAGGTTACCCCGTATACCCCAGTTTAACTAAATAATTTTGGGATTTAAGGGAGTATTCATTGCATCGACATGTTTTCATTATGCATGTTTGACTGCACAGACGGAATACGTCTAATCTGGTCAGAACCCTTGAAACATCCATTTCTTATTACTATTACTATGATGGGCTCTTTTTCTTTCAATTTCATATAACTCAAATTGCATAAATCTATCCCAGGCCTTAGCCACAAGTTACCTGTAAAACACAGGTCTATATTGGTAATTGTCCCTCAGGTGTCAAAACAGGACATCGCGCACATCGCAATCTATGGGAAACAATCAAAATTTGATCTGCACAGGTAATTTTCCAGGTAACGCCTTGGTAACGTCCCTTAGCTGACTGAGGTAAATTGTCCCAGTTGTATTTTTACTTTGAGGTTCACCTATACCTACCGGGATAAACGTGAAGACAAACGACGTCCCTCTGAATATCGCGTATCCACTTCACGGTCTGCTGTTTTCAGGCTTGGACACTAAAAATTTCAACGTTCGGGAACCGAAATGTTCGTATATAATGTATGTCAATAACCTATCATAAATACCTAGAGATGAAGAAACAAATAGTTTCAAGATTGCAAGCAAAGATTAATTGAATACGATGTATTTCATGACGGCCATAAAACTGCTATAATTTCACTAGATCTATATCTATAGCATATTAAAACCCGAATATGATATTAGGTTTTGAATCATGAAAACAAGGCATCGGCGCATGTGCAAAAGGGTTTGCTTAAACATCACTTTAACTATCTGTTTAATTATCAAAGGTATTTCGAAGCTTTTATATAGCTGAGAGTTTGTGAAGGATAGCATTCATACATTAAAAATTGTGGCTCAATGAACCAACTAAGGCCTTTAAACACATTGAGCTTAACAAATGGTATTGAATAGACCTTCGTCGAAAGTCTAATGATGGATTACAATAACACTTTTTCGACTGACGTTTACAATGTAACCACGACGTCAACTCCTATCCATGACGATTATTCACTCTCATCATATCTAAGATTCTGGAGTTTTTTGCGTCTCATCATTTTAGTTATTGGAATTGTGGCAAATATTGCATTTATGGTCGTGTTGGTAAAAGAGAAGGAAAAGAAAACATCTTATACAGTCTATGTTGGCGCCGTAGTGGTCAACGATATTATATTCCTTGTTGAAACCCTTCTCTACGGTTCACTTTTCGACTTGTTGGACTATGATATTGAAGCAGCAAATACATTCATATGCAAGTTCCAGAATTTTATTTTCTTCTCGGTGCGGATATTAAATGGCTGGCTCGTGGTTTTGATAACAACAGAGAGACTCTTACATGCGTATTTTCCGCGGATGACTAAACTGTTTGATCGCCGAATGCCTGGTCTAATCGCAGTCTTTTTGATTGTTTGTGGAATACTGTTCATCAACTTACACTATATACTGCATCTAGATTTGCGTGATTTTCATCTCAGCGACGGCACAGTTATTGTCATATGCGATGTTGTTATTTTATATTATGGGGACCAGTATGCGGAGTATTATACACTTCATGATCAGGTCATAATTCCAATCATTGCCGTTATTATTCCGGGGGCGTGTGTTATTATAGGGAATATAATTTTGATGAAGGCTTTCTGTAAGTCACTCAGAGCACCTTGCGCAACCAGGAGGATCAGTGTCCGGGATAGGGATATGTACGTCTTCACAACCATGCTAAGCGTGATGTTTCTGTGTATTGACATACCCGTTATTGTATTTTTTCATTACATTATCCATACAGCGTTCAAAAATGTCCTGAACATATTGTTAGCGCTAAATCATAGCTTAAAATGTTTCGTGTATATTTTATACAAAAAAAAATGTTAGACTACGCTGCATTGGATGCAGAGCAAGGTGCCAAACTGATGATATGAAGGCTATCAATGCTTAAACGAAACAACAGGTCAAGGACAAAACTTAGGTGGTAAAGAATTTGGATCAGTTATAAATGGTAGCTTGGGTGCAGTTCTTGATTGAAATAAATAATTTGTCAAGCTATCTGTGTTTATCTACTGTACTTACGATTCAATGTCTACTGTTTACAGGAAAGTCTTACATGTATAATTCGGCAAATAGGTCACTGTATGGGCGCTACCTCATGAATACGTTATTGGGTATGGTCTACCTTTGACTTGGGTAAAAGCTAAAGATGTACAGTTAAAAGATTCACTCACATGTTTTCCGTTATAAAATAAGAATGAATTATGAGTTTGTCTAATTCACTGGATTGGACAAAATACAGGTAGATGAATTCTAACGGTAATTACATGTAAATGACAGTGGCCCAGGCTGACTGAGTTTGATTTTCCTATAATCTCCCTACTTGAACAGATGGACTAGCCGACCACGCCCAGATATGAATATTAAAGTTGCCGCCCATACAATGACCTATTTGCCGAATTATACGTAGTACAAACGAAGAAAAGTGAACATCCATGTTTTAAAAAGCAAAAGAGGTATATACATATTGCCTGCAATGTGATTAAAGCTTTCTAAACCACCGAAGATCTTAAACGCCCGTCAAATGGTGATTGAAAATTTTATCTATCTATTGGACACTATTTATTTTCGTTTCGGAATTAAGATATGTACAAGTCGTCGGGATGGAAACTAACTGTGTATCTTTCTAACTGAAAAGGTACAAGTAGGCAAATATCAGGAAAAGGCGCAATCAGAAAAAGATTCCCACTCCAAAAACCGAGGTGGGAAAAAACCAAACTAACAATCAGGTACTTATACCATGAAACATATCGTAAGCCGAATGAGCAGCTATTTTCCCAATAGGTGGCCACTCAGTTACCTTAACGTAACTAAAAATATGAAAACATACAAAAGGCGCCAACAGCACACATTTTTTTTGTCTCTATGAGAGATTCTTGATTAAGTCACCCTCGGTCAATAATCATGCTGATATTATCGAAACGTTTAAATATACTTAGAGATACTTATAGTTAAAAGTCTTGCCTCTGATAATGGTTTTTCGCAGAAAAAGAACTTGCGTGGTGGACGATAGGAAAATCATGAATTATTTTTGTGTCACAATCTTGAGCTTAGTTCGTCCTGAAGAGGCCTACAAAAATTGAAATTCAATCAGCAGATAAAGTTTTAATGAGCATTATGGATTTTCAAAAGGGATTTTACATGACCAAGTGAAATACTTGATACTTGATCATATAGAATATCGTCTTAGGTAAGTCATCCGTGTCCTTTTATAATGATTTTGAGCATTCATTATAAAATACCGAGAATAATTTTTTGCGGAAAAGTATTTACCTCCCTTTAATGAGATTTTTGTATAGAAAATCCCTATTCAAAAATGTTTTGACCATAACCTTTTAATTTGTCAACAGATTTGCGAAATGTTTGCTGTACACTTTGCGAGAAAAAATGTTCCATTGTGCCAAGGAAATATGTCATCTACATTTAAATAAATTGCAAATTGTCTGCTAAAACCTGACGCTTTAGTTATTGACGACCTGCTTTACATTGATATAAGTGTTTTGAAGTTTTATCGGCACCTGAATACTTGACTTTATTATGATATTGAATCTTAGTAATTACTAATGTAAAAGTAATCAAAACCACTGAAAGTGTGGAGGTAGCAAAAGCCAAATATTATGAATCAGTACAATTTTGTGTACGCCATCTCTGTTAAAAATCAAATTTTAACACACCTCGCCTATATAGCCAATGGATTAAAACGTGTTATATTGTGCAACAAGTTCACTAGGCGAATGCGCGTGACGTTACTTTGCGCCGTTTAGATGCCATTTTGACGTCAGCTAGCCCAAAAGTCACGTTTCCTTGACGTTAGACGGTGTAACGCAATTTCAACATGTTAAAAATGTAATAAACGTATGTAAGCATTTGCGTGACAGTTTTGGCGGGATTTCTTCAGTGCAATGGTGAAAAGTAAAAGGAAATGAAAGTTCAAAATGAACCACAATAGGCGGCCACTCAGTTATCCGAACTGAACTAAAAATATGAAAACGTACATAAGGCTCAAACAGCACAAAAATCGACTCCAAATGATACAGAAGTATCGCATTGGAACGATATAAAATTACTGGGGGAGGGCTTAAATCATTTTTACAGGCGCTTAACCTCACTCTCATCTTCTGCAGTGGTTCACAACATTTAGTTTGTTGAGTGGTCCTCGTGGTGAATCTCTAACTAGTCATTGAATCACCAAGGACAAACGAATAAATCATGATAACCACGCTGATGAATCAAAAATCGTGGACTCAACAGACTCAGTAAGCTGCCCGACAATGGAGATACCTGGGCTCCGAATAACGTACTGAAACCCGGAGCAAAAGAAAACCACCAGCTGAACACCGGTGGGCAAAGTGTGAGCAGGTTTACTCTGGGGACAATTTTTTTTTTATAATTCCAGGACTGAGGGTCGGTCATTGTTCAAAAATGGATAGAACAGGAGAATAGAACTTGTGTTCTGTTCTATTCTATTTTTGAACGATGCCACTAAATCAAGCGCGACTGATTTTCATCCGGGCATTATAGCGCCATTTGTCAACCAGAATAAACCTCGAACAAATTTTAAATTTTGTTTCTATTTTTCTTCCCTTATAGGTAAGTTGTCATCCCAAAATAAGCTGATATTTGTACAGATGAGAGTTTGTTTATGCTATTGCCATGCATATTTTTGACTGATGTTTATGATAAAAGGCTAATTTTTCGGATTGAAATGGACTTGGTAAGTGGCTATTTTAGAGATGTAAATTTGTTGCCTGCAAATTTCAAAGTACAGATAGCACCCAAAATAGCATTCATTTGCCTTTTATACTTGAATGTCATGTTATAGACTAATTAAAACTTGACAGTGAGGTAAATAAGTTTTTGCCAAAACTTATTTTATGCAAGAAGTGCGATTCCCGGTAGCGGTTCCGGGATTTACTTTCACAATTTTGATAAAACACAGCCAGAATGCGGAAGTGATTTTAACATGTAAACTAGTGGGTGGAGTTATGTTTTAAATAAATAGAACATTGCCTAATTCGACTGAAATTGTTGACCTGGTGTCTGATAAACACATTCTAGTTTGGAAGAACTATAAAGTTCCAGGATCGTGTTTTTGGTAAGACAGGTAATTGTCGAGATAAACATGTACTTGAACATGTGTATAACTTCATGATAGATTGAAGTTTGATTCTTTTGAGTACCCACAGTGTGTCAATTATGTCCTTAATTGAAGTTGTTCGTACATGCGAATATAGGCTATTTATAGAAAATCCCCTAGACAAACTATAAACAATGAGCCGAGATTTTATTTGCATATTGTTACATTGGATTAATGGTTTGTGAGATACATTACTGGTTGGTTACAAGAAGGATACTGATCAGACATAAGCAGTATCATCAGTGTCCGTGTTGTAACCTGGCTCGGTTTGTGGTAATCAGCTTTAACGAAAGCGGAAGTATATTTGTTTGCCTGTTCCAGTGTATTTTCTCACATTCCATTGTGTTTTGTCAGTTACTGGAATTCATGAAGAGATTCATATAAGCAGCCATTTCTGCTTATTTCTGTATTGTTTGCATTCATGACTTGAATGTTTAATGCGATATGTTGAGTAGACTGATATGATAAGCAAAGATTAAGTCTCATTCAAATGTATATTTTTTTTTTATTTTCAAGTATGATAAGTGTGATTCTAAAGGCATCTCCATTACCTTCACTTGTTGTCCTTACCCTGTAAACCCATCCCCATCCCATGTCAGTTGTCACTGGTTTTCGTCAACTGCCATCCCCGTCCCATGTCAGTTGTCAATGGTTTTGGTCAACTGCCATCCCTGTCCCATGTCAGTTGTCAATGGTTTCGGTCAACTGCCATCCCTGTCCCCTGTCAGTTGTCATGGGTTTTGTCAACTGCCATGTCAGTTGTCAATGGTTTTCGGTCAACTGCCATGTCAGTTGTCATTGGTTTTCGGTCAACTGCCATCCCTGTTTCATGTCAATTGTCAATGGTTGTCGGTCATTTGCCATGTTGACCTAGTTCTGTCAAATGTTTTACTGTCACCACCCATCCTACCTCAGGTTAGCTGATATTTAGATCACATTTATCCATGCTTGAACTTTTGATTGTTTAGAAGCGTAGTACTTTTGTACCACAATAGTGTCCATGCCAACCTCATTATAAGGCTATGTTTGGCTAAATAGATCATGCTATAAGTGAAACTATGTTCTAATGAAGTTTCTTTCTGTAGACATGTATCCAAATAATCAGTTTGGAAGCCATATTGTGTTGAAAACAGCATTGTAATAAAGCGTGTTATAATGAGGTTGAAATGTACTATCGTTACGGATTTTCATCCGGGCATTATAGCGCCATTTGTCAACCAGAATAAACCTCGAACAAATTTTAAATTTTGTTTCTATTTTTCTTCCCTTATAGGAGACTGACTGCCTGTTGCCGGGACCTTGTTACATTTTGGGGGCTCGTCCGGGATCAAATCGTGGAAGATGGCAGAAGAAGTTGTGCTGTCTGTCAGGGCCATGATTTTTGTGGCAGATATAGACCTACTAAAAGGGCTGATAACAGAACATGGTATTGAAGTTGATGACTTGGAAGCAGTTACCAAGATCCAAGCTGTCACGTTGGTAGACAAGTGGTTTCTAGACCAAGTGAAAGATAAGGACAAGGGGTTAGCCGCTATTCATTCAGTCATGGAGACATTAGACAAGAAACCTGTTGTAGCAGGAGTTGATCCTAGTACAGCTGCACCAAAATATGCTTACAGAAAAGACCTTAAGATTTCAGGACAAATTGACTCCAAAACTGGTACCTCGTATACATCATTAAGAAGACAAATTGAAAACGCAATTGAAAAAGACTACAAAGAAATTGACATACTTGATGCCATTATAAAAGCTATACCACCTACGTCGGGTTTAAGGCGATATCTTGAAGGGAAAGAGAAACTCGCGTTGGATAGTTGCATACAAATATTAAGGGCACACTACAATGAAAAGTCAGCAACTGAACTTTATAATGAATTGGGGCAGCTCACCCAAAACACCAAAGAATCTTCAGCAGAATTTTTATTGAGAGCCCTTGAACTGAAGCAAAAGGTAATATATGCTTCTAAGGAAAGCACTGAAGAGATGAAATATAGCAATGAATTGATAAAAACATTATTCATGAGAACAGTATCAACAGGATTGTCAAATTCAACTATAATACAGGAGTTCAAACCCTACCTAGAGAAAGATATAGAAGATGAAGAGTTAATTGAATGCCTCAATAAAATAGTTTCACGTGAAACAGAAAGAGAATCAAAGTTTGGTCATTCTGGAGCAAAGAAAGTGAATGAATTGAAAGCTGAAAGTGATGGGAAATCCGACGCTGGTATGCGAGCCGTCCGATCAGAAATTGCAGAGTTGAGACTCGTAGTGGAGCAACTAGTGAATTCGAAATTTTCCACATCAGAAGCAGACAAAGCGAAGCAGCAGTTTTCAAAATTGTGTCAGAAATGTCAAGAATCGGGTAACGCTAAGTGTACTCATTGTTGGAGGTGTGGTTCGGAAGAACACTTCAGCCGTGGTTGCAGAAAAACAGTTGGAAAGTCAGCCAATCAGGGAAACTCCAACAGGTCACATCAGGGGGGCAAGATGTGACCTCGACTACTAAAGAGCCCCTCTGTGTAGTGTGTAAACAGACTGCTGGTTCAGTATGCAAGGGTTGTCATGCAGTTTCGTACTGTTCATCAGACTGTCAACGGAAACATTGGCCAGAGCACAAGATTTATTGTGTTTCTATTGCCAGTCTGAGAAAATCAGAACATACTAGATTGCAAGACAATGATGCTTGTAATGTTACTCCAAAAGTTAAAAACTTCTTTGTTAATGTGATAGGAGAACAATGTTTGATAACTTGTCAGTTTAATGATCATCCTGTTGAATTATTGTGGGATACAGGAGCCCAGGTCTCACTATTAAATTTAAAGTGGTTACAAAGTAATTGTCCAGATGTTAAAGTTAGACCTTTATCAGAGTTAATTGAGGGTGACTTGACAATTTTATCTGCAAATGGGATAAAGATTGATTTTGAGGGTTGGGTCCCGATAAATTTGCAATTCGGTACTGCTGAGGAAGGGAATGATAGCATATTTCAAGTACCATTTCTGGTGTCTAGCACAGCTGCTCAGGATAGACCCATTCTAGGTTTTAATGTCATACGTGAAGTTGGGGATATCATAGGAAAAGCTAGCTGTATTGAAATGCTTCAGACTGCTATCCCATCTGTTAGTAAGGTACATATTGCTGAAGTTGCAAATTTATTGTTTGACGACAGTGGAGATATAGGTCAAGTAAAATCTGGGGGCAGGAATATGGTAATTCCAGCAAATTCATCAATCATTGTTAATGCTATAGTTCATGGCAAGGTCCGTCAGAACTCTCTCGTACATGCATTATTCATACCAAGTGTTGAAAGTGAAATCACAGGTCTTGTAGTACAGGAAACCCTTGTTTCAGTCAAGCCAGGAAATGTTAGTAGGGTTAAAATTCTGGTAAGTAACTGCTTATCCAAAGATCAGATTTTACCTAAAAAAACTCAGCTTGGTAGTTTGGAAATAGTACGGTCTGTGGTTACTCTTGGCCATACATGTAGCTCAACAATGGATGAGTCTGAGGAAGAATCGAACATAGCCAAGGTAGGTTCATTTCAGGAAAGTAGCTCTGAGGCGGATAGATGGGAACCAGATGTTGATTTAAGCTGTTCCGGACTTACTGTAGAACAGGAAGAAAAGGTGAGAGCTTTGTTAAAGGAAGAGTGTGATGCCTTTTCTAAAAATGATCAGGATGTAGGGTGTGTTCCTGACTTACAAATGAAGATAGAGCTTACAGATAATCAGCCTGTGCATAGTTCATATTGTACCAGGAAGTGAAAGATTATCTACAGGATTTAATAGGTAAAGGTTGGATCAGAAAGTCCAAGTCCCCTTATTCCAGTCCAATAGTATGTGTCCGGAAGAAAGACGGCAGTCTACGCCTCTGCGTAGATTATCGTAAGTTAAATGAAAAGACAATTCAGAACCGGTTACCTCTTCCCCGTATATCTGACGCTCTTGATGGCCTTGGCGGAAGTAAGTGGTTTACCTTATTGGACCAGGGAAAGGCATATCATCAAGGTATGATTGCAGAAGAATGTAAAAAGTACACCGCATTTGTTACTCCTTGGGGTTTATATGAGTGGAATAGAATCCCATTTGGTTTAAGTGGGGCGGTAGGAACATTTCAGCAATTTATGAATGATTGTTTGGAGGATTTGCGAGACAAGATTTGCCTGCCATACTTGGATGACTTGCTAGTTTTCAGTCCTTCTTTTGAGGACCATTTAGAACATGTCAGACTGGTTTTGCAAAATCTCAAGTCAAAGGGTATTAAATTAAAGCCGACCAAGTGTGAGCTATTCAGGAATCAAGTCCGATACCTAGGTCATTTAGTCACATCTGAAGGACACTGCATTGATCCAAAAGATAAAGAAGCTGTGCTCCACCTGAAAGAGAAGAAACCTGGCACTGTGGGAGAGGTAAGGAAATTAATGGGTTTTATTGGCTATTTTAGAACGTACATTTCAGATTTTTCAAGACGGGCTGCACCAATCTATGATCTGTTGCAGAAGAAGGATGAAAGTGCCTCAATTCAAAGCAAGCAGAAGAAAAGAGGTAAGGTACGTAAAATTAAGAATGGCCAGTTGCCGTCAAACCTGAAAGTTGAGTGGACAGATAAGCACCAAGGAATTTTGGAGGAACTTATCGACTGTTTGGTGCAGTCTCCGGTTATGGTTTACCCAGATTTTCAGGCCCCATTTTCTCTCCATATTGATGCTAGTCATCAAGGCTTGGGCGCTGTTTTATACCAAAAGCAGAGTACAGGTAAACAGGGAGTCGTAGCTTTTGCATCAAGGACCCTAACTCCTGCTGAGAAAAACTACCATATGCATTCTGGTAAATTAGAGTTTTTAGCACTTAAATGGCAATATCTGACAGGTTCAGGGACTATTTGTTTAATGCTGAAGAGTTCTCTGTTTATAGTGACAGCAATCCTCTGCAGTACATTTTTACATGTCCAAAATTAGATGCCACACGACTGCGCTGGGTCTCAGAATTAGCAGGCTTCAACTTCAAGGTATATTTTAAACCAGGTTTTAGAAATGGGGATGCTGACGGACTCAGTAGGATGCCTCTAGATTTGGAGAAAGTTAAAGGTGAGTATTCAGCAGAATTACCACGAGATGCAATAGAAACCACAATTCGGGCAGTAGATGTCCAGGAACAGTCTGGTGAGGTTGGAGTTATGTCCCTTGGAGCATATTGGGAGGAGACTGACTCTGATTCAGAACATTTGACTACAGGAGTGAGTATTGATAGTTCCATTTTAAATAGGGCACAAGATGATGACTCTGTAATTGGACCAGTGAAGGAGATGGTGCGGCAAAACAGGAGGCCACCTATCAAGGATCTGAAAAGGTTTGCTCCTGATAGCAAGATATTACTGAGAGAATGGTCGAAACTTTGCATTGACAGTGATGGACTGCTGAGAAGGGTGATAAGTCAACCAAAAGAAGGTATAGTTAAGCAGTTGGTGCTGCCGTTGAAATACCAGAGTTTGGTAATGAGGGAATTACATGATGAGATGGGCCATTTAGGACATTATCGTGTTTTAACGTTGGCTCGTGATAGATTCTATTGGCCGAGAATGGCTGCCATCATACAGAGGTATGTGACTCAAGAATGTACATGTATGATAGATAAAAAGCCAGTATTAGGGTATAGAGCTCCCATGAAAAATATTGAAACCTCAGGGCCTATGGAATTAGTCTCGATGGATTTCCTTCATTTAGAAAGAGCAAAAGGCGGATACGAGTACATATTGGTAATCGTAGATCATTTTACTCGCTTTGCACAGGCTTATGCTACAACCAATAAGTCTAGTAAAACTGCTGCTGAAAAGCTGTACAATGATTACATACTGAGATTTGGCCTGCCCAATCGCATACATCATGATCAAGGCCGTGAGTTTGAAAATGGGTTATTTGATCAGTTGAACAAATTCTGCGGTATTTCCAAGTCGCGTACTACGCCATATCACCCAGAAGGCAATGGCCAGGTCGAAAGATTTAATCGTAGCCTTCTGGGTATGCTCAAAACTCTTCCAGAAACATGCAAATCTGACTGGAAATCACACCTGAACAAAATGGTCCATGCATACAATTGTACCAAGAATGACGCAACAGGATTCTCTCCATATTATCTGTTTTATGGCCGGCATCCTAGACTAGCTGTAGATTTGCTTTTTAATGTGGGTAAGTCTGATCAGTCAGGAAAAGTCACACATAAGACCTATGCTGAAAAATGGGCTAAAAGGATGCAGGAGGCATATGAAATAGCATCCCAAACGCAGGCAAGTTAGCAGAAAGAAACAAGCACCGTCATAATTCTGGTCTGATCAGCCCTGTACTGGTACCTGGAGATAGAGTTTTGGTCAAAAACCATGAGACTGGTGGTCCTGGTAAGTTGCGTTCCTATTGGGAACACCACATTTATGTAGTCCTCCGAAAGTTGGAAAATGCTCCTATCTATGAGGTTAAAAGAGAGGATGGCATTGGATCCATGCGAAGACTACACAGAAATCTTCTATATCAGTGCAATCATCTGCCTGTCCCTGAGAATGTGAAAAAGAAGAAATTGGTAAGTAGAACTGAACGGAATAAGCGCAATGCCAGAAAGACGAATCAGTCAAAGGTTGACTGGAATCCAGGTAGGACAACCTCTAGTGACTCTGATACTGTCTGGTTTGAAGGAACAACTCTAAATCCTAACGCAAAACCATTCTGTCCTACAGCCCCTGACAGCAACACTTCTATAATTGTTCCGGACGCAACTGATGAAATTGAGACATTAGTGAATCTGGAAGAATCTAGTGAGGATTCTGAATCCTTAGAGATTCACAGTGACTCAGAGGTTGCTGAAGAACAAGATGAAGAGGTAAGTTCTGTAGAAAACCCAAGTAGTAGTTCAGGTGAAGAGACGGAACCAACAGGTAGACCTAAGCGTACAGTACGGGCTCCAAAGCGGCTTACATATGAATCAGCCGGGAATCCTAGTTACGTACAAACAGTTCAGAGAACCTTGCCATGGGAAGGTCTCGAGTTGACGGCAATCTGGGTGTAATAAATTATGGAAGTCTATTAGATATGTTGTAAATATTTGATTTTGCCATGATTCATGTTCTCAGATGTTACTTAAAATATGAAATTCCTAAATTTCATTTTGACTACTGAAATGTGGCATGTAATTTGTGAGATTTTTGTTTGATGAGCTGTTGTGCTGGACATCAGAAGTGGTATTGGGTGCAAAGAAAATTACATTTTGTCAGAGTCAAAATTTTCATACTTAACTTTAAATATGCAATGATTTCCTATATGGGATTATAACTGAACTAGGGCTGGCCACCTGATGTTTCATGTTTATATGGGGTAAAGCCCGTAATTGCAGAATTAAAGTTTTGTTTACAAGCTTTTATGAGTTTAGAGTAATTGAGGAATATGACCCATAATAAGAGGTGTTACCTGTGAGGTGTTTTGTTACAGAAGCCTATATATATAGCAATTGAGAACAATTTTATTTAAGGCAGTTTTTGTGTATTTGAAGAGATTCTGTTAAACCTAGTGTAAAGAAATGTATTTTGCTAAATTTGATATCTCTGGGTTTTGTTTTGTACATAATGATTGTCAAGTAAATCAAATCAGATGAAACATATTGTAATTTTGTACAAGGGTTGTTCAAAATTTTATAGATATGTACAAGGGGTGTTCAGTTATTTTGTAGACATAATATAATTTGATACAATTCACTTTTCAATTTTCTAGTCAATGATAACTCACACATTTTGTGATTTACTTGAACATACTAGTCAATGTTGAAACAAACTGATTTTGTTAATATGTGAATTGTTCTATAAGTAAATGGCAGGTGCCATTTAACTTTCAGGGGGAGAATGTGAGCAGGTTTACTCTGGGGACAATTTTTTTTTTTATAATTCCAGGACTGAGGGTCGGTCATTGTTCAAAAATGGATAGAACAGGAGAATAGAACTTGTGTTCTGTTCTATTCTATTTTTGAACGATGCCGCTAAATCAAGCGCGACTGATTTTCATCCGGGCATTATAGCGCCATTTGTCAACCAGAATAAACCTCGAACAAATTTTAAATTTTGTTTCTATTTTTCTTCCCTTATAGGTAAGTTGTCATCCCAAAATAAGCTGATATTTGTACAGATGAGAAAAAAGGTACAAGTAGGCAAAGATCAGGAAAAGGCGCAATCAGAAAAAGATTCCCACTCCAAAAACCGAGGCGGGAAAAAACCAAACCAACAATCAGGCACCTATACCATGAAACATATCGTAAGCCGAATGAGCAGCTATTTTCCCAATAGGTGGCCACTCAGTTTTTGTTGATGCTATTGTCATGCATATTTTTGACTGATGTTTATGATAAAAGGCTAATTTTTCGGATTGAAATGGACTTGGTAAGTGGCTATTTTAGAGATGTAAATTTGTTGCCTGCAAATTTCAAAGTACAGATAGCACCCAAAATAGCATTCATTTGCCTTTTATACTTGAATGTCATGTTATAGACTAATTAAAACTTGACAGTGAGGTAAATAAGTTTTTGCCAAAACTTATTTTATGCAAGAAGTGCGATTCCCGGTAGCGGTTCCGGGATTTTCTTTCACAATTTTGATAAAACACAGCCAGAATGCGGAAGTGATTTTAACATGTAAACTAGTGGGTGGAGTTATGTTTTAAATAAATAGAACATTGCCTAATTTGACTGAAATTGTTGACCTGGTGTCTGATAAACACATTCTAGTTTGGAAGAACTATAAAGTTCCAGGATCGTGTTTTTGGTAAGACAGGTAATTGTCGAGATAAACATGTACTTGAACATGTGTATAACTTCATGATAGATTGAAGTTTGATTCTTTTGAGTACCCACAGTGTGTCAATTATGTCCTTAATTGAAGTTGTTCGTACATGCGAATATAGGCTATTTATAGAAAATCCCCTAGACAAACTATAAACAATGAGCCGAGATTTTATTTGCATATTGTTACATTGGATTAATGGTTTGTGAGATACATTACTGGTTGGTTACAAGAAGGATACTGATCAGACATAAGCAGTATCATCAGTGTCCGTGTTGTAACCTGGCTCGGTTTGTGGTAATCAGCTTTAACGAAAGCGGAAGTATATTTGTTTGCCTGTTCCAGTGTATTTTCTCACATTCCATTGTGTTTTGTCAGTTACTGGAATTCATGAAGAGATTCATATAAGCAGCCATTTCTGCTTATTTCTGTATTGTTTGCATTCATGACTTGAATGTTTAATGCGATATGTTGAGTAGACTGATATGATAAGCAAAGATTAAGTCTCATTCAAATGTATATTTTTTTTTATTTTCAAGTATGATAAGTGTGATTCTAAAGGCATCTCCATTACCTTCACTTGTTGTCCTTACCCTGTAAACCCATCCCCATCCCATGTCAGTTGTCACTGGTTTTCGTCAACTGCCATCCCCGTCCCATGTCAGTTGTCAATGGTTTTGGTCAACTGCCATCCCTGTCCCATGTCAGTTGTCAATGGTTTCGGTCAACTGCCATCCCTGTCCCCTGTCAGTTGTCATGGGTTTTGTCAACTGCCATGTCAGTTGTCAATGGTTTTCGGTCAACTGCCATGTCAGTTGTCATTGGTTTTCGGTCAACTGCCATCCCTGTTTCATGTCAATTGTCAATGGTTGTCGGTCATTTGCCATGTTGACCTAGTTCTGTCAAATGTTTTACTGTCACCACCCATCCTACCTCAGGTTAGCTGATATTTAGATCACATTTATCCATGCTTGAACTTTTGATTGTTTAGAAGCGTAGTACTTTTGTACCACAATAGTGTCCATGCCAACCTCATTATAAGGCTATGTTTGGCTAAATAGATCATGCTATAAGTGAAACTATGTTCTAATGAAGTTTCTTTCTGTAGACATGTATCCAAATAATCAGTTTGGAAGCCATATTGTGTTGAAAACAGCATTGTAATAAAGCGTGTTATAATGAGGTTGAAATGTACTATCGTTACGGATTTTCATCCGGGCATTATAGCGCCATTTGTCAACCAGAATAAACCTCGAACAAATTTTAAATTTTGTTTCTATTTTTCTTCCCTTATAGGAGACTGACTGCCTGTTGCCGGGACCTTGTTACAAAAGCAACAGACAAGAAGCTCCGGCCCCAACTAATAAAACGAATAACTGTATGTCGGGGCCATCATAAAGTCTGACGCCCGACCCACCGGGGTGCAATTAAAGAAGGCAGCATTGTTATCAACCATGATTGGGTTAAAACTTAGCATGCAGACTGTCGCATAACATTCAAGTTATAACCTATACGTCTGTAACGTGTTATGATTTTTCTGAACTGAAAAGAAAAATCATTCCTTCCTATAAGAATAAGGTTATGAATTTATGATGTTATTAAATATTTGTCTCGATGGTTTTGCATCTTTTATATATATATATATATATATATATATATATATATATATATATATATATATATATATATATATATATATATATATATATATATATCCTTCGGACAGAAACAAAAAACGAAACACTTTTTCTGCAATGAACCAATCATATGATAGTAATTAAGAAATGACGTCATAGGAAATCGATTCTTTATTTGAAGTACCTTTCTACTGTCAGATTGTATCGCTACATGACTTATGTGGTATTTGTCGGTAATAATTGGTGATTCCGCGCTCAATTAAGTTAATAGGAACCATTAAACTTCAGACGAAATTGAATACATCGTAAAACGAAATGCACATGCAAGAACTTTTTGATAGAGTTTTATGCCGTCTGTTTGTTGCATGTGAATCAGAATTTCATTACGAAAACACGCTCATGCGATATACATAAAAAAATAAATAAATTAAAAAAAAAATAAATAAATAAAAATAAAAAATAAAAGGATACATTTTGATATTTTTTGTTAATTTTGCTCTAAACATAGATCGTGGTAAAACGTTAGAACCGACTCGCCGATGCGGTTCAAGCGAGTAATTACAACCTGTGTTTTGTATCAAAATTAAAGAAAATATATACACTTTTTAAACCCAATTTTACTATATAAAAGTGGGGTCTAGTTAAGGGGGTATTCAATACATGTACATATTTGAGTGAAGTTATGGCTGAAAATTTTCATAAATGAACTTTTATTTTTGTGTAAAACAAATTTAGCTTTAGCTTTTATGAATACATATGATCGAGACTAGTGAACTAATGACTTTTTTTGTTTATTGTTTATTTTTTGCCGGTTTGTTTATCGAACACAGCTAATAACAGGAAACATTGATTATTGTCTTCACATTTTTGGAGACACATTACTTCAATTTGACTTAGACTTACGGACATTTCGCGCTGATAAAACATTCAGACGACAGTACAGCAATGGATATCAGAGGGATTGCACTGGCTGTGTTTCTCGCGGGTATTTGTAATCAGGGTAGTCAATACAAAGACTAGTAGAATCGAAATGGGGCTAAATATATGTATATTAAACGTTGGTTAGAAAATGAATCTTAACCGATAATAATTTTCTGATTTTTGTAGAATACCCTCGCTGATCTCAAAGGACCAAACGGGAGCGAGATAGCCGAGTAGTGCGCCGTCCTTCGGATCGGGACGTTAACTGGAGACCCTGTACAGGAACAGTCATCCCCTGTGCAGGGTAAAGATCCCAACACAGGTTCTATCCTCATGCATGTTGGCTAATCCAGCAAACACACCGGAGTGTACAATGTACACCTCCCAAGAATAATAAGAAATTGATTGATGAGAGTAAATAGAAAACAAAACAAAAAACAAAAGGAAAATATAATCTGCACTATGGATGATGTACGGGGAAAATGCTGTTAGCGCTTGTATGAGCAAATGGGTTCGTTGTTATCACCAGTTACTGACCGTGTAAGAAACAGCGATATGGATCCTGGAAAAATCAAATTGCTAATTACAAGTCTTTTGAGACGCTTACTTGCGATAAAATAATTCTTTCCATGTTAATGTGTGTTGTACATTTTGATCAGAATCAATAAAATTATTATACAGATCACAGTGTTGTACTTAATTTGCGATTTTCACCGGCCTATCAATTATGTTTTGCATCTTCCGATTTTTCGAATGAGGGTATGGATACCAAAAGTTCGATTTTTTTCGGCAGAAATTACCGATAAATTGCATCTTTCTGTCTGAAAATGGTTATTTTCAATATGCAGAAAATTTGAATGCTTTCAGTTGCATGTTCCTTGAATTATTGAACAAAATATTACAAGGTGCGTTTGGAATTTTATTAAGTTTATACATCGTAATAAAATCCCGACAGAGGTTACGATGATCGTAAAACATTAAGCGATTTTAAATTACGATTATTATTAATATAAAGGGTGAATTGAAATAGGTGTGCCTAAAAGCAGGTGAAAGCTTGTGGAAGAGGGAAGGGTTCCCGATACTAAATTGGAACCATAATTTCTATGGATATGCTACTCAGTTGGCTCACAAATCTGTACTTTCAGAATTAAAACAACTAGACCTAAAAGGAATTTATTCAAAACACATCTACAAAATATCTGATATATAATTTGAAATTCACCTTATGCCATGAGTGAGAAAGCGCATATGCTTTTCGATCAAGTTTTCATAGTTGACTTATCCATATGCAGTCTACATTGAATAAAGGTCAAATTAAAGCTTGTGTGATTTCTTAAAACTGATTTGACTAGTTATTGATTCACCACAAGGACCGAAGAACTAACTAAATGTTATGAATCACTGCAGAAGCTGAGGGCGAGGTTATGGCCATGTAAAACCAGTTTAAGCCCGCCATTAACTTTGTGTTACTGATCGTTCTTAAAATAGCGGCTTACGATATGTTTTCATGGTATAAGTACCTG
The DNA here is from genome assembly GCA_964017185.1 of Rugalucina vietnamica. Taxonomy (NCBI): domain Eukaryota; kingdom Metazoa; phylum Mollusca; class Bivalvia; order Lucinida; family Lucinidae; genus Rugalucina; species Rugalucina vietnamica. The sequence goes on from OZ024877.1 coordinate 62,290,610, forward strand.
ATTGTTAGTTTGTTTTTTTCCCACCTCGGTTTTTGGAGTGGGAATCTTTTTCTGATTGCGCCTTTTCCTGATCTTCGCTTACTTGCACCTTTCCATGTTCGACATTTGAAAAAACTTTCCAACGATGAATCACAATCACAGTTTACTTTTGATTAGCGCAGAGACCAAAACTAAGGGAGAAATATTAAATGTTTCAATACTTGTGCCCAGGTCCTTTGTTGGGCCTAAAGGGCGTTGAAATATTTCACCTTTACAATGTGATATTAACTGTGTTCCGAATTTGTAGAAGTGGTATATTTCTCAGTAAATACTATATACAATGTTCTTAAGAATATACAAAGCTTTAATGTGTATGTCTAACTGATTTTGATATTGTATGAAAGAAAATAATAGAGCACTCGACCCTTATAGAGCTCCTAACAGGTATATTTAATTAATATAAGGACCCAGTTGTTCATAACTTCATTAGCTTAACGTCATCGTTAAGACCTCAACTCGATGCATTACAAAAGATTCTCACATTTTGTCAACAAACAATAACAGTTTATTTGTAATATTCATGTTCTAAGGTTTATCGAATCGTTAACTAATGTCGTTAATTTTGAACATGCTACATTACAAACATATGAACGCTACATTTACAACAGAACGAATAAGTTTTATCATAGTGATATGAACAGATCGTTGCCTACTTGTACAATTTCATATATAACACAAGGGAAACACTGTTCTCTTCTTAATTAAACCACAAGCACAATACAAATAAACATGCGACACGTTAAGGTTTTACAATGATCTTTGTCCTGTTCGATTCAGTTGATATCATCGGTTTGATGGCTTACTGTACACCCAATACAGCGCATTCGAACGCTTCTTTTGAATAAGATATACACCAAGTATTTCACACTATGATTCAGATCCCACAACGTACCAAGGCAGTCACTGAACGACGTATCGTACCCATTGGCGTAAAACACTATGACAATGACAGGCATGTCTATGCACAACAACATCACGTTTAACATAGTTGTAAAGACGTATTTATCCATGTCCTGGGCACTGATTCTTCTGGTTGTAGCTGGTGCTCTGAGTGACTGGCAGAAAGCCTTCATCAAGAATATGTTCCCTATGAGAATACATACTCCCGGAAATACTGCATCAATGAATGAATTGAACATAAAGATAGTAATAATACTGGGTGTACTCATCTTCGTAGAACACATCCGGATTAAAACATCTTACTGAACCGTCACTAGGATCCGGGTACATTTCTGTATCTAAATGCAAGACATAGTGTATGTTGATGAACAATGTAGCACATATAATCAAAGAGGCAGCGATTATACCAGTCGATCTTCGATCAAATAATTTAGGCATCCGCGGAAAGTAAGCATTTATTAATCTCTCTGTTGTCAGAAGAAGCAGGAGCCAACCATGCAACATCCACACAGACAGTTCAAGATAATACATGAAGTTACATGCGAATATATTAACAGTATATAAATCGTAGTCAAACAAATAATAAAGTGTGTTTTTGAGGAAACTCAAAATAAGCTGTATAATATCATTCACCATAATTGCACCGATATAGACTGTATAAGATGTTTTCTTCTCCTTATCTTTTACCAACAAAGCCAACATGGTGATATTTGCCACTGTTCCAATAGTCTGAATAGTAAAATTCAAAATATCCCAGAATTTGTAATAAGATGAAAACGAATATTCGTCATAGGTAATAGTAGATTTCGGAGTGATGTTGTTGACATTAGTCGAAATTATGTTATTGTTATCCATAGCTAAACCGTCAACTAAGTTTATACGCAATATATTTTTCACTATTTCTGGTTCAAAACATCCTTGGAGATCGTGGTAAGAAGCTGATGTACGCTAGCCGTTGAAAAGTCTCAAGTAGACTGACACATAGCCTAAGAAAGACGTTACAATATTCATCTTACGCATGCGCTGTTTTGATGCATAAATAACCAACGATCATGTTGGAGATTTTAATACACCACAGAAATGGAGACGATGATTTGATAATTAAAATGTAGAATTGCTGAAACGAATAGTCAAATGAAATGTTAGTATTATTAAAATATGATATATTCCATCACCTTTATTCGTGTTTTAAACTTTTTTGAATCGTTTTCTGACTGCCTTGCATGTCACAGCCTGACTTATATTAAGAAGGTCATTATTTCTCCACAAACAGAAAAGCAAACCAGTTCTAATATTCGAACTGAACATAGCTCTTGGGAATATCATTTTTTACCATTTTATTAAATCTTCAATATATAATATTTGATTTTAATCTTGGATCAAAAAGGATCTAAACAATAAACCGTACCAGGAAGGTACAAGAAGGCAGGTAAGTATCTGTTAAGGATATTTGTTATGTCGCATAATAGCTCATGAGCTAATGTTGTCTGTTAAAAACGCGACGTTAAATAAAGCTTCTTTATCTTTATCTTTATCTTTATCCAGCTTTAATGTCTGCCAGAATTTTGTGTGTAGCATTAGAGCCACTGCAGAAGATGAGGATGAGGTTAGGTACCTGCAATATCAATCTAAGCCACCCCCAGTAAATTTGTATTACTGATCGTTCCAAGGCGATACTTCTGTTGTGATGTTTTGGAATCGATTTGTTTGTGCTGTTTGGGCCTTATGTGCGTATTCAAATTTTTATTTAGGTTCGAATAACTGCGTGGCCGCCTATAGGGAAATACTTGCTCACTCGGCTTACGATATGTTTTCCAAGTATAGGTACCTTATTTTCAGTTTGGTTTTTCCCACCTCGGTTTTCGGAGTGAAAGTTTCTTTCTGATTGCGCCTTTTCCTGACGATTGACTTCTTGTACTTTTCTACATCTTTTGCTTCATACATGTACATGCCTCATATTTCGATCCTGTAGTTAAGGATAAGCGAAATAATAGCATCAAATAATTTTTATCTTTTCACTAGAAGCCTATGCTTTTTCATGAAAAATCAAGGAAAGGTAAAAGAGAGCAATAGATTTAATGCTGTGATTACCATTTTTGCGTCCAGTGCCTCTTATCACTTGTGAAAAAGTGAATGTTACACATTCGTTGATTTAAAAAAAATATAACTGCATCATCTGCATACATCAAGCTTAAAACGACGTAATTCCTGTATGGCTACATATCTCGCATTCGTCAATGTTATTACGGATTTTTATGAGCTAGGATATACGATTTCGGTACCTTGACCCCTTTACTTTACCTCATTAACTATGAATATTTCATCAAAGCAAGCATGCATATTTCGTCACGTCGAATGTCCTGAATTTTGTTTCATTTATTTTTTGTTTTTGCTTCTGATAACAGACATGTTTCCACCGAATCCTTACATAATACAATTCATTTTGTTGGTATATATCCGGCTGTATTTAACAGTCATAAAATTTGTATAGGTGCGGCGACTCATGCTTCCAACTTAGTGTCGGAAAACAACATTTAAAAGATAGGTCGTTGGAATTCGAGTGCAGTGAGGCGATCTATAAGACTTGAAGTTTTTGCACATGATGTGATCAACCAAACTTAAAGGTAACACAATAGCCAGTTCAGATGTTGTCTATTGGTACTGCTGCATATGAGGTCCATAATTTATCTGCCTAATATGTAGATGAAATGGCACGAGGGACGTTAGTATTTATCTGATGTTGAAAACATAATCATAAGAATTTTACAAATATAATGATACTGAAATATAAATATAAAGAAAATCTTTGTGTGCATCCAGTTATATTCAATTTCATCGTTTCATATTGAATACATTGCATTGCATACTATTTGTATACAGCATTTGATTGGTTAAGTATATGCTAACTTGCTCTATTCCATTATTGTACTCAGCATTTAGCTAATCGTTTATATTTATTTTGCTATGATATTGTCTTTGTTTATTTTTAAGGCCCGGTCCCAGTATATCGTACGATTTCAGACACGCAATATATTCTTAAGATCCAGGGGTATTAATACCAGTCTTTAGAAATTTGCATGATCTCAAAACCGATCCTTAGTAACCTTCTGGGCGTAACACAATCCTATGATATTGCCAAATATGCTCGATATAAGATTGTGCCTTATCTACGCCCAAATGTGATCATGCTTGCAGTCCGGTTTAAACATTTAATCAGTCTTGAAAGCAAACGGTTTCAGGGGACCGCCCAAAATCACTTAAGATCGTTCTGTGGTGGTTCTTTTTGTTTTATGTCTTGGTGTTTTAATTTTTTTGTGCTGTTGGTGCCTTATGTGTGTTTTCGTATTTTTAGTTAAGTTAGGTAACTGAGTGGCCACCTATTGGGAAAATAGCTGCTCATTCGGCTTACGATATGTTTCATGGTATAATTACCTGATTGTTAGTTTGGTTTTTTCCCACCTCGGTTTTTGGAGTGGGAATATTTTTCTGATTGCGCCTTTTCCTGATTTTTGCCTACTTGTACCTTCTTACGTAATTCACATGAATGAATGTATTCACTCTTTAACGGCACATCTCAGGTGTATCAATCACGTCCATGGTAGTTGTAGGACCTGCTTAAGATTGTTTTCAGAGTTTTGAATATATAAGAAAAAAAAACCGCCTGCGATGGATTTGAAAACCCACAATTGCTCAGGAACGCTTGGATCGAGCGTAGGATGACCTCAGATACCTAGGAATATGTTTTGCAAGATTATGCTTTAAAGCATCATTATCTCATTGAATGTACTTCTGCAACGCCCGTGCATCTTAAATTATAGCATTAAACATTATGTCCTTAAAAAGATCCCTAGAGCTGATTATTGCAGGAGACCGCCCAAAATCACTTAAGATCGGTCTTGCGATTCATTGAATTTACCTGTGATTATCACATTATTGTAACTCTAACCTACTGCAGAAGATGAGAGTGAGATTAAGCGCCTGCAAAATCGATTTAAGATCCCCCAGTAATTTTGTATTATTGATCGTTCCAAGACGATACTTCTGTTGTGTTTCTATTTGTATGGTTTGGAGTAGAATATTTGTGATGTGTGAACATTTATGTATGTTTTTATATTTTTATTTAAGTTTGGGTAACTGAGTGGCCGCCTATTGTGAAATAGCTGCCCTAAAATGTCTCCCCGTACATCATCCATGGTGCAGATTATATTTTCCTTTTGGTCCTTTGAGCTCAGTGGGGGTATTCTGAGAAATCAGAAAATTATTTTCGGTTTATATTTATTTTCTAACCAACCTTTTAATATATTTGGTCCCGTTTGGATTAATACAGTCTTTGTATCGACTACCCCGTTCATAATTGCAAAATTACAGTAATTCTCTTTGGCTCTATGTGCCAAATTTATAAGGTCACTGAAGAGTCTTAGGTAGCCGAAACCGCGGTATGACCCATCCCCTTTCTCATTATTATGTTCACTGCTTTTAAAGGATCTGTTTAATTTTGTATTCACTCGACTTACGATATGTTTTCTAACTATAAGTGCCTAATTGACATTTAGTTTTCCCACCTCGGTTTTGGAGTGGGAATTTCTTTCTGATTGCTGATCTTCCTGATCATTTCCTACTTTCCATTCATATTTATTTTTATATCTTCTTCATTTTCAGACATAAACGCATCTCCACTGCTTCGACAAATATACGCAGTTAAAATGTATACGTAACTTATGAATATTTTGTTTTGTTGAACGTATATTACCATTCAAAGATTAATTGATAATTACTTATGATTGTTTAATTTGAGGATATTCCAGTGTAATGCGTCAACATTAAGTTAGAGAAGGGTGTGTACTTATGTCAAATTGTCAAATTATGTCAAGGGGTTGTGTCAAAAATACCAAATGCATGTTTCCTTCTAAATAAGTAAATGCAGTGGTGTATGTTTGCATTTTTCAAAATCTGAAAGTGAATATGAACCTCTCAAAAACTTTATATGTTGTATTTTGCAATCCTCTTTCTCTTTATGCCTGGGTTATTTATTCTACTTATTTTTCGAAGTCTTTTAGTATAAATGTGGAATGTTGAATTTCATCTTTACCTACCTGTATAAACTTGAAGACAAACGACGTCATTGTGAATATCGCGAGTCCAATCAACACGGCCATTTGCACGGTCTTAAGGATGTTCGCTGCCAATGAAAAAGTATTCAAACTTTTTTTCTAACCACTTTTTTTTGATTCCAAAATACAACACAAGACATTTGAAAACAAAATAAATATAGGGTAGTGTGCATTTTTTCAAGCTACAGGCCTCTGAATGAAACCTCTGAGCACCATGTTTTAAATTTAGTAAAATTAATTTAATTTTCAATTCTTTGAAACATACTTGTCTAGAACAAACATACACCTAGAATGCTTTCAAAAGTCATAATATTTACGTAACGCCGACTATTTTGGACCAAAAACATAAAAAAAATTGCAACTTGAAGTGAATAACAAAATTTTACGATTCTTTTTTGAAAAGTCGGAAAAACTCAATATTTTAAAATGTGCCAAACCCATATTTGTTGATTCAAACTTTTTCTTGTATTTTCACACAACATATAACTTGGTGATATTGTTCGAATAAAAGAAAGAAATATATAGGGTAGTGTGCATATAAGAGAGAACCAATAACTTGAAACTCGCAATTTTCTGCCTTTTTTCGGCTGTTTTGTTTCTTAAAGCCCATTCAATAAAATCACCTAAAATTTTAAAACCAGCACACCAAAGACACAAAAACTGACTTAGAAGACCATGTACACATATACTGCAGCTAAAATAAACATCGAACTAGTGCAGTTAATATGAAGATGTGTAATATTCAAGTTTAATCTACCCCACCCCCTAAATTTTACTGACAACTAAAATTTTCTGAAAAGTTGCAGAAAATGGGGTGAAAAAATGAAGTTTCTTAGATTGACAATTTTCATGGCTCATTCAATGCATATCATCAATATGTATCCACATATAAAATATTAGGAAAATATCTGAAACCGTTTACGAGATATTCAACAAAAGAAAAACCGGAAGTTCCGAAATGTCAAATGTTAGCAGCGAACATCCTTAAACGACGAAGAATACCTGCTGCTTACATGCTTAGACATGAAAAGTTCAAAATTTTGGAATTGAAATAATCAAATGTAGTATAATATCAGTAACATGTCATAAATACCAAGAGATGAAGAAACAAATAGTTTAAAGTTTGCAATTAAAGATTAATTGAGTACGAATCATTTCATGACGGTCATAAACTGTAATACATTCACTAGATCCTTATCTATAGCATATTAAAACCCGAATATGATATTAGGTTTTGAATGATGAAAACAACGCATCAGCGCATGCGCAAAAGGAATCGCTTAAACATCATTTTAATTATCTGTTTAATTATCAAAGGTATTTTGAAAGTTAGATATACTGTAGCTGAGAGTTTGTGAAGGATAGCGTTCATACATGAAAAATTGTGGCTCAATGAACCAAGACCTTAAAACGCATCGGGCTTAACAAATGATATTGAATAGACTAACGTCGAAAGTCTAATGATGGATTACAATAACACTTTTTCGACTGACGTTTACAGTGTAACCTCAATATCTACTCCTATCTATGACGATTATTCATACACATCATATGAAAGATTCTGGGATATTTTGAACCTCGTGATTTTAATTATAGGGATAGTGGCAAATACTGCGTTTTTGGTTTTGTTAGTGAAAGAGAAGAAGAGCACTTCCTTTACTGTCTATGTTGGAGCTAATGTGGTCAACGATACTATATCTCTTATTGATATACTTCTCTTCGATTCGATTTTACAGTTATTTGACTTTGATATACCGGCAACACATTCATTACTATGTAAGTTCCAGGGTTTGCTTTTCTTCTCGGTGCAGATATTATTTGGCTGGCTCGTGGTTTTGATGACAACAGAGCGACTCATCCATGCCTACTTTCCGCGGATGACTAAACTGTTTGATCGTCGAAAGCCTGGTCTAATCGCTGTCTTGTTGATTGTTTGTGGAACACTCTTCATCAACGTACACTATGTAATGCATGCTGAGTTGAATGATTTTCCTCTAAACGACGGCAAAATTATTTCCATATGCGATATTGTAGATCTATATGACGGGGACCAGTATAGGGAGTATTATATTATTCATGATAAATTCATAATCCCAATCATTTCTGCAGTACTACCAGGCCTATGTATTCTTATAGGGAACATACTCTTGATGAAGGCTTTCTGTCAGACACCCAGAACACAAGCCGGAACAAGCAGGTTCAAAGTCAAGGATAGGGATATGTACGTTTTCACAACCATGATGAGCGTGATGTTTCTGTGTATTGACATACCCGTTATTGTCTTGTTTCATTGCCTTACCTATAGAGCAGCCGATTTTGCCCTTAATATTTTGTGTTCTCTAAATCATAGTTTAAAATGTTTCGTGTATATTTTATACAAAAGAAATGTTAGACTACGCTGCATCGGATGCATAGCAAGGCGCCAAACTGATGGTATGAAGGACATTAGTTAAAATGCTAAAACGAAACAACAGGTCAAAAACTTACGTGGTAAGGAATTTGGATCAGTTATAAAAAGTAGCTAGAGTGCAGTTCTTGATTGAAATGATTTTCAGGCTACCTGTGTTTATCTTCTTACGATTCAGTTTCTACACTTTAAAGGACAGTCTAACATAGTACAAACGAAGAAAATCTCATATATTTAATTAAACAGTAATGGTTTTAAAAGAAAAAAAAAGAATATGCCTGAAATGTGACAAAAACTTTCTAAACCAACGGAGATCATAAACGCCTGTCATGATGGTCGAAAAGTGGACAATATACATTGACGTTTCGGAACTAAGATCGTAGACAAGTCGTCGGGATGCGATGGAAACTAACTGTGTATCTTTTCTACCTGAGCTGTTTGAACCTGCGAGTTTCATGTTGCATGGCTTTGTGACCACCCGAATATAATGGCTGTTCACTTAGCCCTCTGCATTTACTTGTTCTGTCCAAGCTAGCACTGTGACCACCTAATACCTTCAATAGCTGCTCACTCTGCTTTCCGTTATTCATGTTTAACGTTGGTATCTATGTTAGTATTTTCTTAATATGATTTCTTATTTCTTGTTTATCACTGAACCACTACAGAAGCTGAGGGTGAGGTTAGGTACCTGTAAAACCGGTTTAAGCCCGCCAGTAACTTTGTGTTACTGATCGTTCCAAGTCGATACTTCTGTAGTGGTTCTTTTTGTTTTATGTCTTGGTGTTTAAAATTTTTTGTGCTGTTGGCGCCTTATGTATGTTTTCATATTTTTAGTTAAGTTAAGGTAACTGAGTGGCCACCTATTGGGAAAATAGCTGCTCATTCGGCTTACGATATGTTTCATGGTATAAGTACCTGATTGTTAGTTTGGTTTTTTCCCACCTCGGTTTTTGGAGTGGGAATCTTTTTCTGATTGCGCCTTTTCCTGATCTTTGCCTACTTGTACCTTTCTTTACTGCTATGAGAGATTCTTTATGAAGTCACTCTCTGTCAATAATCAAGCTGATATTAATTACACTTAGAGATACTTAGTTACTGACGACCTGCTTGACATTGTTAACATTGTTATCTTGGTTTTGAGGTTTTACTGATCGTTCCAAGGCGATACTTCTGTTGTGGCTCTTATTGTTTTATGTCTTAGTGTTTAATTTTTTGTGCTGTTGGCGCCTTATGTATGTTATCATATTTTAGTTAAGTTTAGGTAACTGAGTGGCCACCTATTGGGAAATAGCTGCTCATTCGGCTTACTAAATGTATTCATGGTCTTAGTACCCACCTTATTGTTAGTTTGTTGTTTTCCCACCTCGGTTTTTGGAGTGGGGATCTTTTTCTTATTGCGCCTTTTCCTGATCGTTGTCTACTTGTACCTTTTTAACGGCACCTTAATACTTGACTTTATTATAAACCTACCATAAAAACCACCTTGATCCAACCGTTTTTTCAATGCATAAGTACAAAATTCCGTATCACGCTACCAACCCGATACGATTCCGTATCACCATCCTACACTTTTACCAAACAACATAAAATCCAGCACCTAAAGCCGGAATCTAAATGTGAATGACAACCAGGGTTATTTTTGTTTTATTTTGTAGAACAGCAACTGCTTAAGAAGTGCCAGATGTCAAAGAAACAAACTTGATAAAATTTGGCGAGTTGTTCTAGCTCTGACGTAAAATTGGCACAATGTTACGTCATCAAAATTTTGGCGCAACGCCTTCACAACGTCGAAACTTTACGACTTTTATTGAATTCTTACAACATTATTGTAGGTATATAATAACGGCGTTATTACTTCAGTAGCTTGATCTGAAGGTTCGGATCATGTCTCGTAGCTGCGCCAAGAAAGACCGGATCACGCTTGTCTTCGACTATTCGACGTGATCCGACCCATCAGATCAAGTTACTGAAGTAATAATGTGTATGTATAATATTGAAGCACAGTAATTACAACTGTTAAAGGAAACAATTACTAAAATAGCGAAAGCCAAAACGAATATGGAACAGTACAATTTTGTGTGCGCTAACTCTCTTTAAAATTAAAATTAAAATAATGTGCCCATAGCGTTTACAATTTTACCGGCCTCGGTAGCGCAGTAGGTAGAGTGTCCGCTCCGAGATCGGGAGGTACCGGGTTCGATCCCGGGCCGCGACATACCAAAGTCGTTAACAATAGTACTAGTTGCTCCCCGCTTGGCGCTCGGATTTTCGGGGTAGGGCTAGGACTGGTCGCTCCGGTGTCAGTATAATGTGACTGGAGGTGGTATAAGGTAAAAGTGTCTGGGATCTGATACCACAGTGAGGCAGCACTATAAAAGTGAGCATTGAGCTCCCTGTCACAACCAGACACCGTCGTGATATGACAGATAATGTTGAAAGCGACGTTAAACCCGAACATACAAACAAACAACAATTTTAAGATACTTATCAAATTATGCAAATAATGTAAAACTATGAATTGAAGCCGGTACTTCATACGAAATTGGTTTACAATGCGAATTTCATTTAAATTTAGGAAAATTTGGAATACTTACTTACTTACTTACTTACTTACATACAACATTCTTACGATTTTTCAAAGACATTGTTTAAAGTTTTATTACTATACATTGCTATAATAACACACCGGTTGAACCTCTTTCTTTTGTTTTTTCTTCCATTACTTCTCAACCTCTATTGAGGACTTCAGAAGGTAGTTCGGTACTACCAAGTAATAAAGGGGTTGGCTGAAATTTATACGACGCCCTGACGATGGGAGGTCCTGTCATATAGATGGAAGGACAAGAATGCGAGTATGCATTGCGAGCTAAATCTTGCCCATGGTGTGGTCAACCATGGTGTGGTATAAACATTATCTTATTTTGCTTTGGTACAGAGACCATTATGAGAACGTACCCATATAATATACAGATATTTTTAAAGTTCTAAAATGAAAATGTAGAGAAAATGATATACGTATACTGACGTCAATAAAACACGTCTCATCGAAAATGTTGCATAACTTGGCCAAATAGATATACAATATGAATGAAATTTGCATTTTCCTCATTTTTACGTTCTTTCTCATGGTATAGCATAAATCGAATTTGGTTCAAATGCGCACTTGTCTAAAAACTTACATGGGTGCACCATTTTAAGAAAATGCATGCTGCCTCATTATACAGACGTTTTTGACGTGAAAATTCTTGAAAACCGTGTAAAGTCATTGACAAACTTAAAAACATCAAAATTTTGAAACGTTACATTACTGGGCTACGTGCAGTTGAAATCTGAACACAAAATAGGGACTTTTCACAAGAAAAGAAACAGACGGAACAAAAAAATGATACTGTTCGATTTCTGGCGTTCGAAACGATTCCATAGTTCGGGACCATTGTCGCTTCGGCATAAAATTCCCTCCATCCATTTTGTTACCGTAGCTCTTTTGCCGACGATTCTGTAGCAAAATCTTTTTGACGTCGACGTCTCGTATGCTTACGAATTCTGATGATGAAACATTTCAGAAACAATGCCGTTATATTCGGATGCACACCTTGAGTTAATTTCATAACGTAGTCGCCTTATTTCAAATGAATAGCCAAGAATAAAGCAATGTTATTCTGACGCTTATTTCCCTAGACGTCAAATACACTTTATCCGTAAGGACGTTCGTTTAACGCTGAAAGGCAGGAGAAGTAACAATAGAAAGTATTATTTGTCAAATAGCCATGCCAAGATAGCCTTTGCAGAAAGGCTCTTTGCAGAGCCACTGCAGAAGATGAGGGTGTGGTTAGGCGCCTGTAAAATCGGTTTAAGCCCCCCCCCCCCAGTTATGTTATACGAGCGTATTACTAATCGTACCAAGGCGATACTTCTGCTGTAGTTCGGGAAACTGAGTGGCCGCCTATTTGGGAATAGCTGCTTACTCGGCTTACAACAGGTTGTTAAATTTAGCAGTATGACGTGTCAAAGTTGACTGAGGCGTTTCTGTTGACGTCAGTATATTTCTTATTTCCGCTCGAAACATTGACTGTGGGTACACACTAGAACGACTCGGCGAGGCGGTTCTAATTTATGCACGTTTTCATTTTTTTTTTATTTAAGGTCGGGTAATTGAGTGGCCGCATATTGGGAAATAGCTGCTCACTCGGCTTACGATATGTTTTCCAAGTATAAGTACATGTACCTAATTGACAATTAAGTTTCCCCACCTAGGTTTTGGAGTAAGAATTTCTTTCTGATTGCGCCTTTTCCTGATCGCTGCCTGCCTGTACCTTTTTTATGTTTGAAATTAGGTTACTGACTAGGAAAACTCTGTTTATTCCGATGTCTGTTATATTTCACCAGTACTTATTATAAATGACGATTGTTTCCTTTTTGTTCTAATTCTTAATATTATTGTAACGGGATAGTCTCCCTTGTAGAATACGTTGGTGCAACGTATTAGCGGCATATTAGCGGGCGGGTAGTAATATGCAAATTAGAAACTCGAAACTTTGTGATTAGAGTAAGTGTTAGGTATATAGCGCAGTAAACCACCCTTGGTGGATGAGCATGCTTTTCCACCGACGGGGTTTGCTGTGGCTTTGCTCGGCTGTTCGTTACATTTGGTGGCAGCGGTGGGATGATGACAACTGCCAGAACGGAGTTGCCTTACCCATGTAGTCCCCAGGCCAAGACTCGGGGCGAGTCTTCTCGGAGGGGGAAGTAATGTAACGGGATAGTCTCCCTTGAAGAATACGTTGGTGCAACGTATTAGCGGCATATTAGCGGGTAGTAATATGCAAATTAGAAACTCGAAACTTTGTGATTCGAGTAAGTGTTGAGTATATAGCACAGTTAACCACCCTTGGTGGATGAGCATGCTTTTCCACCGACGGGGTTTGCTGTGGCTTGGCTCGGCTGTTCGTTACATTATGTTGACCTATTTTCAATTTTATCCAAACATTTGGAAGCGTCTTGATTATTGGTTGTCCTTTTTGTTTTTGTTTTAAAATCTGGCAAGTCTTCGACTGGAATCGGCTTACTAGAAAAAAATGTTGTCTGTTGTTGAGCATATCTTTGTGATCTGAATGTATTGAATATGTTTATGATGTTATTTAAGGATGTTGGCTGCCAATGAAAAAGTATACACACTTTTTTTCTAACCGCTTTTATTTTTGAGTCCAAAACATAAAATAGGATATATGAAAACAAAACAAATATAGGGCAGTGTGCGTTTTTTCAAGCTACATGCCTATGAATTAGAGCTCTAAACACCATGTTGGAAAATTAGAAAAAAAAAAATCATTTCCTTCACGGCAGCCCCCGTGGCCGAGTGGTTAGGAGCGCTTATTTCATTACCGCACTTAAACATTCGATCATCTCACCGCTATGTCTGTTGTGGGTTCGAGTCTCACACGGGGCACATGCCAGGCAAGCCAAGGTATGCTTGCGGATGTGTCAGGTGTTTTTTCTCGGGGCTCTCCCGTTTTCGCCCCACATACTGATTGGCCCGTTTCATATGAGCTGCAATAATCTTGAAAGGGACGTTTAACTGTATAAAAAATCTTTCACATATACCTTCTTGAACAAAACAGTATATCACGAATGCTTTAAAAAAAGTTTAAGTTACGCTCACTAGTTTGGACCACATTCCCACATAAAGGATCACGTTCGAATTAGCATTCAGTTTGCCTATATTTTGAAAGCCTGTAGCTGGAAAAATACGAAAGTTATGACTGTAAGCATGTGTTTTGAAGAAAGCCTGATATATTGTGCACTCAACAAAATAAACTCTGTTTGAATAGTTTACTTATACTTGCCATGGCTTCAGTTTTTTTAGGGCATGGGTAATTCTTTTGACAAAAAATGTTGATTCAGAAAATCAAAATTATCGACCATATCCATCAAATACATGTCAATATAACATTTGGGACATAATAAGATGTTGCATGTGGCCCCGTATTCATAAAAAGGAAGTAAAAAATATTGCATTCCTTTGGTCAATAATTATATTGTCCATAACTTTTGAGCATAAACTGTATTACTACCCTATTTACTGAGGTATATCATAAATACACACCTTATACATGCAATACCAAGATTTGAGTAGTGTGTCTGATAAATGTACCTTGTACATGGGTGCTACATCAAAACTTTATTGTTTGTGCTTTATGGCAATAAAACTGACCCAGAGAACATTTTTATGTTTATCAAAGAATAAAATCTCCTGTCAAAGCAGATCTTGACTTGTCTCAAATATGCTTCGTTATGAACCTCATAGCAGTCTTCACAATGCAAAGCTAAGATAAAAGCACGAATTTGGCGCAGAGAAAGCTTAAGCTTAATTAAAACACATCAGTACAGAGACGTAAATTTCTAAAACAAAGAATATCCGTATAACATGTCTGATGGATTATTTGGTTGAAAATCTGAAGGGAGACTTTTTCCTGACATGACTAAACCATGTTCAGCCATGTAGAAAGTGTATAAAAACAAGCTACAGGCTTGCACACAGGTACATTATTTAGTTTTTGAGGATTTTGACAGCCTTCCCCCCCCCCCCCCGAGATCAAGAACGCCATTTGTATATGATATGTATATTGGTAAAATTCAAGTACATGCAAAAGGATTTTGTTGATCTCGGGGGGGGGGGGAACACATCTTTAAAAAATATTTCTGTTTCCTATATGTTTAATAGGGGGAATTATATTTTCAACCCAAATTTTCAAAAAGGAACATCATCAACCAAGAAAACAAATTTCGGGATGATTCAAGAACCAGATCAGCTATTGTTTAGAAGATATTTTTTTTCATTTCCGCTATATTTTTTGTTTCTAAATTTCTATAGGCAGATTTCTATTGAAAAGAGACGTTCTCCTTTGCAACTTGAAGTCGATGGCATTTTTTTTCAATTCATTTAACAACCCTACAATTAACTTAAAATATCGAAAAAAAAATATTTATTAATGTGCCAAATCCACATTTATGGGTGCATATTTTTTCTTGTATTTTAACACAACATAGAACTTGTTCATATTGTTCGAATAAAAGAATGATATATATAGGATAGTGTACAGATAGGACAAAACCAACAACTTGAAAATCGCCCTTTTGAGCCTTATTTCGGCTATTTTATTTCTTAAACCCAATTTCATAAAACAATTGAAATTTTTAAAACTAGCACATTAAAGAATGAAATACTGATAAAGAAGAACTACATCCACTACTGCTAAAATAAGCATCAAATCAATGCAAGAAAAAAATTGAGGACAATCTATTTTTTTTTTTTTTTTGAAAAGTTGCAGAAAGTGGTGTGAAATATAAAGAATTTTTTTTTAATAAATTGGCAATTTTCATGGCTCGGTCAAAGCATATCATCCAAATGTATTGAAATATAAAATATGGGAAAATAGCTGCAACCATTTACGAGATATTCAACAAAATAAAAAGGTACAAGTAGGCAATGATCAGGAAATGGCGCAGTCAGAAAGAAATTTCCTTTAAAAAAAAAACCTAGGGGTGGGAAACTTAGGTACTTATACCAAGAAAACATATCGTAACCCGAGTGAGCAGCTATTCCCCAATAGGCGGCCACTCAGTCATCCGAACTGAAGTAAAATATGAAAACGTACATAAGGCACAAACGGCACAAAAATTCGACACCAAAAACACAAAACAATTAGAACCACAACAGAAGTATCGCCTTGGAACGATCAGTAAATTATAAAATTACTGGGAGGAAGTTCCAAAATGTCAATTGTTAGCAGCGAAAATCCTTAAATAATTTTTCTCGGTGGTCTTGCATCCAAACATTTGATATGTATCTTTCGGACAAAATAACGGAACACTTTTTCTGCAAAGATCCAATCGCATGATAGTAATTAAAGAATGACGTCATTGGAAATCGATTTCGGCAAGTTCTTTATTTGAAGAGCCTTTCTACTGCTAGATTGTATCGCTAGATGACTTACGTGGTATTTATCGGTAATAATTGGTGATTCCGTGCTCAATTAAGTGAATAGGAACCATTAAACTTCAGACGAAATTTGAATACATCGTAAAACGAAATGCACATGCAATAACATTTTTGATAGAGTTTTATGCCTTCTGTTTGTTGCATGAGAATCAGAATTTTATTACAAAAACACGCTCATGCAATAAACATAAATATTTTAAAAAGATACATTTGATATTTTTGTTTATTTTGCTCTAAACATAGATTGTGGGAAAACTTTAGAACCGACTCACCGAGGCGATTCAAGCGAGTAACCACAACCCGTGTTTTGTATCAAAAATAAAGAAAACATATACCCCTGTTAAACCCAGTTTTACTATAAAAAAAGTGTGGTATAGTTTAGGGTTATAAATACATGGAAATGTTTGTGTGAAGGTATGGCTGAAAGTTTTCATAAATGAACTTTTAATTTTGTGTAAAAAAAACTTTAGCTTTTATGGATACATATGAGCTAATCTAGTGAACTTATGACTTGTTATGTTTATTGTTTATTTCTACTGCCAGTTTGGTTTTCGAACACAGCCAATAACAGGAAAGAGTGATTATTTTTCTTCACAACTTTTCTAGCACATTTTTTGGAAACCCATAACATCAATTTGACTTAGTCTTGCAGACATTTCGCGCTGATTAAACATTCAAAGCTTTATAAATGCAGCCAGACGACATTACATCAATGGATATCAGAGGGATTGCACTGGCTGTGTTCCTCGCCGGTATTGGTAAGTTCACTTTAAAAGTTTATCATATACAGTGATCTTTTTTTTTCAGATGTAAAAATTGAAAAACTCATTGGTCGGAAAAAATTATATTTTTAATATTTTTGCTCAAAACATGGATCGTGGGTACATGTTAGAACCGCATCGGCATCACAGCGAGGCGATTCTAACGAATACCCACAGTCTAAGTTTTGGGTAAAAAAATACTCATTTACACCCCATTTTTACTGTATAAAAGTGGGATTTAAGGGGGTTTATATTTCATGGACATGTTTATCCTGATGTTATAAAGTCTAGGGCGAAAATAAATTCCCTGAGTAGAAAACGAATATTTCAGAAGACGATAAAAATTTGTTTCATAAAGCTATAGATCAGATTATGGGTACCGATTGCCACTACCTGGTTTAAGATGGTTCTTGCGAGTAGTCGCAGAATATGCTTAGCAATAATCGTGAAAAAAACTATATAAAGAATAATGTTTTTGATCTGAACAGCGAAACCAATGCATATCAAAAATGAGTTATGGTAATTTTGCATACGTTGCACTAAATAATAATACTACGTTTTGAGCTAAATAATAATATTACTTTTTGAGGAGGAATATATATCATCTCGTGAGTTGAAAACATTGAACTTTTCACTCGTGCTAAGTAGCGTGAATGTTCTGATGTTTTCAACGCACTTGATTAAATATATTTGGTAACCACCTACAGAGGAAATAACCTCTCTCCATATAATAACCGATTGTTTTACATGCCACTTCCACGTGACATGAACTGCCATGTTTACAAAAAACCTTTGATTAAACGGACACAGTTCAGAATCTGTGCAATTAGATCCAAATGTCGACGATAAGTTGTCTGGTGGGAAACAAACTAAATAACAAAAAGAAAATGAAATGACATTAAAAGAATAATTATACAATAAGCCGAATGTCAGCTATTTTAACAAAGGTGGCATGAGCTTATTTGAATAATATGAAGGCGCACATAAATAATAATTAAACGTACATTAACGTATCAAGACGCACATAAAAGATACAAACAACACAAAAAAGTAACATAAAAACATTTGGAACCACAACAAAAATAACTCTATTGAATCGACAGGAAAAATAATTACTTATTTTATTGTTTATTTCAATAATATGAATGCAGATACTGAGATAACTCGATTTTGCGTTACACGATTTATAACATGGGGGAGTTTGAAAATCCGATAGAGAAACAAGTGCGCAAGCACGAGGTTTTTTTTTTTTATATGATTTTCAATTTCCCGATTGTTATAAATCTCGTATCACAAATTTCAGTCGATCCATTTTAATGAAATTCGGAATAAGGTAGATCTAGCTCGTTCATTTTTAGAAGACTCGAGAATATCAAACTTATTTCGTTCCCCTACAATTTCCTAAAATGATGAACGGGTCAAGCAAACATCATGGCCCCGTGCTCTTGACATACATTTGACTAGCTCCAGTGACTTTGATAACAATCAGTCGAGGCTTGCATTTATTTAACTGTTTGTCACTTGTCCTTTTTACATCTTTCTGGCACGTACCATGACGTCTTTCGACATTTTAACTATACATGTATATCGCTATATACTGCCACACAAACTCGCGGACATTTAAGGCACTTTCACGGTGGATATATATTTCACCAAATGCATGCGCTACATGTATCTCGGTATCCAGGGTGTTCATGTTATGGTTTCGTTTATGCTAACCTGTTTCTTTCTTTCTCACGTTTATAGATTTGCTGTCGTTATATCATTCGATAAAGGCACAATATAGACCTAATACTAAGTGGAAAACTGTAAGGGCGCTTATAATTCGATTTCTGGAATTCATTTGTCGCATTCAGGAAAATAAGACTATCAATTAAGCCATACCGCTATGGTCCTTTTCATATACTTTTTATTGCATTAGTTGAAGGGAAATGTGTTCGATATCTTACTTTCCATAAAATGGCAAGATACATACGTACGTATTACACAAAATTAGACAAATTATCAGAAAAGTTGTCTGCTACATGTTTAAGCGACGGCGATGTATAAAAGTGTGTCATCTTTAGTTATTGTAGCTTATTTCGAGAACTTCACACTTCATTGTTTGTATGTACAAAATACTTTCAGTTTTATTCCATATCTAGGAATCAAAGAGTGTTAAGCTTTGCCTTAAAGAAGACAAAAAACAAATTTTGTTACATTATCTTAATTCTTACAAAGTTAAAATGCTTTTTCTAGTCTTAAGGGACAGTAGAAGGGCTTAAGTGACCAAGAAATTGTGAACGTGCATTTTATTTGAACAGTTACCAAATCATTCATTCAATTCTATTAAATGATTGTTTGTTTGTTTGTTTGTTTGTTTGTTTGTTTGTTTGTATTGAGGCTTAATGTCCTATCAATTAATTTTCAATCATGTCCGGACGGGGTCAACACTTCCTGGGTTTACTCAATACTATGGAGAGTTAATGTGTCTTGCGCAAGGACCCAACATATTGCCGCTTTTGGTGTTGAAACCCAGGACCTCTCGAATCGTAGTCCGATGCTCTACAACTACGTCACTGCGCTCCACAATTTCCATTCATAAAACATTAAGAACGCTAGATGTTTGTTCTATAAAACGGAACATAAAAAATATGTAGACTGAACGGATTTTCTTTATGTCGAAACTCTTAGGATATTCCTACTTAAAAAAAATTCTGAAGCGTGTGACTGAAAGTGGAATATACTTAAGCCCCATGTAAACTTAGCGGATCGTAAGACCGATCCTAATTGATTTTTGGCGGTCCTTTGAAATAATTAACTCAAGAGATCATTAGAAGGACACAAGGACATTCAAAAATGTCTGATATTTTTATTGAAGATGCACTGGTGTTGTATGAAATAATGAAGCTGCTCATTCGGCTTACGATATGTTTCATGGTATGGGTACCTGATTGTTAGTTTGGTTTTTTCCCACCTCGGTTTTTGGAGTGGGAATCTTTTTCTGATTGCGCCTTTTCCTGATCTTTGCCTACTTGTACCTTTTTAAAGCATAATCTTGCAAAAATAATCTGAAGTATCTGGAATCATCCTACGCTCGTTCCTAGCGTTCTTGAATAATCGCAGGCTTAAAAAATCCGTCGCAGGCGTTTTTTTGACATGTTCAACATTCTGAAAACAATCTCAATCAGGTCTAACGATGACCATTGGGTAGTATGCCAGAGACGTACCGTAAAATTTGAGTGAGTGCGTCCATTCGTGTAAATTAGGTAATAAACCGTTTGTTTGTTTTCTATACGTAAATTAATTTGATGCTTAAATAAGGCTACAAAAGGGATCGCTTAATCGGTCTAAAAATGTTTGCACCACATCGGGACATATATAAGGCACTGTCTTAATCTAGTATATTTGGCAAAATCGAAGGATTGTTTTACATTCGAAAGGATGGGTCTTGAGATCATGAAAATTTCTAAAGATTGGTCTTTATATCACATTATCTTAAGGTGGGACTGGGCTTTTAGACCCTCTTCATACGATCAAAACCACAACAAGCAAATGTTACCTTGTAAGAGCTAAAAGCAAAACCGGAACAACAAAAGCTGCTAATGACAGTAGACAAACAATACTCCCTGTCTAACGGACTAACTTAATCGACTTTACCACCTACAGTTAGAATTAATGGACAATTCAGCAGCACCATCACACTAACGACACGAGTAGAATTGTAATGTAATATTTCGTTAGTGTAAAGACAGGTTATCCTGGTTAATCAAGTGAATTTCGTTTTTGATACACCAGTAGCGCCAAAACAAGGAGGCTTGAAAAGGTGATGGGCCGCAGTTTCGGCAACTTAATGTATGTTTTCATATTTTAAGTTAAGTTAAGGTAACTGAGTGGCCACCTATTGGGAAAATAGCTGCTCATTCGGCTTACGAAATGTTTTTATGGTATACGTACCTGATGATTAGTTTGGTTTTTTCCCACCTCGGTTTTTGGAGTGGGAATCTTTCTCTGATTGCGCCTTTTCCTGTTCTTTGCCTACTTGTTACCTTTTTAAGCCTCTGAACAGATAAACCATTCAGATTTATGACGGTCAATCTCTAAATACACTCCCAACAGGTACATGAATGTTGATGTCCGGGTGCTGTAGATGTTTATTACTTGTATTAGTCTTTGCAAACTATACTCATCTATTTATTTATTCATCTGATTATTTAATTAATTGGTTCATTTCT
Organism: Rugalucina vietnamica; assembly: GCA_964017185.1. Classification (NCBI taxonomy): domain Eukaryota; kingdom Metazoa; phylum Mollusca; class Bivalvia; order Lucinida; family Lucinidae; genus Rugalucina; species Rugalucina vietnamica. Next base: position 62,312,041 of record OZ024877.1, read on the forward strand.
ATTTATTTTTTATTTGTTTATTATCATGGAAGAACATATTCTATGTTTTACAATATTTTTTTTTTATTTTTCCGATCCTCAGGGATTGTTTGCAATCAGTTTGCATTTTTCTATCTTTTCATATCTTTAACTACCATATCAATTTATTTTTTCCCACCTCGGTTTTTGGAGTGAGAATTTTTTTCTGATTGCGCCTTTTCCTGATCGTTGCCTATTTGTACCTTTTAATATCAGAGTTCTTGTGGTTGTGCCGTTTGGCAGCCCATAAAAGCCTCCAAGTACATTCATTTAATGCTCTTATTTTCCAATCTTCAGTTTGCATTTTTCTATCTTTAGCTACCATACTAAATGTTGTGAACCAGTGCAGAAGGTGAGACTGAGTTTAGGCGACTGTAAAATCGATTCAAGCCCCCCCCCCCCCAGTAATTTTATATTATTGATCGTTCCAAGCCGATACTTCTATTGTGTTTCCATTTATTTAATGGGTTGGAGTAGAATTTTGTGATGTTTGAAGCTTATATACGTTTTAATATCTTTATTTCAGTTCGGGTAGCTGAGTGGCCGCCTATTGGGAAATAGCTGCTCATTCGGCTTACGATATGTTTCTTAAGTATAAGTACCTAACTGTCAATTTAGTTTTTTCAAATCTCGGTTTTTGAGTTGGAATTTCTTTCTGATTGCGCCTTTTCCTGATCATTGCCTGTGTTTTAAATGTAAATATATGAAAATTTCAAAAGCTATACACTTTTTGGGACAAAAAGTGTAAAATTGCACATTTGTGGATACATTGATTACCAATGGCATTTTTACTAAAGTTTTGATTCTGCATGTGATCTGTATAATTGCAGTTTTAGAAAAACAATGAAACATTTTGAATCTTTGAGAATTTGTAGGTTTTACAAAATTAAGAAAAAATGGCATTTTTGGAAAATTAGCAAGTTGTTTTGAAAGTTGCCTTTAAACAACAAAGTTAACAAGGACCCATGTATTCTAATGTTATGACAGATAAGCACACATCCCGCGTGACTGTTCTTATCATGTTCATAAAAATAAGACAAATCCGTTTTCTGTAATTCCGGTTTGTATGCAAGTATATTTAATTTTGATTTTACAATTACCATTCTGTATTTTTTTCGGTTTTTATGTGCCATTGTACTGTTGTGAGGTTGAACAACAGGTTCCATAATTTGGAAGGTACAAAGCGAATTGTCCAAGTAAAGCAGCGTAAAGTTGGTGCATTATTTCGTAGAGTTTCCAACAGAATCTAACTGGACCAAATAAAGCATCAATTTTACGCTGCTTTGCTGGGACAACTTGCTTTGTTCTCATCAATTTTTTGTTTTGGATAAGATGTTCAACGCTCACTCATTTAAATGGCACCTAAAATTGAAAAAAATAAGAAAACAGTACTTGGAAAATCATTTTTTTTGCATACAAACCAGAAGTACAGCAAACGGATTTGACTTTTGTTTATGAAACTTGCCAAACAAGTCATATGGAGCATGTATTTATTTGACATAACCTTAGAATGCATTTTCGTTGTATTTTCGCTTTTTAAAGAAAATTTTCGAAACCACTGAATAATTTTTCCGAAAAAAATGCCATTTTTAAACATTTTTGTAAAAATAAAGATTCTCGAAATTTCTAAATGTTTTATTGTTTTTCTCACACTGACATTTACAATGAAACCTTATAGACTTCTGGCTGAAAAAGGTCCTGCTCCCCCCCCCTAGGGAATTTTTCAGACGTAGTCTATCTTAAAGAACAGTCTTTTCTGATTCAAATGAGAGATGTTTGCACTTTGTACGCCGGGGCGTAACGGTGTAACAGCTATTTAAAAATAACAACTGTTACCAGCTTATTATTTTGCAGTGTTCTTTGATTGAGGATGAACAATAGGTTATTTTACCATAATTCTACCATTTTTCTGTAAGATTCTTCGAGGAAAATATGTGGGATGCATAATTTTATCAAGTTGACATATATGGGTCTCTATCTGTATAACGTATGTAACGTATGTAACAAAAATATGCGAATTTACATTTATAAACAAATAAGGTTTTCAGTAATAGTTTCTGTGGAGTACAAATCTGCAAACATCAATGTGCAAGGTAAGAATGTCATGTTTGTGTTATTTGCATTCAAATGAGAGATGTTTGCACTTTGTACGCCGGGGCGTAACGGTGTAACGGCCATTTAAAAATAACAACTGTTACCAGCTTATTATATTTGCAGTATTCTTTGATTGGGATTGAACAATAGATTGTTTTACCATAATTCTACCATTTGTCTGCAAGATTCTTCAAGGGCAATATGTGTGATACATAATTTTATAAAGTTGACATATATGGTTTTCAATTTGTGTAACGTATGTAACATAAATATGCGAATTTACATTAATAAACAAATAAGAGTTTCTGTAATAGTTTCTGTGGATTACAAAGCTGCAAACACCAATGTGCAAGGTAAGAATGACATGCTTGTGTTATTTTCATTTGCTAGATGTGCCTCAGTTGTAACCGTGTAACGCCAAGTTGTTTATATTTACATTTCATGTAATGTTACAGTGTTACCAATACTGCATGGGGTTAATTTGGCTTACAAAATTGATCATATATACGTTATGACTTATCATAGACCACTGAAACTTGATTTCATTTTAAAGTTTCTTCACTATAGCCGTTTCATCTTAAGGTAAGTTACGCATATTATCTTATTTGCATATTTGTGAATTTTAATTTAAACATTAAAATGGCCAAAAAAAATCATTAAAGACCCATAAAAACGTCTTTCAGGCCCAAGCTATCATCATTGCACATAGTTTATACCCCAGTGATACCATTTGACAATTTTACAGATGTTTTGGGTCTATTTGACAATTATCTCATTTGCATATTTATCAATATTGATATAAAAAACTATGAAAAGTTTGGAAAATCACGTAAAAATAACATTTATACTTACATAATTACTAGTGTCTGGCATGTCAATAGACCTAGAATGATAAAAGTTGTAGCAGCTTGATGCTTTGGGCTATGCAATTTGTCTTCTAGTCTGATAAATGAATAACTTATTTTAAGTTTAATGAATATAAATGCAATTTTTACAGACTGGAGAAGAATCGCGGAAAATAAGAGGGTATACCTTACAAAATGGCTTGTGTCTAGATTACTAATAGCACTTCTGTACTGAATCTGGTATCAAATGATTGCTATGACAATGAATTATAACACTGTAACCTGATATATAAACCTTCTTATCTGATAAAGGTCGCTAATATTAGAATTAGACTTCATAAATAAGAGAAAATAAGACAAAAATGAAGAGATAAACCAACAAAATCACTTATATCCCGGCTGCGCATTGCCTTTAGAGGGCTTAATTGGTATCAGATATTTGCTTGGACGATGCACCATTTCCCAGTGCTCTTATATACAAATCATATAAGATTTACTTTCATGGATATTCATAAAACGTTGATAAAAATGGTAAATAGCAAAAAAGTAAGGGTTTCCAGCAAAGGGACGAGTGTACCTTTGCTTTACCTCATATGTTTTGTGGTATGTATACATGACAACATGACAATAATTCATATATTTTGTGATAACATGACAACAATTCATTATTAAAGTGACCAAATAGTAACATTTGATGCCATTATGACTACTCGACAGCTATTGATATTGGAGATATAAGTGACTTTGTTGGTATACCCCTTCATGTTTCTGCAAATTTTCTCTATTTCTGAAGTTCTTGTTGCAATTCATGAAACAAACATTCATATGATTTATTCATAACATCATATGGTTAAAGAACATTGTCTTAGCAACCGGTCAATACCAATTTCAGCTGTCTAGGTATTCCAGTAGCCAAGATTCATCTGGTTTAATAGGGGTCCCGCCTCAATTCTTCGGCGGTTAATCGCTAACATCTAATTTAACCATTATATTTTATTAATGCTCATCAAATGACTTTTTATTATAGAAGGATGATAGAAAATTGCCCTTGCCATTTTCAGCACATTCAGGCTTAAGCTTGCTGAAAAACATAATCATTTTGTAGGTATACCTGCTTATTTGTTATGCATTTTCTCTAGTTTTCTAAAGTTTTCATTAATATTCATAAAACTGAAATTCAGATGATGTATTTAGAGGACTGAGGGCATTAGTCCATTGCCGTCACATTTATTTGATACCACTTTCAGCATTCTAGTTCAGGTACAAACTATTTTGTAGTAATACCCTAATTTTTCTGCATCTTTAAGAGATTTCTAAACGTTATAAAATAGTATTTATGGGGTCCAAAGACATGATTATCAGAACTGAATAAGATTTCTAGTTTTGTTTTACACCAAAAACTAAATTATTCATAGAGAAACGTGAAGTGTTGACACTTATTTTTGAAATGGCATCATTTACATCTACTGTAGAACGTCATTCTTTATTTATACATATATGTTACATACGTTACATTCCTCATTAAGATGTCTGAGCCTAGATACTTGGTGACACCCACTCAGAACTATAGTTCTCCATAAGCATGAAATATAAGCAAATAATTAACAATAGACTTCTGGCTGAAAAAGGTCCTGCTCCCCCCCTAGGGAATTTTGCAGACGTAGTCTATCTTAAAGAGCAGTCTTTTCTGATTCAAATGAGAGATGTTTGCACTTTGTACGCCGGGGCGTAACGGTGTAACAGCTATTTAAAAATAACAACTGTTACCAGCTTATTATTTTGCAGTATTCTTTGATTGAGGATGAACAATAGGTTATTTTACCATAATTCTACCATTTTTCTGTAAGATTCTTCGAGGAAAATATGTGGGATGCATAATTTTATCAAGTTGACATATATGGGTCTGTATCTGTATAACGTATGTAACGTATGTAACAAAATATGCGAATTTACATTTATAAACAAATAAGGTTTTCAGTAATAGTTTCTGTGGAGTACAAATCTGCAAACATCAATGTGCAAGGTAAGAATGTCATGTTTGTGTTATTTGCATTCAAATGAGAGATGTTTGCACTTTGTACGCCGGGGCGTAACGGTGTAACGGCCATTTAAAAATAACAACTGTTACCAGCTTATTATATTTGCAGTATTCTTTGATTGGGATTGAACAATAGATTGTTTTACCATAATTCTACCATTTGTCTGCAAGATTCTTCAAGGGCAATATGTGTGATACATAATTTTATAAAGTTGACATATATGGTTTTCAATTTGTGTAACGTATGTAACATAAATATGCGAATTTACATTAATAAACAAATAAGAGTTTCTGTAATAGTTTCTGTGGATTACAAAGCTGCAAACACCAATGTGCAAGGTAAGAATGACATGCTTGTGTTATTTTCATTTGCTAGATGTGCCTCAGTTGTAACCGTGTAACGCCAAGTTGTTTATATTTACATTTCATGTAATGTTACAGTGTTACCAATACTGCATGGGGTTAATTTGGCTTACAAAATTGATCATATATACGTTATGACTTATCATAGACCACTGAAACTTGATTTCATTTTAAAGCTTCTTCACTATAGCCGTTTCATCTTAAGGTAAGTTACGCATATTATCTTATTTGCATATTTGTGAATTTTAATTTAAACATTAAAATGGCCAAGAAAAATCATTAAAGACCCATAAAAAACGTCTTTCAGGCCCAAGCTATCATCATTGCACATAGTTTATACCCCAGTGATACCATTTGACAATTTTACAGATGTTTTGGGTCTATTTGACAATTATCTCATTTGCATATTTATCAATATTGATATAAAAAACTATGAAAAGTTTGGAAAATCACGTAAAAATAACATTTATACTTACATAATTACTAGTGTCTGGCATGTCAATAGACCTAGAATGATAAAAAAAGGTACAAGTAGGCAAAAAAGTTGTAGCAGCTTGATGCTTTGGGCTATGCAATTTGTCTTCTAGTCTGATAAATGAATAACTTATTTTAAGTTTAATGAATATAAATGCAATTTTTACAGACTGGAGAAGAATCGCGGAAAATAAGAGGGTATACCTTACAAAATGGCTTGTGTCTAGGTTACTAATAGCACTTCTGTACTGAATCTGGTATCAAATGATTGCTATGACAATGAATTATAACACTGTAACCTGATATATAAACCTTCTTATCTGATAAAGGTCGCTAATATTAGAATTAAACTTCATAAATAAGAGAAAATAAGACAAAAATGAAGAGATAAACCAACAAAATCACTTATATCCCGGCTGCGCATTGCCTTTAGAGGGCTTAATTGGTATCAGATATTTGCTTGGACGATGCACCATTTCCCAGTGCTCTTATATACAAATCATATAAGATTTACTTTCATGGATATTCATAAAACGTTGATAAAAATGGTAAATAGCAAAAAAGTAAGGGTTTCCAGCAAAGGGACGAGTGTACCTTTGCTTTAACCTCATATGTTTTGTGGTATGTATACATGACAACATGACAATAATTCATATATTTTGTGATAACATGACAACAATTCATTATTAAAGTGACCAAATAGTAACATTTGATGCCATTATGACTACTCGACAGCTATTGATATTGGAGATATAAGTGACTTTGTTGGTATACCCCTTCATGTTTCTGCAAATTTTCTCTATTTCTGAAGTTCTTGTTGCAATTCATGAAACAAACATTCATATGATTTATTCATAACATCATATGGTTAAAGAACATTGTCTTAGCAACCGGTCAATACCAATTTCAGCTGTCTAGGTATTCCAGTAGCCAAGATTCATCTGGTTTAATAGGGGTCCCGCCTCAATTCTTCGGCGGTTAATCGCTAACATCTAATTTAACCATTATATTTTATTAATGCTCATCAAATGACTTTTTATTATAGAAGGATGATAGAAAATTGCCCTTGCCATTTTCAGCACATTCAGACTTAAGCTTGCTGAAAAACATAATCATTTTGTAGGTATACCTGCTTATTTGTTATGCATTTTCTCTAGTTTTCTAAAGTTTTCATTAATATTCATAAAACTGAAATTCAGATGATGTATTTAGAGGACTGAGGGCATTAGTCCATTGCCGTCACATTTATTTGATACCACTTTCAGCATTCTAGTTCAGGTACAAACTATTTTGTAGTAATACCCTAATTTTTCTGCATTTTTAAGAGATTTCTAAACGTTATAAAATAGTATTTATGGGGTCCAAAGACATGATTATCAGAACTGAATAAGATTTCTAGTTTTGTTTTACACCAAAAACTAAATTATTCATAGGGAAACGTGAAGTGTTGACACTTATTTTTGAAATGGCATCATTTACATCTACTGTAGAACGTCATTCTTTATTTATACATATATGTTACATACGTTACATTCCTCATTAAGATGTCTGAGCCTAGATACTTGGTGACACCCACTCAGAACTATAGTTCTCCATAAGCATGAAATATAAGCAAATAATTAACAACATTAGATATAGCCATTAGAAACGAATATTCACACATTTTATGTAATTAGCAATTCAATATTTGGCTTATGAAACTGCGGGTAGGGTTGCTAAATAACTCATTTAGTATAATATATATAGTATAGGAATTTTCTATCTCCTCCATTGAACATGGTAATGTAAAAAAATCACATATTTTTGAAAAAAGCTGGAATGTGTAATTAAAAAAACAATCGATGTCACTCGCAATGCTAATTTTGAAAGGGTTATTTTAATATATGCTACAGACATTACACTATAGGTGTCAGATTATTGCTCAAGCAACTTTATTGTTGAGAATGGACATGTTTCATGCAGACTATATGAGATGGGTGAATGGAATAATAAAAATCTTATTTTTCTGACGCTAAAATTGCCATATCATTATTTTCATTAAAACATATTATGGTAACATATGTAACATACTGTAACAGACACATGCTCCAATGTACATAAAGCAAACATCTCTTATTGGAGCAAACTTGAATTGTCATTTAAGATATATGTTTGCAAAATATCTAATGGAATAGAGCATTAGACTGGCGTGTACTGGCATTCCTGCTATGTACAATGCCCTTCGTTATTCATTACATGTATGTTACATATGTTACATTCTGGATCAAAATCTTTGACCCAAGATACTTGGTTACAGATCCTCAGAGCCATGGTTCATGATAAAATATGCAAGAAACTATGATATATTTCCACCAGTTTCAAGTATTTGACATACTTCACGTTCATTGCAATAGAATAGTTCACATTTGAAACTGGGGGTAGGGCTACTAAATACTTCATTAAAGGCAATATATACATGATAGGAAAACAAACCTTGGTTTTTCTATCTGCCAATTAAACATGCTGATGGAAATAAGTCTCATATCTTCGGAAAAATGCATAGTGTAACAGTATAAGTAAATGATATCACTCAAAAGTGGTATTTTCAAAGGGTATCTTAAATTACGTTACGTATGTTACAGTAAGTGTGGGTCAAATTTTTGTTCAAACGATTTTAATATGTAGTATAGACATACAGCAAGCAGACAGTATGAAAAAGTTGAGTAAAATGATAAATTATTGTCATTTTTATGTAGCTGAAAACACCATATCATAATTTCTTAATTTTGTTTAGGTAACGTATGTAACAGGCTGTTACAGGATAACGCCCCAACGCTCAGGGTGCAAACATCTCTTATTCTACTCAGCTTGAATTGTTCTTTAAGATAGGGTATGTCTGCAAAATTCCCTAGGGGGGGGGAGCAATCGACCCTCTGGCTAGCAGCCTAAACGCTCACTCATTTAAATGGCACCTAAAAATTGAAAAAAATAAGAAAACAGTACTTGGAAAATCATTTTTTTTGCATACAAACCAGAAGTACAGCAAACGGATTTGACTTTTGTTTATGAAACTTGCCAAACAAGTCATATGGAGCATGTACTTATTTGACATAACCTTAGAATGCATTTTCGTTGTATTTTCGCTTTTTAAAGAAAATTTTCGAAACCACTGAATAATTTTTCCGAAAAAAATGCCATTTTTAAACATTTTTGTAAAAATAAAGATTCTCGAAATTTCTAAATGTTTTATTGTTTTTCTCACACTGACATTTACAATGAAACCTTATTGAAATTTTCATTGGTAATCATTTTTGTAAAAAACAAAAATGCAATTTTACTCCTTTTTGTCCCAAAAATTGCAGTACCATCAACACATTTAAATATCCCGCAAAGTCATTTTTTTATATTGGAAGTAACCAAAGATAATGTTAGAAATAACAAAATTTAAGTCAATCACAAAAATTATGCAAAAACAGGGCAAGATTTTTGATTTCAGTTTATAAAGTCATTATTGTGTCTGTTCCAGGCTTTTCACGTTTCCGGTACGTAAGTAAATTAAGTAAGTCAGTATTCTATTTCTTTACATCGCTGCGCGCTCACAAAACTTTTCCCTTTTCCACGACGTCCATGCAATGTCATCACAAAGATCAAATAAAGTAGTTCACACCATGGGCGCCCTACGCTTCCTGTTAATCATTGTATCACTCAAACACAACACCAAGTGCCAATAATAAAGTTTAATTGACAACACAAGATAAATACTTCTGCACAGTAATGGCTGACTTAGTTACACTTCTTACATGACGTCGTTGCTATGCATAGATGACAATATGACGTCACAATATACTGAAAGGTATGTAATTCATGCTGTATTCAGAATTATGTCCCTTAGATAAACTTTAACATTAATTATACTTTCTTTTTTTTGTTTTCCTTCTTTTTCTTCTTTAAAGTCTTAGTTCCCAAAGTTACGCCAAAATTTTATAAGAGCAAACTGAAATTGTTTTAGGGTTTGGCAAAGAAAAAATATTAAAATTAAAACCCTTAATTCATGAACAAGGCATTTCAAGAGTCACATGCACAAGGTAATCATTAATTATAGTAATGGTTAAACTTGCTATTATGAAGCTTTTACTGTCCCACTCGGTAGCTTTAATTTTCAAAGATTTACTTCTACGGATTCAATATGATGATGACTCAGCTTCCACTGTCTGATTTAGTTCCAATTGCTAGACTTAAGTAGACTATCAAATATCTGTTTAATCTGTTTCTCTGTCTTTGTTCCCAGTGCTGGCACCCATGTTTCCAGATTGTATTCTGATTGAGGCAGCAGCAGATTTTCCATTTCAGACTGAGCTCGTCTCTGTGGTCCATGGTGTACCTCTTTCATGTTATGAAGAATGCTGGATTTTCCACTGTTCTTTGCTGCATCTCCTCTTAGCTTTGATAATATCATTCCAATCAGTGTTGCATTGTTGACTGTTAAATTCCCACATTTTAACTTCAGTAACGAAATCTCCTTGATTAATGTGTTTCTCTCTTCTTGTAATACTGAAATTCTCTGATCCAAAGTAGGTATAGTCACCCTTGTCTTTTCCTGAGCAATATTCTGGAGACCTTCTATCTCTTCTTTCTATGATTTTTGCTCCCTATCTTTTACCGCACCCAAATCCATTATTTTCTCTGTCAAACTCATAATTTCACTCTTCAAGCTTACCATTTCAGCTTCAACCCTTTGGCTCGTCATCTCTCTGTCTCTCTGGTTGATTACATTGTACTGTTTGTTCCTCTTAATATTCTCCCAACTGTGAGGGCAGTCATTTAGTAAATGTCTAAATGACCCACAAGATTTACACAGTAGTCTGTTTCCATCTGTTCCTACAGGATTTATTCTTTTCCTCAACCCCGTTCCACTCAACTGTGTGTTACTTTCCTTGTCACTTGACTTTCTCTGTCTGCAAACACCTGCTGCAAAGTCATTCTTGTATATAGCTTTACACTTTGGCATTAATTTTAGATCCAATTGTTCCTTTTCACAGTTGACTGTTACATGTATATCTCCCGCATATTTTCTTAATGCCGCTTGAGCTTGCTCATACATCATGTCCTTCTCTGCAAAATCTATACCAGTTAATACAATTAGCCTCATTTCTCTGCTAATATTTGCTTTCCCAAGCATTTTAAAAGCTAATATTTTTTTGTGGCAAATTTATATTCAGCTTCTCCAGTTTCCTATATTTCATATCAAAACAAGCAATGAAATCCCTTATACTCTGATTGTCTGCCCTTTGGAAGTTTTCAAAATCCTCATACTTTTCAAGAGCATCCGATATTTTATCCTTTCCGAAAAAGGAATGTAGAAATTTAATCAGGATTTCCAAACCATTTTCTTGTTTTAAATCCTCCAAACTTAGTTGACTTAAAACCTTTTCCCTGGTGTCTGTTACATTAGCCTGCTTGGATCTGCTGATTTCAGTAACTTCACTTTAAGCTCTTAACTCCTGTTTATATAACTCAAAGTTCTTGGGAGAAAAATCTGGAGGATCAATTGTCATTGTCATGACCATCTTGAATTTCACAGGTAAAATACTAGTATACTACCTCAAATCTCAATGGTCTGTTCTTCATTCACATCTATTAAGTCAAAATTCTCACTGACCTCATATTATTCATTTCTCCCTTCTTCCTTTTGTCCAGTGCAATAGTCTGATAATTTAATAAATCCCTCAACACCAGACCTAGTCCAATCCAATGAGCAAATCCATTTCCTCCACAACTTCTACTCTGATACTTCTGTGGTGGTTCTTTTTGTTTTATGTCTTGTTATTTAAAATATTTTTGTGCTGTTGGCGCCTTATGTATGTTTGCATATTTTTAGTTAAGGTAACTGAGTGGCCACCTATTGGGAAAATAGCTGCTCATTCGGCTTACGAAATGTTTTCATGGTATAAGTACCTGATTGTTAGTTTGGTTTTTTTCCCACCTTGGTTTTTGGAGTGGGAGTCTTTTTCTGATTGCGCCTTTTCCTGATCTTTGCCTACTTGTACTTTTTCCATTTATTCTCTCGACTAAATCAATCTTCCTGCAGATACTGTCTCTGAAGATCAGTTTTTCGCTCTGCTACCAATTTGTTAATCATTGTATCACTCAAACACAACACCAAGTGCCAATAATAAAGTTTAATTGACAACACAAGATAAATACTTCTGCACAGTAATGGCTGACTTAGTTACACTTCTTACATGACGTCGTTGCTATGCATAGATGACAATATGACGTCACAATATACTGAAAGGTATGTAATTCATGCTGTATTCAGAAGTATGTCCCTTAGATAAACTTTAACACTTCCAGCACATTTCAGCTGTTTATGTATTATTCAGTCATGTATACAGTGTGTTAGCTGTGAAGCAGCACTTGAATTGAAAGAACGACAGCTGGCTAGTCCTCCAGCCCCAACTTGGCTTATAACCTGTCGTGATAGCCTGTTTTAATATCCATACTGAAGCCTTCTTTTTTGTTTGGGGGAAGGCGGGGCAGGATAATTTAAACAAAATAAATGTTAAATGAAGGATGTGTTAAGGACCTGATTTGGACGTACTTAAGGACGTGCTTAAAAATGAAAACGAATGAGAAGTGAGGCACGGTCTTGTCAATATCCTGGTGAATAAAGCAAGGACGTCGCGGAAACGTAGTGAGGTCTTGGTGGTCTGCAACAGGTTCCTAGCACGTCCATTATCGGACAAAATAATAATTTGCTTCTATAGCCAAGGTGGCCGGTCATGATCACCCCAATAAACAGAATGCTCCACATCAAAGGATTATCTTATCTCATTGTTGGAGCATTTGGATCTACCTAGAATAGGCTATATAAAGGACAATATGCACTAAGTACTGTACTGATATTGATTTCAATTCGCCTTTCAGTTGCCTCTACCCGCGAGAAAAAAAAAACTATTTCTCCTTGGGGTTCTCATCAGGTTGATCTGAGTCATCAGGGTATTATGCAATTATGTGTCTTTAAGACCGCACTTTGTGCGTCTGTGTGACGCCTTTCATAAGTCCTACCAGCTCTTATAGAAAACATCACCTGAGCGGAGAAAATGAGGAAGACCAGCAGTTACTCTACTAGAACAATTAACTGCTCTTGGCACAAACACATAGAATACATAAAGCAAAAAAGCATGGTCAAGAATTAACTTAATGAGAAAATTGAAATATAAACTAGATCGGAAAGCCCTGGAAACATTTTATTTGGTATTTATACGCCCAATTTTAGAATATGGTGATGTTATATGGGACAATTGTGCAAAATATGAAAAAGAAGCATTAGATAAGATACAAAACGAAGCAGAAAGGATAGCCATAGGTGCCACAAAACTGATCTCAATACCTGCCTTGTATAAAGAACTTAAGTGGAAAACCCTCAGCCAAAGACGTGAATCTCATAAGCTCACATTGTTCTATAAAATGATGAATCAACTCACACCAAATTACCTATCGTCCTTAGTCCCCCCGACCAGTCGGATCAATCTCACGCTACAATCTTTGTAATTCTAATTCTCTCCGAACTATTGATGCAAATACAACTCAGTATTTCAATTCTTTCCTACCGTCTACAATAAGAGCTTGGAATAAGTTCAACAGTCTACCGCTGTCAATTTATTCAAGTACAGCTTAAAAACAGTAAAAGATCGGACACCTGAGTATATCTACTTTGGCAGCCGCAGAGCACAGATACTTTACACAAGATTACGTACAAACTGTAGTTCACTAAATCTTGACCTTTTTCATAGAAACATTTCTGCATCACCTCTATGTCACTGCGGCAGCATTGAAGATAGTCAACATTTCTTTTTTCATTGTAGAACTTATCAGACACAGAGAACCGAACTCCTCAACACAATAGCACAATTCATGAACCCTAACTTACACTTGTTGTTATACGGTGACCCTTCTCTTAGTTTGGAAACAAACATTAAAATATTCGAATGCGTACATAAATATTTGATTGACACTAGACGTTTTTAAGGATACAAAATCTTACAATTAAACAGTATATTGCGACCTCTGTGATCAGATTTGATACCGGTCTGAGGTCTCCCCTGTTGTCTGCACTCACCCAACACTCCCCCCAATTTCAATATTTCATTAATAATTATGCCATAAAACGAAATAATCGAATATTTATTCATCTTACTGTGACAAATATACAGCCATAATTATCACAGTTAATATTTATCTCCAATAAAGGAGCGGAATTATATAAGTACTTTGCTTTCGTTCCAATCCTTTCTATTGTGTACTGTTATGTATTGTATGCATGTGTATATATGTCAACAAAGAATAAATATGTTTAAACTAACAATTAACACGGCCAAGTGTAAGTTCATATACTGGTTTGGCATATTAAGGGTTCCAAATGGGAGATAATTACAGTTGCAAACCTGAAAAATTGTTAGCGAACAAATACAAATAGGTAACAATTGCAGTTTAACAGGTCGGCTATTTCAAGACATCAACACACTCAAGATGCTTCGCGAGCACACTTTCCATACGGGCCTTTGCTTTGATTGACTAGTGAAAATAGTAGGATAAACCAAAAATAAGCAATGACCAGGAGAAAAGTGTATGGAAATCGCAACTGAATGGCAATCAAATCGGAAAATTTGTTCATAACGAAGAAAGATGAAATTAAACAATTAATCCAAAACAGAAATCGAGAACTACTTCATCCAAAGTGCATATTATATTTTCCTTTTGTTCCTTTCAGATCAGCGATGGTATTCTAAGAAATCAGAAAATTATATTTTATCTGTTTAGAACCATTTTCTAATCAACGTTTAATATATATGTCGCCATTTGGATTATGCTAGTCTTTGTATCGAATACCCTGTTGAAAGTTGCAAACTTACTGTAATTCTCTTTGCCTGTATTTTCCCAAATTTATAGGGTCACTGAAGTGGCTTAAATAGTCGAAACCGCGGTTTTGACCAATCCCTTTTCTCATTAATATGGCCACTGCTCTTAAAGGATCTCAGTTTACTAGGATCTCAGGATACTAGTCTTTGTATCGACTACCTTGTTGAAAGTTGCAAAATTTCAATAATTCTCTTTGGCTCCATGTTGCCAGATCTAAAGTGTCACTGACGAGACTTTAATAGTCGAAACCGCGGTATGGCCCAACCCCTTTCTCATTAATGTGTTCACTGCTCTTACGGGATCTCAGTTTTATTTGTTATTACTGCAGCTGGTGTTGTGCCGTGTAGCGGCCTTAAAAAGTCTCCCCGTACATCATTCATAGTGCAGGTAATATATTCATTTGGTCCTTTGAGATCAGCGAGTATATTCTGATAATTCAGAAAGTTATTATCGGTCAAAATTCATTTTCTAACCAATGTTTAATATATTTGGTCCCATTTAGATAATATCGACTACCCTGTTGAAAGTTGTGAAATTTCAGTAATTCTCTTTGGCTCCACGTTGCCAGATCTAAAGAGTCACTGACGAGACTTTAATAGTCGAAACCGCGGTATGGCCCATCCCCTTTCTCATTAATGTGTTCACTGCTCTTAAGGGATCTCAGTTTTAATTTTTATTTGTTAATACTGCAGCTGGTGATGTGCCGTGTGGCGGTCCTAAAAAGTGTTCCCGTACATCACCCATTGTTCAGGTTATATTTTCTTTTTTGTCCTGTCAGATGAGCAAGTATATTCTGAGAAATAAGAAACTTATTATCGGTCATGATACATTTTTTAATCAATGTTTAATATATTTGGCCCCATTTAGATAATACTAGTCTTTGTATCGACTACCCTGTTGAAAGTTGCAAAATTTTAGTAATTCTCTTTGGCTCCATGTTGCCAAATCTGGCCCATCCCCTTACTAATTAATGTGTTCACTGCTCTTAAAGGATCTCAGTTTTACTCAGTTTTAATTTTTCAGTTTTATTATTGGAAAAATGTGATTCACGTAGAGATTTCATTCTTGCGAGGCAAGCACATTTGAAAATTGTTTTCAAAAGTTGAAGGTCAGAATCAGAATCAGAATCAGAATAGTTTACTGGTGACACGCCAAATGACATTATTTCACCAGGGGGTTCGGATGGGGGGGGGGGCGGAAATTAGTCCCTTGAACGCACGAGTGAAGCGAACTTGGACACACAATCATCTGACATTTCAGCAGTAGAAAACAGAGAGTCAGGGAGGTCATTCCAGTCCCTGATAGTCTGGGGAAAGAAACTACATTTATAGGCCTCTATACTAGCAGATGGAAGCTGAAATGCCTTGGAGTGGCTATTTCTACAACGCCTAGTCTTTGGGATAAGGTCATCTGTAGGAATTCTGGCTTTACCCTTCAGACCTTTGTATAGTAATATAAGTCGATTATCCGTCCTCCTTTTCTTGAGAGATTCCCATCTGAGTTGTTCAAGAATGCCAGTCATACTACCTTCCTCGAAAGTATAATTCCTAGTTACAAATCTAGCGGCACGATTCTGAACCTTCTCCAATTCCTCCTGGAGGCATTTAGTATGAGGATCCCAAACAGAACTTCCATATTCCAGGACTGGGCGCACCAGTCCTTTATAAGCTGCTTCTTTAACATCTTGGGGGCAAGAAAATAAGTTTCTCCTCAAGAATCCAAGTGTTCTATTGGCTTTAGTACAGATATTATTGATATGGGTATTCCACTTGAGGTCATTTGTAATTGTTACACCTAGATATTTAATGCTATCAACATTTTCCAAAACCGTTCCCTCGAGGGTGTACGAGGCCTCAATTTTATTTATACGCTTATTTGTCAGCTGCATCATGTTGCATTTGACAGGTTGAAATCTCATGCCCCATTTTCGGGCCCAGCTCCCTAAAAGGTCAATGTCTTTCTGAAGTTTCAATGTATCTTCTACTGTTTTAATTTCACGGTAACAAACACAGTCATCAGCAAAAAGCCTGATTTGAGAGTCAATGCCAACGGGTATGTCATTTATGTACAAGGAGAACAACAATGGACCGAGAACGGTGCCCTGAGGGACACCGGGCACAACAGGGGCCCAGTCAGATTTAACACCGTTAACTACTACCCTTTGCTGCCTGAAGCACAAAAAAGCATTTATCCATTCCAATGTCTTTCCACCTATACCATAACTAAACAATTTGCTTTTAAGAAGTTCATGTGGAGGGGTGTCAAAAGCTTTTTCAAAGTCCAAAATAAAAGTGTCAACCTGACCCCTTTTTGTCCAATATTTTTGCCCAATCATTTATCACTGTATTTAACTGAGTTTTACAACTATGCCATTTCCTGAATGCATGCTGTTTGTCCTACAAAAGATTATACTGGTCAAGATGACCCATGATATTTGAGCAGACAATATGTTCTAGAAAATTGCAAGGAATACAAGTCAAAGAAACTGGGCGGTAATTACAAGCAAGGGACCTGTCACCTTTCTTGAAAAGTGGACAAATATTAGCAAGTGACCATTCCTTGGGGATTTCACCCGTATTGATTGACTGCTGGAAGAGATGTGCAAATACAGGTCCTAATTCTTTTGCCAATTCTTTAAGGACTCTAGGATGGAGTTCATCAGGTCCTAAGGCTTTAGATGGGTTCAGACCTTTAAGGAGTTTTGTTACTCCTTCGTTTGTTACAACAATTTCATCCATGAATGGGGCCGACCTATCCAGAAGTGGGACTTGGTTGTGTACCGTTTTGGTGAATACATCTGTGAACTGTCCATTAAATTCTTCTGCTTTTTCGAAATCTGATTGAGCAATACCACTTCCAATTTTCTTTTTCAAAGGGGAAATGCCTTGGGTATCTTTCCTCTGACTATTGATATACCTATAAAAATCCCTGGGATTAGCCTTAACGTCCCCTACCAAGTTATTGACATAAAGGTCATGCTGCTTCCTTATATCAGCTTTGATTTCCCTTCTTAAGTTTTCAAATTTAGATCTAATTTTTGCACTTCCAGTTTTCTTAGCTTTTGCATGAGTTATATTTTTCCTGCGAATCTTCCTCCTTATCTCAGGAGTTATCCATGGGACAGAAGAGACAGAGCGACTTGTTTTTGATGGGATATGCTTATCTGCCGAGTCCTGAATGAAAGATGTAATAAGATTGAAATTTTCCTGAACCGAACGGGTATCCGAGTAGCCATTGAAATACTTTTCCTTTGCAAATTTTAATGTTTCTGCCCTCATAGATTCATAATCACCTTTCTGGTACCGATACACCTTCCTCCGAGGTTTCTTAATGGGGGGAATAACAATCTTCAGCGTTCCAGAAACAATATCATGATCACTGAGACAATCTGGGGAGTGGATGTCTACAAACTGATTGGGAAGAGAAGTGATAATCAAGTCCAAAGTAT
Organism: Rugalucina vietnamica; assembly: GCA_964017185.1. Taxonomy (NCBI): domain Eukaryota; kingdom Metazoa; phylum Mollusca; class Bivalvia; order Lucinida; family Lucinidae; genus Rugalucina; species Rugalucina vietnamica. The sequence goes on from OZ024877.1 coordinate 62,330,222, forward strand.
TTCTTTCTCTGGTAGGGAAGTGGACTAATTGATCAAATCCATGATCATTAATAATGTCAACCAACCATTTTGGACAAATCCAAGTACAGTTTGTGTTTTGCATGGTTTCATATTGTGAATCGGATAGAAAAGAGCAGTCATTGTGCACCCACATATCACATTTGTCACACTGAACCGCCTTGTGGCAATTGAGAACTAATCCACTGCAAAGGCTACACTCAGCCTTGCAGTTTGAACAATACCAAGATTCACTACCGGATTCTAATTCTAGCAATTCTTCCTTTCCAAGGTTGGCACATGATGCGTGGAAACGCTTTTCACAATCTGCACATTCTACTACCTGACCAGCTGCCTTACAGTATTTTTTACATAGACGACACTGAAATCTAGGGCCCGGGTTCATTTCGATGTCTCCGGCCAAAACAATCAAAATGAGAAGATTTGTTCCATTTGAGTTCTTAAAGCTGCGTAAACCCTCTGATCCTCTTCGGTTACCAATTTTTCTTGTGAAAGCCAATTTCTGAGCAATTCCACTAACTGATTTTCCAAATCCTATACTACAGTCCTGGTTTGCATTTAAAATATCTCCTGATGTTGTCCACTTCCAAACACAGAGTCCGAAGACCAAAAACAAAGCCAACCTGAGGAGCAGCGGACAAGACTTCGGTGTATGGAAACTACGCATAGGATTTTTTCCACCCCGACAAGTCAACCGCCCCACAGTTGGACCGACAAAACCTGAAACCAAAAACAAAGCCAACCTGAAGAGCAGCGGACAAGACTTCGGTGTATGGAAACTACGCACAGGATTTTTCCACCCCGACAAGTCAACCGCCCCACAGTTGGACCGACAAAACCTGAAGCCATGAGTTCCAATTCAAATGATTAAACAAAAAGACCTTCAATCACTATATGAAAAAAGTGGGTGGGGGAAGGTCAATCCAGAAAAACTATTCTGATTCTTTAACTTTTATGACAGATCGTTGCAGCCCTGCCAGAAGTGGCCAGTCATGCCAACAAATGGGGTATCCAGTATTCAAAAAGGCAATCGTCTTCGTAGACGTAGTCAGCACCTCAAACAATGTTGAGTACCACGTTTGAACGACCAGTAATACATTTATGTAAAACTGTAGTGACACCATGTTTTGCAATCCACAGAAGGTATTAGATGATACGTTTTTGTGTGGACTGTTTCCCATTCCAAATCTTTCTAAAGGAACCCAGCGCATCATTTTAATTCTGTCAACTGTCATGTCATTAACTATTTGATCATATGGGAATGGTCCTTGATAATTTTATCAGACGACACATCGCCTGTCTCAAAACAGATTTGAATTGCTAAAACTTATAGTGTCTCTAGCAACCAGTTTGTTTCTTAGCCATTTGACATAAACAAATGAATCTATGTAACAGCTTAATGTTCTTATGCCTGACCTAAATATTATCATTACGAAAACATGCCCATGCAATGTACAGAGATTTTTAAAGTTGTGAAAAAAGAAAGGTTTCAGTAGTAAAATTCTGAGATTTTTCAAATTTTTGCTCAAGACATAGATTGTGGGTACACGTTAGAACCGCCTTGGCAAGGCAGGTCTAACGAGTACCCACAGTCAATGCTTTGGAGCAAAAATAAGCAAAATAGCTTCATCCCTGTAGAACCCAGTTTTTCTATATAAAATTGGACTTTAAGGGGGCAATCATGGCATGGATATGTTTGCGTGATGTAATCTAACGTTCCCGTCAATTGGTGCTGTCGACAGTTTGAAGTGGTTTTATTGTCTCGTCATTTACATGGTACATGGAGTTCACAACGACTTTTGGCAACCGTTACCAAGCACAAGAACGACTTTTGGCTACCATAACCAAGCACAAGAAATAACTCTTCAAACATACGGGTAACCAGCAAAATGTTATAATTTATGGGATTCAAATTTAACGCTCAGTTGATCGATAAACAAATTATTGTGGAACAATCAGAGTTTTGTAAAATAACTGTCAGTGCTTCACACTTGAAACATAAAAGATAACCACCACACGCCAAGGAAAAATTGCGAGAAATACCGACATTGCCATAAATTCTGTATCTGTTGCGACTGTAATTACAACATTATCTTATTGTTTTGTTACAATTTTAAATAAATACAACTTAGTTAAAACAACTTCACTAGAGTATTTTAACATTATTGCTTCTTGGATTGTATACGTCCAGCAGCAGTCTTATTACTCTTATATTATTTCTTTAGGTCCTTTGAGATCAGTTAGAATATTCAGAGTTCTAAAAATTGTACTTTTAGAGCCATCTTCTAAACATTGTTTCAGTTATTTGACCACGTTTAGGCATGCGTCTTTAATTAAGACTAACGTAAATTTTTGAAATTGCAGTATATTTATCTGGCTATCTGCGCCGGTTTATAAAGGGTCACTGATGAGGGTTCAGTACCCGAAATTGCGCAATATGGCCCATACTACCTCCCTTTGAACGTTTTCACTGCTTCCAAAGGATCAAGCTTTTATATTTTATTTTAGAATATGTATAGCGCACATTCTGAGCGTAAGAATGTATCGCTCTTAATTCTTAGAGAATTGTTTTCCATATTGAACATATATATTATTGGCTTAAACTTAAACATATTTTGAAAGTTATGATTGTTATTCCAAAATAATTCAATAGCTTGAATTTTATTTGTAGAAAAAAACAAAACGAAAGCATTTTCCCATACATTTTCTGTAGAAACTTAACATGTTTTCAATTGAAAGTGCGTTAGAAGCGTAATATATCTGACAACGGTACCTTAAATACATTAACTGGAAGCTCATCATCGAATTCTTACTAACAGTAATCAATGGTGCATTACAATGGAAATCTTTGTCTGGTTATAAAACTCACAGATAACGAAATTGTGTATCACCTCTTTTCTGATTGTCGATTAAAATAATTTTGAAGGGTATCCTCATTCAATGTGTTGTTAATGTCTGCAACAGCTCGCAATTTTACTCAGAAATACATCAGACAACCTGTCCATGACTAGTATACACCATTGAACCCCAATTTTATACACTGTGACTGAGGTTTACAGGGGTATACTTATTTTTCTTGTTTTGGTCCAAAACATAGATTGTGGGTACTCGTTAGAACCGCCTCGGCGAAATGTTGGTAAAGCGCAACCACAATCAATGTTTTGAACAAAATATCCAATTAACGTTTTATTTTTACAGCTCAAATATTTACGAGGTACAGTCGGAAAGTTCCCGGACTAGTTCATTTCAAATGATATTTGACGTCAAATCACTTTGAAATTTTTCAAATAACAAATCCCATCCATTTCCTTTAGTTTTCGGATAAATTAATAAAAGAATATGCAATAATTGTTTTAAAATGCCGATAAACGTACGACATATACGAGGGTACGGAGCACTTTGAAAAACCGCTAAATTGGATTATTTGATGTTTTGAATCTCTGCCCATTTCTTTATAAAACGGCGCCACAACGGCGTGAATTTTTGCTTGATGTCATATCAACAGTATTTTGATTCAACTACAAAGAATCAAAGTGATAACATAACAATTGCAATTTTGACAGTGTTTTGAACAGACATGGGTGAATTTTCGAGCGTTAAAAAAGCCGACGTCATGGGAACGTACGGAGCAGCGCGCGGTAATCAAGTATGGTAAAACAGCAGAAAAGACCCTACAAACACTTGGAAATTCATAAAACTCAAGGAAAGTGCATAGAAAATGCTGAGGAGTCTTGTGGCCCATTGGGATATGCTAAGGACGCGCGAATATTAATGACGATCGCAAAAGCGGGAGGTATAGGGAGGAAATGTCGGGGTTTGACATACTGAAAAGTCGGATTTTTCACGAAGACAACACCATCAACATGCATTGACGACTATTGATTTCATAGGATACAAGAGACTACGGCATGCGCCAAATAGCCGCGATTTAGCCCCTGTGGTTCTTTCCTATTTTGAAATCTGAGTTTGACGACACGTTCAGGTATGAACGTTGTTAACATCAAAATAACGTTGTAAACGTCAAACTGCTCCGTACGTTGTTAGTGTCCATACTTTGAGACCTAAATTTTAGGTGGTTTGATGAAAAAGCCCCTAAATGTATATATTGTTGTGTAGAAAAATGTTTTCTCCACTATTGAGCGGAGTTTTGACTTTCTTCTTTGAAAACAAATGACACAACAAGAACAGTCCGGGAACTTTCCGACTGTACCTCGTAAATCTCGGTGCATTGCATTAGCAAATTTTCGTAATAGTCTCATATCATGTTACTGTCGATTTTCAGCTATCTTTGGTGCAGATGGTACTGTAATCTGATTGTTCTATATATGTGCATGAATTCAGACATTATAACTTAACTACAATATTTCCTTGTATTAGAATAATATGAGCCGCCTCATGGGAAAACCAACAATCTGAATAGGCGAAAATAAAGACGCAGATCAGCTTCGCGGTAACCGCGAAGCTGATCAGCGCCTTTGTTTTCGCTACTCGGATAGTACAATTCCTCTTCTACTTAAATCCGAAATTTCAATTTCTAGCTCTTTTCTGTGCTTGTACAGGCCGGTTTGTGCCGGACCTGTTCGGAAACCACACTGTTAGTTTTCCCACGAGGAGGCTCATATTAATGTTTTCATTGCTTCCATATGATCTTACTTTAACTATATTTTTATTTTGTTTTAGTGCAAGACCTATTCTGTTATTCGAATTAACTCGCACCAAAGTATCCAAATTTCTGAATAATAATTATGATCAATTATGGCGGAAATATCTGTATACAAAACGGGATGGATGCTAAAATATTGTACGTATTGGACCTGGTTTTGTGCTTAAGTTTGATATATTTGATGTTGAGGAAATTGTTTGGCCAGTTATTGGCATTAATATTACCATTGCCTGGCACATGATAAAACAACGTCATAGTTTTATCATCACATTGGCATTTTACCTCATTATACTGAACATGCTGAACTAAATATACAAGAGCGATCTGTAAAATGAATGTACCAGATGATGTTTATTCACTTTTGCATTATTTTTCTTCTAAGCATGTTAGACACAGTAGTCTACCACGAATCATTATAAGAAATCATATGTAAATTAGAGCGTTAATCTAGTCTTCTTAATTGGTCTCAGGGGAAATGTATACCCTCAAAAATATAAAAGATCATAGACAAGTCGTCAGCTTTCCAGTTGTATTTGGCTTTCCATCTATCTTGCTTTATTTAAAGAAAAAGTTGAACATCTTGCTGTTAGCCTTGTTCTACGCAATAAGTAAATAGGCAAATGTGTCATCTCATGTAGACCCACATAAAGCTTTGACAGACAGATTCTTACTAGCAAACATCAGACACAGCGCACAATCTTGAACTGTATGCAAATAAAGCGCAACTTGAGTTCTGTTACAAGATATCCTATTACATATACCGGCCCTAACGACAATTTGATTACTTCGCTAATCGAAGTAGGGTTCTGTATGATTATTAGGTCACTAAATAGGACACCTATGTTCCTCGAACAATAATACAGTATGTGCAAAAAGAAACACAAACTGAATACGATATGGAATAACTGGAGTCTTTTTAAGCTTGACACTTCAAACTTGCAAGATACTTAGATTGGTCTGTTCTTTAATGAGTTTGACCAATTTTTATGCCCTAGACGCATTTACAGATTTTTCAGGACCGTAAATGATTAGAAATGTTATTTTATCGAATTCACAATGATCTTTGACATCAAAGGGACATACGTGCAAGTCCGTAGTACCAATATACGCTCCTTAAGACTTTTTGTCTGAAAATATTATGAAATAAAATATAATGGTTTGATCCTTTGGGAGCAGTAAAGCATTCAAAGGGATATAGTATGGATATTGCGCAATTTCGGGTAATGAACCCTCATCAGTAGCCCTTGTTAAACCGGCAATGAAAGCCAGACTATAATGCTGCAATTATAAAAAAAATTATACGAGAGGTCTTAATCAAAGACATATTCCTAAATGGGATCAAGTAATTAAAACATTGCTTAAAAGTATGTTTCTAAATGTAAGTGTTTTGAAAGGGCTGAATATCTTTACTGATCTAAAAGGACAGAAATAAAAATATAATCTGCACTATGGATGATGTACGGGGAGACTTTTTAGGGCCGCCACCCGGCTCAACGCCAGTAGATCAGCTGGCTAACTGTCACTCCGCTCCACTTCGGTACCTCGTTCCACTTCCCTTACAGCTTAACATAGGTTGCATTTAAACCAATGTCGAACTAATTGCGGATTTCGTAAGCGACTTGCAGCTATTTTATTTTGCTATAAATCGTATTATTTTTGTTATGTATTTGTACAAGTGCCGAAGATCTTCAGGTAAACGCATAAAATTGACTAAAACATTCAAATTAATGTAGAAAAACAATCGATTTTCGACTTTGAGTCGCTAATTCTACAGTAGTCTCCCCTGATTTATTTATAGACATGTTTGAAATTTTCAGTAGAAAAAAAAAATGATTTTTTTTAATTATTTTGCTACTTAAACAACTAGAATATTTATAAATTATATCATATATGCAAGAAAAATTCTAAAATAAGTTAGAATCACCCAGTTTTGCAGTTTTGCTGAAGTTTCATTTTCGACCAAGGGCCGAATATATCCTATTTCCGTCGGTAGGTTTAAAGGAATGCCGATGAAAATATTCCATCTACAGCGCCAGCTGCATTTACATCAAATAAAATATAATGGTTTGATCCTTTGGAAGCAGTAAAACAATCAAAGGGAGAAAGTATGGATATTGCGCAATTTCGGGCAATGAACCCTCATCAGTAGCTCTTGTTAAATCGGCAACGACAGCCAGACTATACTGCTGAAATTTCAAGAATTTATACGAGAAGTCTAAACAAAAGACATATTCCTAAATGGGGTCAAGTAATTAAAACATTGCTTAGAAGTATGTTTCTAAATGTAAGTGTTTTGAAAGCTCTGAATATCTTTACTGATTTCAAAGGATAGAAATAAAAATATAATCTGCACTATGGATGATGCACGGGGAGACGTTTTAGAAAGTTTGTATCCCAAAATGGCCAAACCGACATGATTTTGTCAACTTAAATTGTTCAAATGCCAAAATATTGATCAAAACCGCTTACGGTAGAGGCGAGTTTACCCAGGAACAAGAATAAAGTCTGAAACAACCAAATGGATTCCCATAAAAAGTAGCGCACTGTCATTCTGAGCCAAATTTAAAAAGGCTGTAGGACAATTTGCAAGATTTCGAAAGTGTTTTCATGCTTAATGTCATGAACTAAAGAAACGATGCTTGCGTTTATAAAGGGTCGCTGATGAGGGTTCAGTACCGAAGTTGCGCAATATGGCCCATACCATCTCCCTTTGAACATTTTCATTTCTTCCAAAGGAATAAACTTAAATATTTTATTTGCTTTCGGATTGAAACATTTGACTTTGTTGTTGTTTTTATAACACAGAAAGTGGCTTAACTTTGAACCAAATGTTCTCAGAGATAGTTGAAAATTTTCACCACAGATAAACATTAAAAGGACGAATGTGATGTAGCCTTAAATAAAATGGTCGAATAAATCACTATAATCCATAGAAAATTGGTGATAAGACCGATTTTCAAAATTACAAGATTTTTTTCTCGAAAATCGTTTTTTTTCCCTATCCAAGCAAAGCTTCACTTTTTGCGAAATTCAGAGTCTGTTTTGTTTTTCGTATTGGCTAGGTTATTACCGCCACGTTCCAATCAAAATTAAATGAACAAGGTCTTAAAAAGATGTTTTGGATAAAATAGTTGATGTAAGTGACCCATGCCCAATTTTCGACAAAATCTGCCATGCGGTTCTCTAAAGAGTTGCAAAGCTAATAAAATAAAATGGTTTAGATTCATTTTCTAACCAATGTTTAATATATTGGTCCCGTTTAGATACTACTAGTCTTTGTATCGTCTACACTGTTGAAAGTTGCAAAAGTTCAGTAATTCTCTTTGGCTTCATGTTGCCAATCTAAAGGGTCACTGACCAGACTTTAATAGTCGAAACCGTGTTTTGGCCCATCACCTTTCTCATAAATAATTTCACTGCTCTTGAAGGATCTTATTTTTAATTTTTATTAGCGGTCCGTATTTTTGATCCCCAAAAATGACTTGAAAAGTTTGCGTTTCTTTTTCTACTTATTGTGCATTGGTTCCTTGTATAAGGTAATTAGGTTACGCCTATACCCACGAACAATTCTATTTCTTGCCAACACTATTGAAACCATGTTTAATTATTACAATAATGGATTCAAAGAACAAGCAAGAATTTTACACTGAGTCTAATTGTTTCCACATTTCTTTTTCTTTCTTGCTTTTGTTTTTAAATTTGTTTAAGTAATGCATCTGAAAGTTGATGTGTTACCTAAAGCATAAAAGTGCTTGAATTATAATGCTTAATTTTATTATCAAATACAATATAATGGTTATATCGGAAGACAGAACTAAGAATAAAGTCAATGATAAAAGTCCTTCTCATGATGACTGGCTCACAATGTCACAAACCTTGCAGAAGGCCAACAGCAAAAAATAATTAAGATTCGGTTTCAAAAACGTTATACGTGCCTCAACCGTCACGGTTTATAGGACCGTAAGCCTTGTCACCTTTATGCACGATAGTTTAATCTTTCAAGCCAAGCAGCATGTCTGACAGACATTATATGGATACAATCAGTCTGTTGAAAACTAGCTTTCACCGTAACACCTATTGTGCCACTTCGTGTAAGCCCCGATGAATTATGTAATGTGTCAGAAAATGGAAAATTTACATCACAAGCCAAGCGGTTTGGTTCTGACTAATCTCTGTGGGTCACCACTGAACTGTAACGCAGAGCTTTTATCGTTCGCTATACACAACTCACTCGCCAAGAACAAACCTCAGACTTTTTGTGCGCTCTTGTCTTAATGTTGGTTTTGTTACGACGTGAGTGCAACAGAAACATCACATAACTGTAAATACTGACAGATAATTATCAGACAAGAAATAAGACTCTGAGCCGCGAAGCAAGAAATCCGGTCTTCGGGGTTCCGACTAGGTCTGACATAAATCGACCTATACAGACACAGAAGATGGCTAGAAACTTTCGCCTCTATCTTATTCATTTTGTACCAATTGTCTCGCGTGGCATTTCCTAGAATCAAGTGCTGAGCTGCAAACAATAAGTTTTGCATTGCATTATGTTAGATCTGCTGGATTTAAGAAGTAAAGGAATTTTTATACGAGTAGCGAAAACAAAGGCATTGAGCTGTGTGCATAGGCAAAATATCGTTTTCTCGTGACACGGCTTAAGATGTCACTGACTCAGCCGAAATGCTTGTCTAATACAAATATTATGGTACAACATCTTTGCCTACTTGTATCTTTCTTTATTTATGTTTACCAACTTACAAATTCTACGAAATCATCTCAGTCTGCTTTTAGAATCTGACAGTTACTGTAGCTTCCTACATCTCTCAATCGACTTTATTCACAGCGCATCCACTTGTCATATTTAAAAAGGTACAAGTAGGCAAAGAACAGGAAAAGGCGCAATCAGAAAAAGATTCCCACTCCAAAAACCGAGGTGGGAAAAAACCAAACTAACAAGCAGGTACCTATACCATGAAAACATTTCGTAAGCCGAATGAGCAGCTATTTTCCCAATAGATGGCCACTCAGTTACCTTAACTTAACTAAAAATATGAAAACATACATAAGGCGCCAACAGCACAAAAATATTTTAAACACCAAGACATAAAACAAAAAGAACCACCACAGAAGTATCGACTTGGAATGATCAGTAACACAAAATTACTGGCGGGTTTCAATCGATTTTACATGGCCATAACCTCACTTCAGCTTCTGCAGTGGTTCATAACATTTAGTTAGTTCTTCGGTCCTCGTTGTGAATCTCTAACTAGTCAATGAATCATCAAGAACAAACAAATAAATCAAGATAAACATCCTGATGAATCAAAAACCAGGACTCACAGCTTCACTAAGCTGCCCGACGATGGAGATCCCTGGGCGCCGAATAACTTACTAACTCCGGAGCAAAAGAAAAACATCAGTTAGACCCCGGTGGACCAAGCAACAGACAAGAAGCTCCGGCCCCAACCAACTAAAATAAATAGCTTTAAGTCGGGGCCATCATAGAGTCTGACGCCCGACCCACCGGCGTGCAATTAAAGAAGGCAGCATAGTTATCAACCGTGATTGGGTTAAAAACTAAGCATGAAGACTGTCGCATAACAATCAAGTAAGTCTGTTTCTGTTGATTATCCTCCAATAAACATGCGTTTGGGTTTGATGGTAACGTCCTCACATTAGGTCATGTATTCAGTGTGCTTAGCTGTGAAAGTGCAGTTGAAACGTGTATATTTGAATAAGACTGATGGTTCTCCATGCTCAATTTGGGCTATTAACCTGTCGTAATTGCATGTAGTAAGGTCCCTCTGAAGCCTTCATTCAGCTGATAATCAACGCAATATCTTATTGTTCTATTCCGTCTTCTGTTACACAGCATAAGTACAGCCAGTGGGACTTCTGTCATGTTTGATGTTGAATTGACAAAAACACAGGAATCAAAGAGGATAAGTTGAAGTTAAAATTGGTGTGTTTCTTTTTGTTTTACTGTGAATATCATATGGTCGACAAGACAATTGTTCGAACTTTCCGAACGCCCCTCGTATTTTAGTAAGTAATTATGAGGTCATTAGGATCTACCTGGATGAGGCCGTATAAATGACATATAAAGCACAATATCAATATGTACTGATACTGATTTTAATAACCCTTTCATTGGCAAATAATATTCCTCCTTGAAGTTCCCATCATTATCTGCTAAGAGTCATTAGGGCGTTATACAATCCAACATGTGTCTTTAAGACCGCATTAAGTTTGTGCGACGCTCTTCATAAGTCTTCATACTAGCACTTGTAGACATCATTCTGTTGCAAGTACCATGACGGAGATAATAAGAAAGACCAGTAATTGCTTTATAGACCAATTAACACGGCCATATTTAAGTTCATATACTGGTTTGGCACACATTAAACAGTCCAAACGGTAGACAATTACAGTTGCAAACCTGAAAAACTGTTAGCAAACAAGTACACCTAGGAACAATTGCAGTTTAACTGTACGGCTATATAGTAGGGATCGTTAAACTAGCCTCTAGTAAGGACATCTCAGAAGTGTTTGGCCAGGAAGTAAGCGCGTGCTTGAAACACACTCACTGTGCATCGCGAACGCGCCTTCCATACGGGTCTTTGATTGACTATTGAAAATAGGCAATGGCCAGGAGAAAATGATCTGGACAGGAAAGTTTATTCATAACTGAGAAAGGTGAAATCAAATAATTAACCAAAAAAGAAAATCGAGAACTACTTTGTTTGTCCTTGCTCTTGAAGGATCTCAGCTTTTTATTCATATTTAAAATAATGTGATTCACGTAGAGATTCCATTCTTGCAAGACATGCACATCGGAAAATTGTTTCATAGGTAGAAGGTTAGAAGTGCCCATAGCCTTGTGAACAAATGAGGTATCCAGTATTCAAAAAGGCATCGGATAATTATCTTAGTAGACATCAAGCATTGTTGGACACCACAACATAATAGTCACGTTTGAAAGACCAGTAATACACTTATGTAAAACTGTAGATACAATGTTTTGCAATCCACAAGGGTATTAAATGATACATATTTGTGTGGACTGTTTCCCGTATCAACTAATTTTAAGAGAGCTCAGGGCCTCATTTTAATTTTGTCAACAGTCATGCTATTAAGTAAATGATCATATGGGAATGGTCCAGGATTTTTGGAGTGGCGTAATGAGAAAAACTGATTTTATCCTTTGCGAAAATAAAGGCACAAATCGGCTGTACAGTGACTTACACAGCTGATAAGCGCCTTTGTAAACGCTACACGGATAGCGCTCTTTTTCTTCAAATCTGAAATGTCAAGTTTCTAGCCATCTCCTGTGGCTGTAAATGTCGTTTTGTGTCGAACCTGGTCTGAAACTCCGAAGACAGGCTCTCCCACCGTGGCTTATTTGTCAGACGACACGTTGTTTGACAGATAACAGATGCAAATGTTTAAATTGCTGAAACGTATAGTGTTTCTAGCAACAGTCTGTCACTTAGTCATTAGTCATAAACAAATGAGTCTATGTAACAGCTTAATGTTCTTACATTTGTATGTCTTAGCTAGATATTTTGATCTAACGCTCCTGTCCCATAGTACTGTCGACACTCTGAAGTGCCTTTATTTTCTCGTCATTAAATTATGAAGAAGGTACACGGAGTTCACAACGAGTTTTGGCAACCATTACCAAGTGCAAGCAATAATACCTCTTTAAACATACGTGCAACCAGCAAATTTTAATGATTTGCGGGATTTGGTCCCATTTAGATAATACTAGTCTTTGTATCGACTACCCTGTTGAAAATTGCAAAATTACAGTAATTTTCTTAGGCTCCATGTTGCCAAATCTAAAGGGTCACTGACGAGACTTTAATAGTCGAAACCGCGGTATGGCCCATCCCCTTTCTCATTATTGTGTTCACTGCTCTTAAAGGATCTCAGTTTTAATTTCTATTTCCAATTTTAACGCTCAGTCGATCGAGAAACAAATGATTGTGGAATAATCGGAGTTCTGCAAAATAACTGTCAGAGCTTTACACTTGAAACATAATAAAACAATCACCACATGTTACGGACATATTGCATTGCCATATATTCTGTATCTGTTTCGAATGTTATTACAACATTATCTCATTGTTTTGTTATGATTTAGTTCAGACAACCTCGCCCGTGTATTTTAACAGTGGTGTTTCTTGAATAACTGTATACGTCGAGCAGCCGTCTTTTAGAATATGTACAGCTCGCATTCTAAGCGTAAGAATGTATCGCTCTTGATTCTTTGAGATTTCTTTCTATTTTGCGCATGTATATTATATTGCTTAAAGCTAAGCATATTTTGAAAGTTATTATTGTTAATCCAAAATTTTTAATAGGTTGAATTTCATTTATAGAAAAAAAAAAAAAAAAAAAAAAAAAAAAAAAAAAAAAAACATCTTCCAATACATTTTCTGCAGAACCCCAGAATGTTCTAAATTGAAAATGCGCTACAAGCGTAATATCTCTGACGATGGTGCCGTAAATACATTAACTGGAAGTTCATCTGTAGGCAGGGTTTTTCTAAATCTAATTATCAATGGTGCATTTTAATGAAAATCCTCGTTAGGTTATAAAACTCACAGATACACTGACACAATTATGATATATTTTACCTCATTGTAACGAAATTGTGGTACATTTACCTCCGTTCTAATTGTCGATTAATTTTATTTTTCAAGGATATGTAAAACGTGCATTCTCTGCGTAAGAATGTTTTGCTCGTGATTCTTTAGAAATAGCGTATTTTACTTATTTGCAATACTGTAGGCATACTGTAGGGCTTAACGTTAAACATATTTTGCAAGATGTTGATTTAATTCGAAAATCTATTCAATAGCTTGATTTTATTTATAGAAAAAACAAACAAACAAAAACGCTTTCTCATACATTTTCTGCAGAAAGTCAGCCGGGAATGAATTGAAATTGTGTTACAAGCGTAATATATCTGAAAAGGGTATATTTAATACATAAACTGGAAGATCATCTGTATGCAGACCTTTTCGAACTATAATTCCTACTAACGGTGATCAATGGTGCTTTATAATGAAAATATTCGTCAATTTCATAAAACTCACAGATACACTAACAAAATTATGGTACATTTTACCTCTCGTTTTTAGTGTGGCTTAATTTTTCGGGGATATCGTAATTCAATCTGTCCATGAAAACTATCATCATGGAAACATCTCCGTGTGGAATTTAATCCCTTCAAACCAGGTCCTATACTTACATAATAAAATTGAAGTTTGACGGGGTCAGGAGAAAAAATCAATTATTGATGTAATTATGTAATGTAAAAGTCAAAAATGCTAAATTCTAACAATAAATGAATAATCAATATTATTAAACCATTATTTTATGATATTCAAGATCAATGTTTGTAAAATTAAAATTTAGTTCATAAATAGATATTGTATATGTACTTAAAAGAAATTTCCAAATAATCATGGAGAAGTTTCCGTAATTTACCCCTTGAACTCGAATTTTATATAATGTAATTGAGGTTTACAGGGGTATACATTTTCTATTTCTTATTTTTTAATCAAAAACATAGGCGAGGTGGTTCCAACGTGCACCACAATCAATGTTACGAACAAAAATATCAAAAGTTTTCTAATGATGTTTTTATTTTACAGCTCAAAAAATAAAATCTCTCTATATTGCAAGGACAAGTTTTGGTAATGGTCTCATTTTGTTGTTCCATTTTCAGCTATCCTTGGCGCAGTTGGTACTGCAATCTGTTTTTATATATGCGGGCATGGGTTCAGACCATGCGACATTAGTACAATAATAATGTGTTTTAAAAAAGTTTGAATGTGTTCATTGCTTTCATATGATCTAACTTTAATTATATTTACATTTTAGTACAAGAAGGTCGCTACCTCCCTATTCTGTTTATTCGAATAATTCGCACCAAAGTATAAATATTTCATCAAGGTGGTTATCATGATTTTTCCGTTGGTCCTTGATGATTCATTGACTAGTTAGACTGGACTCACGACGAGGACCAAAGAACTAACCAAATGTTGTGAACCACAGCAGAAGATGAGGGTGGGGTTAGACGCCTGTAAAACCGGTTTAAGCCCCCCCAGTAATTTATATTACTGATCGTTCCAAGGCGATACTTCCGTTGTGGTACTGATTGTGTTGTGTTTTGGAGTCGATTTTTTGTGCTGTTTGGGCCTTATGTTCGTTTTCATATTTTAGTTCAGTTCGGGTAACTGAGTGGTCACCTATTGGGTAATAGCTGCTCACTCAGCTTAGTACTTAAGTGTAATTTTAGTTTTTTTCCCACCGCTCTGTTAATGTAGTGGGAATTTCTTTCTGATTGCGCCATTTCCTGACCATTGCCTATTTGTGCTTTCTGTATAATATACTGTATATGGCGGAACTATTTGTATACAAAACGGGTTGGATCATAAAACATTATATACGTATTGGAACTGGTTTTGTACTTCAAGTATGACATTATTTGATGTTGAGGAAATTAGTTGGCCATTTATTTGCATTAATATTACCATAATGATAAACAACGTCATAGCTTTATCATTATATTGGCATTTTATACTAAACATGCTATATATTCAAAAACATCAAACGATTTGAAATTGAACTAACGGCTGTAAAAGGATAAAATTATTGCAATTCAGAACTGATTGTACCAAATAATATGTATTGACGTTTCTATTGTTTTGCTAAGCATTTTAGACATAATTGTCTCCTACGAGCGATTATAAGAAATCATATGTAAATTAGGATGTGTAATCTAGTCTCTTTAATTGCTCTCAAGGGAAATGTCTATTCGTTGCTTTGAAATGTTATAGATTACATACAAGTTAACAGCTTTCCAGTTGCATTTGCTTTCAATTCGACTTTTTATCTAGTTTATTGAAGGAAAATGTTTAACATCTTACTATTAACATTAATGATTCGTCTTGTGCTACAAAAAGAAAAAAGGCAAATGTGTAGTGATCTTGATAAAAGTTAAAACCGATATCTTTTAAGAGCAGTGGACGTAGTAATGAGGAAGGGGATGGGCCATACCATGTTTTCCGCTACTTTAGCCCCATCAGTGACCCTTTCATTACGAAAACTTGCCCATGCAATAAACAGAGATTTTTAAAGTTGTAAAACATGATTATTTTCAGTAGAAAAATATTGATATTTTTCTTACTTTTGCTCAAAACATAGATTGTGGGTACACGTTAGAACCGCCTCGCCGAGGCGGTTCTAACGAGTACCCACAATCTATGTTTTGGAGCAAAAATAAGGAAAATAGGTATACCCCTGCAAACCCCAGTTTTTCTATATAAAAGTGGGGTATGATGGGGTATATATTACACGGACATGTTTTCCTGATGAAATTTGCCAACATGGAGCCAAAGAGAATTACTGTAATTTTGTGCACCTTTAAACAGGGTAGTTGTTACAAAGGCTAATATTATCCAAATGGGACAAAATATATCAAATATTGGCTAGAAATTTTATCTAAACCAATAATAGTTTTCTGCTTTCTTAGAATATCCTCGCTGATCTGAAAGGGCCATAAGGAAAAAATATAATCTGCAACTGAGACTTCCTAACCACAAAACATCAGACACAGTGCACCATCTGGAATTGTATGCAAATAAAGCGCAACTTGTGTTCCATTACCAGATATCCTATTACATTTACCGGCCCTAACGACAATTCGATTACCTCGCTAATCGAACTAGAATCCTGTATGATAATTAGGTTACTAAATAGGACAACTATATTCCATGAACAACGATACATTGGTTCCTTGCAATAGGCAAATATGTTAATACATAGAACACATACATTCCCAAAACAATGCTATTTCTTACCGACACTATTGTGACCATGCTTAATCTTTATTTTAATGGATTTAATGAACATGCAAGAATTTTACAATACTACAGGTGTCCGAAATATTAGGCAAACACCCAGACAGAAAAGGGGGGACAAAAATACTGAGACTGACAGGTAAGGTAGTCTTTGAACCTGCCTACACTGTTACCGTAAATACTTTCAAAAAAGCAATTGGCGTTTTAGAAGCAAATACACTGAAAAAAAAGTTATAAGAGGCCACCTCATATTTTTTCTTCTAATTCAGAAAGTAAAATACGATCAATTAAAATTCATGATCATATGAATAAACCAATGTCTAACAGTGGCTCTGTGGTTTCTGCATTCCAAAATGCGTGATACTTCTCACACAGACGAAGCATGTGTAAAGGTACCCTCATTTCAAAAAGTCACACTTTATTAACATCAAATTAAATGTCATATTATGACGTTGTGTTTTTACATTTTAATTTATTTGAAAGTGCTACTGACTGCCATGATGCAAGATAAAATTAAGTCAAAAGTGTTGCTGCAATAAGAATCTTCGTTTCTGTTTTGTACATGCAAGAAGACAACAACCTGAATAACAGGAATTCAGCTTTTGTATGCAATTTGCATACCAACTTTGTTCTTCTCCAGTTGCGTTATTATCAGCAGCACGGCATTGAAATTTTCAGCGATTATTTAGGTCAAATACTAGACTCTGATAAACTTTGAAAATTCAAAAAATCGTCCACAAATTTTGTTATTTTGTTCGTCAAAAATTGGCATTGAAACCGGAAGTGTGCGGCAGCCTTGACCTGTTGGTCCTCGAAAATGGTATAAACAGTTCAGTCGAGTTATATCTCTCATTTCCAGGCCTCATCAAGTGAATTTAACAGGGGTCAACTTGTTTAAGAGGCACATTTATGAATTTTCCAAAAAATCTCAAAATTGGCGATTCTCAAAAATGCATAAAAATTCTACCAGTAGAGAAAATTCGAATGTTTGATGTTTTTCCGAGCCGCAACGACCCCTTTGATGACACCCGTTCCTAATTTCAATAAATGGTGTGCTGTATCCAATTTTTTATTTAAAAACATTGATTTTTGCATTTTTACTCCAAAAACGCTTTTAGCAGAAGAAAATTATTTCTTAACACTTTGGAACTTTACTTACTTGAAAGACACGTCTTTCGGCAAAAAATCGTACAATTTTGAACATGGCTTAGAAACAAAAAATGAGTTTGAAAAGTGGCCTCTTATAACTTTTTTTCAGTGTAGTTTATGAAACTGAACTAGACCATAATTATCACTGCATTATCATTGCACCATCATCATCAATAAAATAATTTTCACAATCGATTTCAGTACATTACCTATTTTATGAAGCTTCCTCTTCCTTTTGACAGCATTTATGGTAAGATTAAATACTACATTTACAGCTATGTTTTAAGGACATGTCAATCATCTAACTTGGTGTCTTTGATGTTTGATTTTTTAACTGGATAGGCCATTTTCCAGTAGGACTGATTTTGGTTTCTGGTCACCTGGTTTGCCAAATATTATTGCTGTTTGGTAGTAAGGCTAATTGTTTCTGCATTTCTCTTTTTTTTTCTTGTTTTTGAAATGCATCTGAAAATTGATGCGTTATCTACAGCTTAACGGCGCCTGATTCATTGTAATAAAATTTGTTACCAATATTGGATGACAGACCAAAGAACAACGTCAGTGATAAGGACGTCATTTTATTGTGCATGTCACCTATATGCACGAAAGATTAATCTTTTAAGCCAAGCAACAGGTCTGATAGACATTATATGAATACAATCAGTCTCTTGAAAATTAGCTTTCACAGCAACACCTAATGTGCCACTTCGTGTAAGCCCCGATGTATTGTGGAGTGCGTCAGTAAATGGAAAGCTTACAGCATCAGTCTTTAAGGTTAGTCTCAGTCTTACTTATCCAACAGTTGCATAACTGCACTATGAAGAGAGGTCTTAGATCGTTCGCTACACACAACTCGCCAACCAGACCTGAGACTTTTTGTTTGCACTTGTCTTAATGTTGGTTTTGTTACGACGTCATTGTAATCTGCCCCGCAGAAACATCACAGAACTGTTAATACTGACAGATAATTATCATACAAGAAAAGAGCCGCCTTGTGGGAAAACTAACAATGTAGTTTCCGAACAGGTCTGACACAAACCAGGCTGTAAAAGCACAGAAGATGACTAGAGACTGTACTGTTTGGATTAAGAAAGTAGAGGAACTGCACTATCCGTGTAGCGAAAACAAAGGCGCTGATCAGCTTCGCACGCCTATGCAGATTGTTGGTTTTCCCACGTGGCGGCTCAAATAAGCTGCCTCTGACTCAGCCGATATGCTTGTCTAATTCCAGTATATTGTTGCACAACATGTTTTTTTATATTTGAGCATTTTGAAAATCCTACGAAATCATCTCTATTTTAGAATCACTAGGGATTGGCCGATAAGTAATCGTTTGACAGTAACTTCCTGCATCCCCTCCTTTCGACATTAGTCACAGCGCACCGACTTGTCATATTTAAGGCTGAATTTCGTAGATTCTCTTCCCAATAAACAGATGCGAAACGTTTATGTTTATAATGATATTCGGGTTCCTTTAATCAACCGACACTTAGATAATGACAATCATTGCCCTCGACAAACAAACAAAGAATGAAACAAAACAAAAAGAAAAAAAATACAATAAGAGTATGACAACTAGATCACATAAAGCGGCGTATGTTTTGGTCACTAGTCTTCTTTAATTGATTAATCAAATAATTGAAACTCCGGGCCCGGAGCTGCGTTCCGGTGCCGAGGGATCGTCGTTTTCCGATGGGTTCCGTGGGCCCGGCCCGGAGCCTTCGGTGCTTTCCGTGGGTTTGGCCGGGTCCGGTCCGGTTGTGTTTTTTATCGATAGCCCATCACGTGACATGCATTTTATAAATATATACAAAGCATTACGAACGAAAATCCATCCAAGCAATGCTGTAAAAGATGATAATTTTTAAAACATAAATTGAAATTTAACCTGTTTTTGCAACGAAGCATGGATTGTGGGCGCAGTCTAGAACCGCCTCGGCGAAGCCCGGACGGCGATGTGGTTTCGGACGGTGCTCCCGGTCTATGTTTTGGGGCAGAAAGAGGGGAAAATATGTATATATGCTCCAGACTAAACATATTATTTCAACTTTTTTTTTTCCAGGTATTCAGACTACTCTACTACAACCCAGATCTACCACCTCCGCCGACCATTTTAGGACTGTACATAGTGTCATTTCAGATATTGCGTGTTATATATTATATAGTTTATTAAAAAAAAAAAAAAAAAAAAAAAAAAAAAAAAATTGCTTCTTAAAATCATTTGAAATGTATAATATTTATTATCATGTTAAAAAAAATCAAATAATTGAAACTTAATAAATAAATAAATTAATTAATTCTTGTTATTAATTAACAAATTAATTCTTGCTTTTATTATAAATATTACTATTATTATCAAGAGTATCTGACTAAAAAAAGTGTTTCTGGGTCGAATACATGACGCGACAGTGTATGTACATTTATTATACTCTTCGTCAAAAGTTTAACATAATTATTTGTGTAAAAGGAGGTAACAATATCTGGTTAGAAATGATCCAAGTGAATAAATATTTCGACACATTTGTTCCTATTCGATGTCATGGTTACGGTGGAAACAATCAGGACTTTTACGGATTCTAAATTGACTGTGTGTTAGTTAGATACTGAATGACAAAAGATAAGTCACTTGTTTGAAAAAGTTATTTTCGACACTGATTTTTAAAATCTTGTCTAAAAGTATTCAATATCAGTATTTTCAATCAAAAGTTATAAAAATCTTTAGACAATAGAAAGAATAACAATGTGGTATAATATTATTTTCATGTCATTTGAGATGTAGGCATTAGACATCTTTAAAGACAAACTTGTTTTCAAAATGTTAAACATTGAAATTTTGCTATATTTTCTTAACATTTTTGTGTCTTCTAGAAATGTCAGTGTTTGATGCCAAGTCTCCATTTTTTGTTTAAAACAGATCGTTCCAACATACTCTTTCTTGACATGTGGTCAATTTTGTGCTGACATAGTGTATAGTGTGCAAAATTCAGCTGTAAGAAATACGGCTTATCATAAAAATAATGCATTATTAACATATCCAAAAATTTACAAAATCTGACAGGCCGAGACAAAACTGTCATTGGTTCTTTGCTACGACATGATTTCTTTCTAAATCAATGAATGCTAAAGTCGTATTATTATTTGGGAATATTTTCAGGACATTTTACTTTAGCACTATAAAGGTTAGAATATGCTAAACTTTTGGCGAGGTGTATATATGGTTATTTATCAGATAAGCCCAATCGGTTGAAAACATTTGTACCAAATAAAGGGTAAAATAAAGCATCGTGTGTTCGAATAATGTTAAAAGATTATTTTAGTTTATATTTCAGCACGTTATTCTTTAATTTGATTTCCTTTCGTTTTCTGTATATACGTTATTTTTATCCATAACATGATGAATTTAAAGGTTATAGGAAGATGTGTAGGTCATTTTAAAACGCCATTTATTGACAAATATAAGAATTTGCAGTCGATACATAACTTGATTTTCGGCCAGTTCCAACCAATGTGCACGATAAAGACCTTTTATTGTAAACGACTACACAGATTTTGCTGTTTATTGTTATATGCGTGTTATTATTGTTTTTCATTTCTTGGTATTACTTATATAAAACAGCGGTAATACTATATGTGCTGCCACGGTCCATGACCACGCCCGACTCCACGTGACGTTGTTATACACATGTATCCTATATTTCAGCTTTTGGTATAACGTGTGCCGCCACGGCCAATGACCACGCCCGACTCCACGAGACGTTGTTATACACATGTATCCTATATTTCAGCTATTAGTATAACGTGTGCTGCCACGGCCAATGACCACGCCCGACTCCACGAGACGTTGTTATACATCTGTATCCTATATTTCAGCTATTGGTATAACGTGTGCTGCCACGGCCCATGACCACGCCCGACTCCACGAGACGTTGTTATACACATGTATCCTATATTTCAGCTATTGGTATAACATGTGCTGCCACGGCCAATGACCACGCCCGACTCCACGAGACGTTGTTATACATCTGTATCCTATATTTCAGCTATTGGTATAACGTGTGCTGCCACGGCCCATGACCATGCCCGACTCCACGAGACGTTGTTATACACATGTATCCTATATTTCAGCTATTGGTATAACGTGTGCTGCCACGGCCAATGACCACGCCCGACTCCACGAGACGTTGTTATACACATGTATCCTATATTTCAGATATTGGTATAACGTGTGCTGCCACGGCCCATGACCACGCCCGACTCCACGAGACGTTGTTATACACATGTATCCTATATTTCAGCTATTGGTATAACGTGTGCTGCCACGGCCCATGACCACGCCCGACTCCACGAGACGTTGTTTGAGAACTACAAGAAGTTTATTAGGCCAGTGTATAATCAGAGTGAGGCTCTACAAGTCAACATTTCATTCTTTATCATCATGATACATGATCTGGTGAGTGGTCCATTTCTGTGTACTTGTATGTGTGTTTATGGGCATATGTGTACGTGCATGTATATGCGAGCATATGTGTGCGTACATAAGTGTGCGAGAATGTGTGTGCGTGCATGGGTGTGGGCGTACATGCGCGTTTAGACTGACTGATGTTTCTTATATTGAGTATTTACTTAAGGAATACTATCATGAATGATGCGTATTAGCAAAACTCAACAGATTACCCATCTGGCAAGAATTTGCGGTTCATTTGCAACTTTATTCAGATCTGTCAATATTTTACATAGTTTGCCTTTTATAGCAGTTCTTAATTACAGTATCACAACTGTGGTGAATAATGTTCATTCTAAACTGGTCCTCGTAATTACACTTGTCTGGAGTTCTTGCCTGCCATGAAATTGTTGGTGATAGATATATTAGACCACAGGTCACTTGGTATATATTTGCCCAAAAGAGTCCGTCTTCTGTGCTGTTTGACACATTTAAACTTAAGTTAGCCTGTGCAAAGAAAATTAGCTTTTGGGTTTTTGCAAGTTAGAAAAATATAATGATGAAGGTAAGTGTCGGGAAACAAAGTCCGTGTATGCTATCGTTTGTCTATACGTCATACGGCAGAGCGCGCGTTCGTACTGTACTTAATTTCGGAAATCGCGCGTTGCTATTTTCAAATTGAAGAAAACTGTTTTACACATATCCTATCATATGCGGCATATTATAAACACTAATAAGCAATACTTTCTTTCTTTGAAACAATTGTCAGCCTTTAGAACACTCCGAAACTTTGAAACTTCCGAAGTGTTCTCAGTGACCAGATGGTGAATTGTGAAAGTTTTTATAGTTATACAATAGGATATTTAAAATATTTCACAAATTACTAACACGAACGGTACCACAACTTTTTCGAACTAAGGTTTAGTTAGAATTGTTAAAATTCTCTGTGACGTCACCGTTATGTGTGAAAATGACAGCTTACACGGAGTTTGTTTCCCGACTGTGGTAATATGTAACTGCATTTCAATCAGTTTGCCGAGGCGTAGGTTTATCAGAAATTTTGTTGTTCAGGAAATTCTTCAAGAGGTTTATACTCGGTGTGTAACACTGAGCTGTCACTCTAATTAGATTAAGTCAATGAAATGAGAAGGACTTTATATTCTAGCTTGTCCTCTTGTTTCATGAACGACGACATATGAGAAAACGAACAATCTCAACAGGCGAAAACAAAGGCGCAGATCAGCTTCGCAGTGACTGCGAAGCTGATCAGCGCCTTTGTTTTCGTTATCCGGATACCCCATTTCCTCTACTTTCTAAATTTAATCTTTCCAGCCTCTAGCCATCATCTGTGCTTGTACAGCTCGGTTTATGTCGGACCTGTTCGGCAACCAAATTGTTGGTTTTCCCATGATGCGGCTCGTATATAACACCATAATACATATTTATATTTTGCAAAGATTCTTTTTTTTTCATCTGCAGGATCTAAAAAATCAAGTTCTGACGACGAACGCCTGGTTACGAGTGGTAAGTAGCAAATTTACTTACGAAAACTTGCCTATGCAATATACAGAAATTTTTTCAACTGTACAAAAATGAAAAATTAATTGCAAAACTATGACATTTCATTATGATTACTCAAAACATTGATATTGGGTGCACAAAAGAAACGCATCGCAAAGGCGTAACGAGTACCAACAATCTGTGTTTTGTATAAAAAATAATTTGTATTCCCCGTTGTCACTATTTAAGAATTTGGTATAAGGGTATTTATCACACGGAAAGCTTTGCCTGCTAACCGGGAAAATGGAAAATAAGGTATCCGTAAGCGTTTCCCGCATTGACCTCTTCAAAGAGACAAGAATGAAAGAGGTAGGAAATATTTAAGAACACGAAATCCAACAGCAATAACTCGCGTGTAAAGCTGGCTTCCCCATGGCTTCCTTCATAGAGAGCTCACCAATGACATTTTAC
The DNA here is from genome assembly GCA_964017185.1 of Rugalucina vietnamica. Classification (NCBI taxonomy): domain Eukaryota; kingdom Metazoa; phylum Mollusca; class Bivalvia; order Lucinida; family Lucinidae; genus Rugalucina; species Rugalucina vietnamica. The sequence continues at coordinate 62,354,340 of OZ024877.1, forward strand.
CTTAAATAACTCTGGATTCCAATTACTGGAGGAGATCTGTCTTGCCTGTCAGTCAAATGGCTTCGTAATAAGAGTGACAAGGTTTCAATGACCTCAGGCGGCATGCATATCTCAATAGATTAGTTTCAAGATCCATTCAATGGTATCTAGTGACAATACTTATTTGTAAAGTCTCTCTATTCACTGAGAAGCGTCGCTGAATAGTTTCCTGGAGCCTCAAATAGAATTATACGGAAACTCATAGTCAGCAACGACTCATGTTCAACTCTTGTACGGTAAATAGTCTTCAATCATTTTTATTCTTACTGATGAAGCATCGCCAAACAGTTTGCTGAAGCCTCAAATAGAGTTATACGGAAACACATTGTATATTCATGTACGCATATCTTTTACAGATTGAACGCCTTTGGAAAAGTATCTTATTTTTTAAAAACAGATTGACGGGATTTAAATATATATTCTATTATTGGTCCTTATTTAACGTATGAAACATATCCAACCTGTTGAAGGATAAGTACAAATCAAAATTAACCCAATTAAGTATAATACATGTATGTATGATAAATTACCGAAATCACAAATGATATGCTCGGTCGCCTCTTGCTAATGAGAAAGGCCCATTATTTCTCTTAATTATTAGATTGCTCATGGTGTTATGCTTACAACCGATTTATAATATTCAACAAAACTTGACAACTGAACAAGTGGTGATCTTAGAAGTATAGAATGGCGTTACAATATACAAATAGTATGGTTTTATTTAATGCTTTCCATTCATTCTTTCTGCTTTTCTGTTGTATTTGTTTGATGTTAGCCAGACGGGCACGTTCTCGGGAAATAGTTGCCTTTCTCTCCCTTCGAGTTGTAAACTTGTTTTATGATGTTTTATGCTGTCCTCTGGTGTCCACCTCGGTGACTGGGTTTGTTTAAATAAATTCCTGTCCCTACAATTTTAACTTTTTGTCTCGTCATTTGGGCACTGAGAAATAGATGGACTGCTTGTGACTCCGGGCAAAGCTTATGCACAAATCACTAACCATCTGAATACTGGTTAACCGCTCAGAAGGACTGAACTGCCCAGGAAATGTGGCTGAAGTCAAACCATCCATACATGTAAGCCTTTTTGGTTTACTTGGGTTGTTATTTTTCAAACACATTTTGTTTGGTGTCATGACATCCTAATGTAAGGTAGAAGTCCAGTAAAATGGAGGCAACGTCTCGCCATGACCGAGACGCTTATTAGCCACAACTCAAAGAAACAAATCATAATTCTTACTGCATAGAGTTGGTACGACGAGTTCCTGAGCTGGGACGAGGAGAAGTACGGAGGTCTACATGAGGTTCTGGTTGAGAAGGACGAGGTCTGGATACCGGATCTACTCGTAGAGAATACGTAAGTCAACGTACACAAATCGACCTGTACAGTCAAAGAATAAAATATAAAGGTTTGATCCTTTGGAAGCAGCAAAAACATTCAAAGGGAGATAGTATGGACTATATTGCGCAATTTCGGGTAATGAACCCTCATCAGTAGCCCTTTTTAAACCGGCAACGAAAGCCAGGCTAGAGGCTTGAAATTTTGGCTATAAGTAGAAGAGGAATTGTACTATCCGAGTAGCGAAAACAAAGGCGCTGGTCAGCTTCGCAGTTACTGCGAAACTGATCTGCGCCTTTGTTTTCGCATAGGCAAAAATCCGGTTTTCTCACGATGCGGCTCAGTTATAGTTGTATCTGTTAATAATTCATACATGTAAATGGTCGTAAATGTAGAATTGTAAACTTAATTAACGTGAAGAAGCGATCATTGCTCTTATTTGAAGTTACATAAAATCCGTTACAAACAGTTTGCTCTTGCACCAAAACGCTATTAGTAACGGCATACCAAGAAACGTAACGTTGTAGGCGTTCTAATACCCTAAAACTGAAGTACAATATCACTCATTCTAAAATAAGGTGCAAATCCTGGAGAAAAAATGAAGAAAAATAAACTTATAGAATTACACTTTTTCGACATACCATCACTATTGTGGATCATTCAGGCTTCATCCTGTAAAATTTCACCACCTTCCCGATATTCTTGCAATTTCTACATCATTTTGAAACTTGATGGGTATATTCCAATTTGGTAATCAACGTGACGCACTACATATCAACTAAATGTAACCATAACACAAACTCAACGTATATCTCTGAATAGCAGACTTCAGTTTCTCAAATAAAGAGCAATATTAAGTAGATTAAATCAAACAATAAACGTCCTTTCATATCTACTATCGAAAAATGTTAGATAATATGTGTATGATGCAGGCTTCTTGATTCAGAATTTTCAGTGTTGTTAACTTGCAACTATAATAACATCTGACCTGTACATCAGAATTATATCAAAACATGTAATGATAATTACATTTGTCCTACATGAGTGGCGGAGCTTATAATTACTTTTCTAAATACATCTTGTTATATGGCAGGTCTTGTTTTATTCAGCGTCACGTAAATTACTTGCAAACCGCAACATAAATTATTTTTGCAATACAGATACACAATAGCATTAAATATTATCTGAAAGACTTTATCTGGATACGTTTACTCCAAATAGACAATCTTGTGTGATCCTATTTAATTTTTTAATATTGTTTTACTTTTTGCACAACATTCTATAAAAATGTAATATACGTGACGGAATACTGTAATTTACGTGACGGTAATATTTAAGTCACCTACATTATTTTTAAACTAAGATATGTTTGAGTTTTTGTTAACTTAAAATGAAGCATGGAATTTGAACCAGTCTGCACAAGAAGTAAATCATTCGATTAATTAACCACGTAATTATTTAGTAAAACAAAACTGTTTTATATTGATAAAAATGTATATTAATCTCAGGGCTGATATTTTACTGTTGGTCAGTATTTTGGAATGGACAAATGCGAATAACAAATGTAGTATTGCTATGTCTTTGATTGAAGGAGGTGTGATCCTTTTAGATTCAACTGTTTTCAACTATAACTGATAAATAGACTTAAACTTCCTTTGTATTTTACGTGACAAATGCGTAATTTACGTGATACTGCTTGAAAAAACATCATATTCCGTAAACTTAACTACTGAAAAGTACATAATGGACATTAAAACATTTATTGACGCTGATTCAAAGCACAATCTTAGCTATATAGTAGGTCATATTGGCATTTTGGAAGTAAGTACCGTCACGTAAATTACTGTCACGTTTATTACATTTTCAACTTTAGCATCCAAAAAAAAAACACTTTAGGGTCGTTTGATATTAATTTTATTTTTTGTGAGATGTATTCATCCTCCATACTTTCATATTCAGATAACGTTGTTTCAAATACCATGTTGGATTTGTAGAAAAATGGTGTCACGTATGATTTCATCTTAAAAGGGACGCAATGGTTAAGCAGGGGGATTAGATATATTTGACCAAAATAGTAAAGCAAAAAGAAAATTCCATATGTTATCCATATAAAGGACATATTCAACTATTTAGATGACACAGTTTGGTCTGCAATAAGAGAAAGCAGTATTAAGATTTGGACAATCTTCTATAACGTCACGTAAATTACAGAAAGTCTGTGACATGCTTTTTTCGATTTTTGATGTTTGATATTTTTGTTTGTTTACAAGATATAAAATAACCATTTCTTTTCCCAAAAAATATGCCAAATTAAGTAAATCGAGAGATGCTGTTTCGTATGAAAATAGAATTTGTTCATTCTATCGCCTTTTGAATTTTTGCATTTCAGTTTGTGACATGCCGTTTTTGGTGGGGTCATGCATTATTCACTACTACCAGAGATCTTAAAAAAACATAACTGGGTATCATACTTTATTCGGTTTAAATGGAGATAGTACCAAATTTTGAAAATACGGCCAACCTTGGTGATATATTGAACAATGTCACTCCAATTTTTATTTAACACCCCGAGACAGGGGGTGCGCTGCTTATTTTAGAATGAGTGTATACTACTTGCATCTCTTAAACGGCATCATTATACATTTTTTTTATAAATTCGATAACTATAACTAAAACTGAGAGGCGCCTTATTGTTTTATAACACTTTCACATTCAGATATCTAAATGCCTCAAAGTTATGCTGTATATAAGAAATGTCATATGCAATGATGGTATTCCTTGGAATTTAATTACAACTTGTCTTCAGGCGTGTCGTTGATTAGATATTTCATTTTTTCAGGGCGTATGGCTATAAAGAACTCGGTATTAGCGAGATGAAAATCAACCTGGATTCCAGGGGATTACTGATATGGGAGCCTGGAATTGTCATGTCTACAGTATGTGAAGTCAGCATCGCAAAATATCCCTTTGACAAACAACACTGTGCAATACGAATAATGTCCTGGATGCACACTAACAAAATGATTCACGTGCACGTGGAGAATCGTAAGGTTGATATCAAGAATTATTACCCGAACGGAGAGTGGGATCTTACTGACACTCTGGTCCGGGAGTTCTACCCCGAGGACGGCTCCTATAATGACGGGGAGATTCTACCGGGGGCAGAGGCAATACTGATGCTGCGTAGGAAACCTACGTTCTATATACTGAGTACAGTACTGCCTATATCATTGTTATCACTGCTCAACCTGCTGGTGTTCCTGCTGCCGGCCTCTACTGGGGAGAAAATGACGTTAGCTGTAACCGTGCTACTGTCGTATACCGTGTTCATGAGTGTCGTTAACGAGATCATGCCAAAGACGTCGAGCAGCGTTTCCATTTTAGGTAACGTCATAGTGTACTGGTTGTCTCGTATTTCAAATCATACTGTTCTTCATGTGGTGTAGATCTGTACTGTAAAGAACTTTAATATAATTTCTCGTGTGCATTATTGCATTAAGCTGATTAAGACATTTCGCAATTCATTTTGCCTTCAGTTGCAGAACATTAACGAACGCATTATTGTCTGCGATGTTCCCAGATGAATTAAGCGTTTGTCTAACTGTAATTGAGCCCAGTCATTAAAATGCAGCTTAACATTTACATCATCGCCTACTCTTGAATCTTATATTTAATTAAAAGACAATTTTTTCATTATACTTAAACAATCTAGTCAAAATATATATATCGTCTAGTTCACATACTGTATTTGGTTGTCAATAAGCATAACTGTCATTTGTATTTTGTATCAGACTATATTTTATTGATTTCATCCGTCTATCTGACGTTCCTGTTGTGTATGAGTGGTATATCCGTTGCCCCTACGGTCTGGGTGTTGTGTTTATGATATTATTGTGTATTTCAGCTGTGTATCTGACGTTCCTGCTGTGTATGAGTGGTATATCCATCACCTCCACGTTCTGGGTGTTGTATTATGATATTATTGTGTATTTCAGCTGTGTATCTGACGTTCCTGCTGTGTATGAGTGGTATATCCATCACCTCCACGTTCTGGGTGTTGTATTATGATATTATTGTGTATTTCAGCTGTCTATCTGACGTTTCTGCTGTGTATGAGTGGTATATCCGTCACCTCCATGGTCTGGGTGTTGTATTATGATATTATTGTGTATTGCAGCTGTGTATCTGACGTTCCTGCTGTGTATGAGTGGTATATCCGTCACCTCCACGGTCTGGGTGTTGTATTATGATATTATTGTGTATTGCAGCTGTGTATCTGACGTTCCTGCTGTGTATGAGTGGTATATCCGTCACCTCTACGGTCTGGGTGTTGTATTATGATATTATTGTGTATTTCAGCTGTCTATCTGACGTTCCTTCTGTGTATGAGTGGTATATCTGTAGCATCTACGGTGTGGGTGCTGTATGTCCACCATAAAGAATTTATGCCCAGATGGTCAAGACACTTCCAGGAAGTTCACGAAACGAAATTCCACCGCGTGTTTAGGCCCAAGGATAAGTCGTGTAACAACAACAGTGACGGCGCTAGTCTAGCACGTCCTAAGACTGTAATCAACGGGACGTGCCCGTCACCTACACCTAGTGTCAATCAAAGACTACTGGAGATGAAGGAAACTGAGGCAACTCTCGACATATTAGAGGACGCGGAGGACACACGGGACTGTGCTAAACGGTTGTGTGATATTATCTGTGATCATGGTAGACCTGGAACAGACGGGGTTAGACAGCACCCCTCGGGGAAAATGGATAAAATATTGTTCTGGTTGGTCGGTGTTCTCACGGCTATAGCTACTCTTACAATGCTTGTGCTTCTAACTACAGAGTGAGAAGGATCAAACCTCCAGATGGTAGTTTTTGCTTTTATTTGATCGCGTCGAGAGATGGTGTCTTGAAAATGAAAATCATATGAGTGTATAACAATGTTGATGGACCTTACTGTGATGGTTCACACGCTCGTCACAATGCCGTTGTTATGTTGGCGATATGTTAAGCACTCGAGTGCTAATTTCATTCATGTATTTGTTTATTTAAACGCGGTTTCAATGGCAATTATTTCGAAGTTTTGTCTAACAGTTACAGCGTTTTAAGTCTAAGGTGACGATGTGTTTACAGTTTTTTTCTTTGTAACACAACTTTATAACGGAAGTGATACAATCGACTGAATCTGGAGTCACCAGTCACGTTACACTGTCTAGTCACTGGTCTAGTCACCCGGTCCACTTAGTTCGATATAAAACACGATGTTCTGATTTTCATTATAATATAACTTTTTTTTAAATGTTGCTTTTCATGATTTTCAAATATGTTTTATGACTGCAAAAGTTATGACTGCATCGAATTTGTTTTAAAAAATGAACGTTTAACAAATAGTGTAATTTAGTAGCTTTCATAAAACTTACAGATTATTATTTGATCAACATGATCAATGCTTTATAAGAATATTACTTTGTGTCTGTAAAGTTTTGAAGTTAAGTAAACGCAGAGGATCAATGTTAAAGGAGGTACGATTTCACATTAAGAAATAAAATCCCATGCAATATACAGCTACTTTTTTCACCTGTACAAATTGTTTGACATTTTTAATATGTTTGCTCAAAACCTTAATTGTGAGTACACGTTAGAACCACCTTGGCGGGAATGTTCTAACTAGTACCCACAATCTTTGTTTTGGATAAAAAAAAAAGAAAAATAGGTATTCCCTTGCAAACCCCTTTTTTCTGTATAAAACTGGGGTTAAGGGGGTATACATTTCATGGAAACGTTATCCTGATGAACATTTCTATGACTCCGTAAGCAAAACGGCAAATTATGGTATAATCACATTTCAAGCTACGGTAAATTACGTTTCTGGTACCTTGGGTGTTAAGTTACACAGATTTTTGTACCGGAGCACAATATTTATAATTAGTTTCTATCCAACGGCAAAGTAAAACAAGAGTTAAGAAAGAAGTTTAGAAGAAGCTGAATGCATGTTAATTAATTAACTGTGTGCAGCTTTGCATCCCCCAGATTGTTGAATTTTTTCAAACCCATTACGTGACAAATGTGTTGTTCTGTCTAAACAGTTAACATGCTAGAACAGTAGCAACGGAAATATCAAACATGTATTCACATGTCGCCCTATATCAGTGATTTGAAGGCAAAAGCTAACGGTGACGATTTCATTACAATGTCGTATATTGGTGTCCAATCGACCCAGCTTGCTAAAACAGCACTACATTCTACAAGTACGGAATCGCTGCAGAGGCAGCGATAAGATTGCACGGCGAAAAAAAAGGCATGCAATCATGATTGAGGGCTAACCCAAAACCATAACAAAAATCACATAGCTTTGAAGGCATTTAGCAAATTCACTGTACAATATAGGCCAACGTCTATAAAGTAATGTGCAAATATAATTCTTGGTCTAAAAGATATGTCGAATTACTGAATATTAAAATATATCCTCAGTGTCGATGAAAAGTTACAGTACAGTTGTCGCGATTCTTTGAGCGCACGCGCATTTATTTGCGCGTTGCACGTGGTTGCGCGTAGGGAATTATCTTTACTCGCGAGTGACTCGCAAGTCACTCGCAAACTTTGCGCAATCTTGCGCGGTCATCTCGCAAACGCGAAAAAACCATTTCTCAAACACGCGCGACGTGAATCAGGTATGCGCGATTTATTAAATTTAAACAATTTTGCTCGTAAGGTGTGTTTTAAAAAATGTTTAATGTTGAATTTTCTATATCTAAATAGTGAGAAGAAAATAGTGTAAACAGAAGGTCTGCGATGAGACCTTAGCTATCTCAAGTACACGTATGGAGAAGATTTTTTCTATTAGTAAACCAAGCATTCTTTTTCTCAGTTAAGGCAATAAAAATGATAAAAGTAGGCAATGATCAGGAAAAGGCGCAATCAGAAAGAAATTCCCACTCCAAAACCCCAAAATGACAATTAGGTAATATTCTTAGAGAACATATCGTAAGCCGAGTGAGCAGCTACTTCCCAACAGGCGGCCATTCAGTTACCCAAACTTAACTTAACATCACGAAATCATTTCAGTGTAATGTATACCCACTTGAACCCCACTTGTATAATGGCAAAACTGGGTATACATGGGTATACCTAATTTTCTTATTTTTGCTCTTAAACATAGGTTGTGAATACTCGTTAGAACCGCATCGCGTTTTGAGCAAAAATAAGAAAAGTATAATAAAATCTACTGAAAAGATTCAATTTTTACAAATCAATAATTCCAACTTCACTAGTTTCCTACATTCTGATTGGTCGTTTGGAAGACTTTATACTTCGATAAAAGCAATGCGTAAGAATACTTGGTTTTCACCTTAAAAACGGCGCGACGTTACGTGATTACGTGACGTTTCCTCGAGGAAACGATGACGTCACCAAATCTAAACGTCATAAAAACAATGGATGAACGCGTTTTAAAGGCGTCGAAATGAATATTTGGAAATTTTAATAAACATGGACGCTTTTTCTTTTAATACAACATCGTAAGGTAAGCGTTTTTATCTTCTTGTTGTGTGTTGAAATTTGACGTTTGAATTTCTAATGCGCCGAACCCCAGTTCAAAATCGACATGTCTTTCTATCGGCCCAGACGGCGACATTTCCTCCCAAAAGAACAATTTTGAATGAAGGAAAGATGTTTTAAAGCTCCCACTTTTACAGATTGCCTTTAGGAAGCCAGTTATAGCTTCTATTAATTGCGAGAAGTGAGTTCTATGCTTTGGAAATTTTCAAGATGGCTGCCTCATGAAGATTTTCCTTCTGCTGGCTATTTAAAATGAAATCAATGTAAATAAATGCAGTGTCATGGGACAAAGTTGGAATTATAAGGAATGAATTATTATTTTTGTTGATTTTATCGATGTGTAAACTCAGGCGAATCACTCACAAACTTTTTCATAAAGCCCTTCGGGCTTTATTTAGTTTGTGAGTGATTCGCCTGAGTTTACACATCGATAAAATCAACAAAAATAAAATTCATTCCTATAGAATATTACATGGGCATGTTTTCGTATTGACTATAAAAACGTGAATAAATTTGTCACATTGTAGTTGTTCGGTCCTCGTGGTAAACACCATTGAATTTAAACACACAAACGTGTACAGTATGTCATGTATGTGTATTTATATGCAGCTGTAAAACCAACTTGTTACAGTATTAACCTGTGAAAACATAAATAAAACTCCAGCAAGTTCATATGCGAATACTAGTCTGACTTTTTGCGCGCATGCAATTTTACGAGGTGGGCTGTGGTTGAATTTACGTAGATGATGGTAAAATAAGATAAGCAAGATGAGCCTCAATCATTTTTCAATTGATAAAAATGACTTGTTATGCTTCAAACAATTTTGATGATTGACTGACACCAACTCATTGTCATACAGTAGCCTGGCTAATTGGCTAGCATGTACTTCACAGTGAACAAGTTAATTGTTTTTTTTTTCTATGTCCGAAATAGCCCCAAACATAAAAGACTGTCCGAAATAGTCCCAAACATAAAGGACAAAGCAATTGATTAATAGCCAAACGTACATGTAGTTGTAGTTAAATTGAGCGTCATTTAAAAAAAGGCTTTGAAACTTAGCAAAAAAGTAGTAATTTACAAATACTTTTACAAGTACATGTACATGAATGTTGTAGTGCGATATGCATCGCGCATATCGCGCAAAGTTCTATGCGCGATGCGCGACGAACCAAAATAACTTTGCGCGTCACTCCCAAAATATATTACGTTAAACTTGGCGTCGCTCGCGAGTTACTCGCGAGTGATGCGCGAGTCACTCGCAAAACGTTTTTAGAAGGGATTAAAAATTTTTGCGCGTTGCGCGATCGCTCAAAGCATTGCGACAACTGTACTGTACCACAACTTAAATTTCGATATTATAAAGAATATATAATGTCTTCAACAAATTTAGTTTCATCCATCATTCTTGATTTAGAGACATGCAACAGTGCCACTAGCCCTGGAACTGTGATGCACGTGCAATTCGTGATTTGTGTTTAACTTTTTGATAACTAGAAAGTCGCTTATTTTCTAAAATCGCCATGCCTACTTATGCCTTTAACACCTATATATTGAAAACGGCACAAAACTGATTACATGACATACAATTACTTTTGGATCAATTCAAAGCACATGGCATACTCACTGACAATATGAAAGAAATATAAACCATACTATATAAAACGAAATCACCGTACCACGAAACTAGGTCAGATATAAATCAAAATAACCATATACCATGAAATTAGGTCACACTGACCTAACAACGGGTACATTGGGTCGTATAAATTTACTCGTTATCACATCATGTTCATATTCGGCACTATCACTGAACCGTGCAATTCGCTATCACTGGGCTATAGCTACTTTTAGTCAAGGGTGTAGGCACACTTACTAAAACGTTCGAAGATTCAATTCTAATACCAAACAAGACAGTAAAATTCTGTCAAAGGCTCATGTTTTTCATCTTCTTCTTCTTCCAAAAAAAGTGCTGGGCCCAGACAATGAGCATAGTCGCATTTTGAAGAACTATGTACATATATGTGAATAATGGCTCTTTGTACAAGTTAAAAACAGGATAAAATCATCTCTCTGGGCTTTAGTAGAGGAATCCGACACACCTCTTGACGGCATCAAGCGTTGGTGCTGTTACTGCAGAGACCGGTAGGGCTTCAACTGAGTAAACGATGTGTTCATACATAGTCACTCAAAATCTATAAGAAACATGTTTAAAATACCAAAGGAGTGTCAATATATAAGGATAATTGATTGGTATCGTGGCAAAAAAGGTCAAGCCGACCTTCAGTTTATGACAAACAAGTCAGTGTCACACAGGTAGGAGATGCTTCACAAATAATCTAACAGACATGTTTTACTTAAAAAAAACTCTGGCGTCGCATGCCATCGACTGAACAGAATGCCAACCCTCAGGCAATGCCCTTATGCACCCATTATGAATGAACTCGTATGCCATTGTCACAATATATACATATGACTAATGAAAATAATCTACTTAAAATTCATGATTAAAATTTCAATCCCCAGTATTCCCAAACCCGATCAGGGACCAAAGGGTCCCATTCTACTGAATAAAATCCATTTCTACAGAGTATCTATAGCTCATGCATGAAAATTTCTGTTATGTGTGTGAGGTCGCAGGTCAACCAATACAGATACAGCTACACTTGAACTGATCTTATAAATATATATAAAAAAAGCTGAAACCGCAAGTACCTTGTGATAGTTCTGGTTTTTATTAGCAGTCCCGTTTTTTTTTATTTTTAAAGCCGGAAACCATGCAACAGCAACCGAAAGGCCAGTAGACATTTCAAATCCGGAAAAATATATAATCAACTGCATGGTACTACGTCCAAATACTATGTCTCTTTCATCAGAGCTTTGCTTCGAATTTGATTGAATTTTACTTGAAGAAAAAACAAAACTATCATCAATATATCGATAGAGATTTGAAAAAAATGCCGCAAAGAAACCGAAAGGATATTTAGAGTATCGATACCGAACAGTGACCATTTGAAAACCCTCCCAATAAGCCCGGCGCCGATGCGGCGTGCTAATCACGTGTAATGCGATGTTGCGTTCGTCTGCGCTGTTAGCCATTTGGTCTCATTATAGGTATATAGGGGTCTTAAGCGGTTGTAAATATTATGAGGGTGCCACACCATACATGAAAAAAGAAGATATTTTATACTGCCAGACGACCAGCATTTGCAAATATTTGAATGGTTCGTGCACGCTCCCATACTTACATGTAAATGATAAAATGAAAACTTTTAAAACGAGGCTGTGAGGAAATACATGTATACGTAGTCTTTCTTCAAGTTGAATCTAAAACATATTTTAACTACACGTAAATGTAGCGTTCAAACCAGACCCATACTTAGGGCTGTTAGCTATTTGGTCTTATTATAGGTATACAGGGTTCTTAAGCGGTTGTAAATATTATGAGGGTACCACACCATACATGAAACAAAACCAGCATTTGCAAATATTTGAATGGTTCGTGCACGTTACCATACTTAAATGGTAAAACGAGACTGTGCAGAAATACATGTATACGTAATCCTTTTTCAAGTTGAATCTAAAACATATCTTAACTACACGTAAATGTAGCGTTCAAACCAGACCCATACTTAGGGCTGTTAGCAATTTTTTAGTCTTATTATAGGTATATAGGGTTCTTAAACGGTTGTAAATATTATGAGGGTGCCACACCATACATGAAACAAATATAATTTATACTGCCAGAGGACCAGCATATTTGCCATATATTTGAATGGTTCGTGCACGTTACCATACTTAAATGGTAAAATCAAAACTTTTTAAACGAGACTGTGCAGAAATACATGTATACGTAGTCCTTTTTCAAGTTGAATCTAAAACATATCTTACACGTAAATATAGCGTTCTAACCAGACCCACACTTAGGGCGGCTCTATGAGTTCCAATAATTCTCTATTTTATTGCAGCACTATTTATCACAGGCTTTAGGACGTAATATAATGACGGCTTTAACTGGTAGTAATATCACCCTCTGGCATCTGACCCAGGATGTCAAGGAACAATCACGCGATACCACAATGTTTCTTAACGGAATAATCAAAGGTTTTAAGACAAAACAAAAATTACAATCTAAATAATTGATGGCATTTCTTGTAAAGTCAGCAGGCTGTCGTAATATTAGCATAGGTTAAAACAGAACTATATCTGTACTGTAAGAGCGAACATTTCTGGATTCATGAAGACACGAAAGGATTTGTCAGATTATTTTACGATAAAACAATCTCAAATCGAAGTTTATTTTGTTTGTAAAGTTAATCATCTTGGGAGAAAGAATTGTGTGACGTTGATATTTGATGAGACAGTTTGACATTTCTAAACCTCTTTTGAGAATCAAAACGAGAAAGCCTAATCCCAAAAGATTATTTCAAACTTCTCAAGAACCATTTTGTCATTTTGCTCAATTATTATACACGCTTTAAAGGTGCAAAACTAAACTAGAGGCAATCACCACCGTTTGAAAAGATTCCGTGTATTATGGCACATGAGACTAAATATTTCAAGACATTTTGTGCAGTAATTTCAATGCAATAATTGAGCCGCATCGTGCGAAAACCAGGTGTTATGCGAAAACAAAAACGCAGATCAGCTAAGCAGTAACTGCGAAGCTGATCAGCGCCTTTGTTTGACATGCTTTGTTTTCAATACACGGATAGTACAATTTCTCTCCTTGCTAAGTCCGAAATTTCAAGCTTCTATCCATCTGCTATAGTTGAACAGGCCGGGTTTTGTCGGACCTGGTCGGAAACCCCGAAGACCGGGTTTCTTGCGTCGCGGCTCAATTGGGTCTTGAGTATAATTTTAACCCGTATTTTTAGCAAAACCTCGATACAACAGTCTGATTCTGTACATCCAAAGCAATGTAGAAATTCTTTACAAACTGTGTTATGCAATTGAGGAAGCTATCTGTCATGTTCGACAACTAAATTTATGTAGTTTTAGTTTATGTCTAGGATTAGCAATGCAGACAACGCTGATGATGATTAAATGTCAAACGCTTGAGCATTTATATCAGTCTTTGAGTGCGCGAAACTTAAACTGTTTTCAAAATTGGCAGTTTAAGTTAAAAAGAAGATTTGAATTTCGTGATGAAATAAAATCGTCATTTACATGTCGAACGAATTCCAGATGAAAGTACTCTTATTTTAGCCTTAAACGTGGTCGTACATTATGAAAACTTGTTCATGCCATATGCATAGACTTTTTCAGGTGCAACCATTAAAAATTTCACTGGGAAAATGTTGATTTTTTTTATTTCGAACACCCACAATGTATCTTTTTGATCAAAACTAAGAAAATTAGGCATACCCCTGCAAACCCCAGTGTTTCTGTATAAAAATGGGGTTTAAGGCGGTATCTATTTCACGGACATGTTTTCCTGATGATTTGGTATGGTATTTTGAAACATAAAACTAAAGAGAAAAGCGGACGTACAAAAAACTCTTAAAAACAGGAATTCCAAAATCATTGTAGATAAAAAATAGACAGGATACTCCCTAAACTAACTAAACGTTATGAACCACTGCAGAAGCTGAGGGTGAGGTTATGGCCATGTAAAACCGGTTTAAGCCCGCCAGTAACTTTGTGTTACTGATCGTTCCAAGTCGATACTTCTGTGGTGGTTGGGTTAAAGACGCTTTTAAGTGAGGGTCTTTCGGAACCAGAATTTTATGGTGACTTGGTTTACAAATTTAAGAAACTTATAGGAAGTAATGATTTTTCTTTTCAGTTTAGAAAAATCATAACACGTTACAGACGTATAGGTTATAACTTGAATGTTATGCGACAGTCTGCATGCTTAGTTTTTAACCCAATCACGGTTGATAACTATGCTGCCTTCTTTAATTGCACGCCGGTGGGTCGGGCGTCAGACTCTATGATGGCCCCGACTTAAAGCTATTCATTTTAGTTGGTTGGGGCCTGAGCTTCTTGTCTGTTGCTTGGCCCACCGGGGTCCAACTGATGTTTTTCTTTAGCTCCGGAGTTAGTAAGTTATTTGGCGCCCAGGGATCTCCATCGTCGGGCAGCTTACTCAATCTGTGAGTCCTGGTTTTTGATTCATCAGGATGTTTATCATGATTTATTTGTTTGTTCTTGATGATTCATTTACTAGTTAGAGATTCACCACGAGGACCGAAGAACTAACTAAATGTTATGAACCATTGCAGAAGCTGAGGGTGAGGTTACGGCCGTGTAAAATCGATTTAAACCCGCCAGTAACTTTGTGTTACTGATCGTTCCAAGTCGATACTTCTGTGGTGGTTCTTTTTGTTTTATGTCTTGGTGTTTAAAATATTTTTGTGCTGTTGGCGCCTTATGTATGTTTGCATATTTTAGTTAAGTTAAGGTAACTGAGTGGCCACCTATTGGGAAAATAGCTGCTCATTCGGCTTACGAAATGTTTTCATGGTATAAGTACCTGATTGTTAGTTTGGTTTTTTCCCACCTTGGTTTTTGGAGTGGGAGTCTTTTTCTGATTGCGCCTTTTCCTGATCTTTGCCTACTTGTACTTTTTGTTTTATGTCTTGGTGTTTAAAAATTCTTTTTGTGCTGTTGGCGCCTTATGTATGTTTTCATATTTTTAGTTAAGTTAAGGTAACTGAGTGGCCACCTTTTGGGAAAATAGCTGCTCATTCGGCTTACGATATGTTTCATGGTATAAGTACCTGACTGTTAGTTTGGTTTTTTCCCACCTCGGTTTTTGGAGTGGGAATCTTTTTCTGATTGCGCCTTTTCCTGATCTTTGCCTACTTGTACCTTTTTCCCATCGGTTAGCTAAAGCCCCCGACTGAAAAAAGCCATAAAAAATCACTTTTGGTGGCCTCATGTTTAGCAGAAATTTCCTTGGTAAAGTTGTTTAGTACTGTCTTTGGGAAGTATGAAAACCAATGTTTTAAGTTTTTCGTTCTTGCAAAAGTACTTTTATTCTGGGTGAAAATGAACTACCCTAGCTTGTTTGAACCGCAACATTAAGGACAGTTATCTCTGTGTACCCCAGGGGCCAATTTGACCTCCCTTGCTCATCCCCACCCAGGACAATCTTTCAAGGGTGTCAAATCATTCATAGGGACCCCAGAAATGAAAAGAACTTTTGTCGTCAAAGATAAACTATTTTGCTCTATGAAAAAATGCATGGTTTCCATGGCAACCATTGCAACATGATTCTTAAGCATGGGGGTGTACATGCAAAAATGGCCATATCCCCACTGTTACTTATCCTGGACCACTGAAGCTGGTCTCATTTTAAAGCTTAAGACATAGCCCTTTCAACCTATGGTAAGTATTGCAAGTTATCTATTTTGCATATTCATGAATATTAATGAAAACATTAAAATGACAGAAAAATGGTTAAAAAACAGTAATATTCTATTTCAGGACCAAACTATCAATATGACACTTTGTCATTTAGCCAGTAATATCATATGACAAATGTATTGATGTCATGGGCCTAAATAAAATTATCTCATTTGCATTTTCATGAATATCAATGAAATTGTCGAAAATCGAGGGAAAATTGTCACAACTGCAAGGTTTTGGATGGGTTATAAGATCTATCTTGCATCACTGGGACCAATTCTCATGGCTGCCAGTGTAGTCAGGGGTATCGCCTTAATGCCATAAAATATTGTAAATGATGTAAAATTTAATAGTTCCCACAAAAAAAGCATGTCAATGTTGATGTGCATACAAAAAAAAAAGAAAAAAAAATAGTTCCCACACCTACCCATAGTGTGATTCTAATAGATAGGGTACTCACAAAAATATACATATACCGACAATTCATGCTGTAGAATACTATAATTGGTCTGATAGTGATGAAACATGGACTAAGCAATTTAACTTTTAATATCTTTTATTCAAATAGTTGAATTTGCTTATTCATGAAAATTAATAAAATACATAAGTTATCGGTGACAAATCTTGGAAAATAGCAGTAGACATACACAATCACTTGTACCAGAGCTATTAACAAACTAAGGATGCTGAATGAATGCTATGTCAAAGTACTATGTCCCTCAAGTCTGATATAATAATGATCTGATTTTCAATTTCATGAATTATAATGAAAACTCTAGAAACAGGAATGAAAAAAGGAAAACATGAAACTGGAAAACTTACAAAACAGCTTGTATCTTGGCAATCAAAATCCCTAACATGCTGAAAATGACATCACATGGTTTCTAGGGCAAAATAAGGGTTGTCCTGTACTACAATATACACGTCATTTGATTTTTTTGCTTTATGAATATTAACACAACCTTTCCAATTTAGAGGAAAATTAAGGAAAAGTTAGGGCGGTATACATAGAAAATCACGTGTATCTTGCCTACTGATAGATCTAGAGAGCTATTATTGGTATCAAATGATTGCTAGGACATTGTTCCATAACCATGATATTAATAGGTTTTATATGAATGAGAGAAAAATCAATGAAAAATAAAGGGGTACACCAACAAAATTGCTTATAACTCAGCTTCCAATATCCTCAGAGAACTGAAAATGGTACCAATAGAATGCTAGGACAATGCTCTGTTACCACATGATCTGATAGCTTAAGCATATGCTATTGCATTTTCTGTATCGTACATAATATTTTAAAAAATTGTGGAAATGACAGAAAATTGAAGATTGTGCTCCAACATAATGTATTACATCTTGATTGTAAGTAAGCATGCTTTATTTATCTAAACAAATGGAAATAAAACAGTGTCTAACCAATAAATTAATGCCATTTTAAGTTCTCTGCGGCTCTTGACAGTCAAGATATACACAATTTTGTATGTGTACCCCTTCATTTTTCGTTGCGTTTTGTCTTATTTATAAAGAATAGTTTAGCTCCGGAGTTAGTAAGTTATTTGGCGCCTAGGGATCTCCATCGTCGGGCAGCTTACTGAATCTGTGAGTCCTGGTTTTTGATTCATCAGGATGTTTATCATGATTTATTTGTTTGTTCTTGATGATTCATTTACTAGTTAGAGATTCACCACGAGGACCGAAGAACTAACTAAATGTTATGAACCACTGCAGAAGCTGAGGGTGAGGTTACGGCCGTGTAAAATCGATTTCGGAACCTGCATTTTATGGTGACTTGGTTTACAAATTAAAGAAACTTAAAGGAATAAATGATTTTTCTCTTCAGTTCGGAAAAATCATATCACGTTACAGACGTATAGGTTATAACTTGAATGTTATGCGACAGTCTGCATGCTTAGTTTTTAACCCAATCATGGTTGATAACTATGCTGCCTTCTTTAATTGCACGCCGGTGGGTCGGGCGTCAGACTCTATGATGGCCCCGACTTAAAGCTATTCATTTTAGTTGGTTGGGGCCTGAGCTTCTTGTCTGTTGCTTGGCCCACCGGGGTCCAACTGGTGTTTTTCCTTTGCTCCGGAGTTAGTAGGTTATTCGGCGCCCAGGGATCTCCATCGTCGGGCAGCTTACTCAATCTGTGAGTCCTGGTTTTTGATTCATCAGGATGTTTATCATGATTTATTTGTTTGTTCTTGATGATTCATTGACTAGTTAGAGATTCACCCCGAGGACCGAAGAACTAACTAAATGTTGTGAACCACTGCAGAAGCTGAGGGTGAGGTTAGGTACCTGTAAAACCGGTTTAAGCCCGCCAGTAACTTTGTGTTACTGATCGTTCCAAGTCGATACTTCTGTAGTGGTTCTTTTTGTTTTATGTCTTGGTGTTTAAAATTTTTTTGTGCTGTTGGCGCCTTATGCATGTTTTCATATTTTTAGTTAAGTTAAGGTAACTGAGTGGCCACCTATTGGGAAAATAGCTGCTCATTCGGCTTACGATATGTTTCATGGTATAAGTACCTGATTGTTAGTTTGGTTTTTTCCCACCTCGGTTTTTGGAGTGGGAATCTTTTTCTGATTGCGCCTTTTCCTGATCTTTGCCTACTTGTACCTTTTTAAACCCGCCAGTAACTTTGTGTTACTGATCGTTCCAAGTCGATACTTCTGTGGTGGTTCTTTTTGTTTTATGTCTTGGTGTTTAAAATATTTTTGTGCTGTTGGCGCCTTATGTATGTTTGCATATTTTTAGTTAAGTTAAGGTAACTGAGTGGCCACCTATTGGGAAAATAGCTGCTCATTCGGCTTACGAAATCTTTTCATGGTATAAGTACCTGATTGTTAGTTTGTTGTTTTCCCACCTTGGTTTTTGGAGTGGGAGTCTTTTTCTGATTGCGCCTTTTCCTGATCTTTGCCTACTTGTACTTTTTTAGCAATCATTTGATACCAATTATGGCTCTCTAGGTCTACCAGTGTCCAAGATACATGCGTTTATCTATGTAGACCTCCTCAGTTTTTCCCATTTTTTTCTCTAAAGTCTGAAGGTTTTGCTAATATTCTTAAAACTTAAAATCAAATGACTTATATATTGTTGTACAGAATGGTATAATATTGCTCTAGCAACAATTTGATGTCATTTTCAGCACTTTAGGGCTTTTTATTGGCGAGGTACAATTCATTTTGTAGGCTTTCCCGTTTTTTTTTTTTTTTTTTTTTTTTTTTTTTTTTTTTTCACTTTTTCTCTCCAATTTGTGAAGTTTTCATTAAACTTCATGAAACCGAAAATCAGGTTATTCTTATATCCTACTTTAGGATCATAGTACATTGCCATAGCAGTCATTTGATACTGCTTTCAGTGTCCTGGATTTCTTAACAGCTCTGGAACAAATGATTTTGTACATACACCCCCTATTTTTTTCCATTATTTGTTCAAGATTTCTTATGGGGTATTTTTTGTTAATTTTCATGAATAAGCAAATTCAAGGATTTGAATATTAGGTATCAAGGTTTTATTGCTAGGTACATGCATCACTATGGGACCAATTATAGTATGGTCCCAGGGATGCAAGATAGGTCTTATAACGCACACATAGATTTTTTCCCTTGTTTTTTCCTGGATTTTTGGCATTTTCATTAAAATTCATGAATATGCAAATGAGATAATTTCCATTTAGGCCTTTGACATATGATAGTACTGGCTCAATAACAAAGTGTCACAGTGATAATTTGGGCCTAAAATAAGTTTATTTATGGAATTTTAATGTTTTTTTCTGTAATTTTAATGTTTTCATTTAAAATCATGAATATGAAAATTAGATGACTTGCATAACTTAACATAAGATAAAAGGGCTGTGTCTAAGCTTTAAAATGAGACCAGGTTCAGTGATGTAGGATAAGTAACAGCGGAGATATGACCAATTTTGCATGTACCCCCTAATTTTCGAGAATCGAATAATCGAATGTCATGTGTAGCGGTATACATCCCATAATTTAAACACTTTTGCAAGCCTTAAAATTGACCAAATATTGGTTTTCAAGCTTCCAGTGGGTTCTTCTATAAGAGGGTATAAATGAAATTTCTGCTACTTTCCGACCACCTATTACCATTTTTCTGATGGCTGGGGCTCTAACTAGGTGTTCCGTAAAGCCTCTCCACCGGCACGGAATTGGAGCGACGAAGTACATTGGAGTGCGGGTTAGCCAGCTGATCTAATTTAGGAAAAATAATGCAATGCTAAACATACTGTTTGCAGCTCAGCACTTGATTCTAGGAAATGCCACACTAGACAATTGGTACAAAATGAAATAAATATAGGCGAATCAAGAATGTATTTCTTACATTGGCTACAAGTGTATAAAATATCGAAAAGTCTTTCTCCCTTTCCTTGAAAGCGTGTTTGATGCAAAATCTATGAAAATGTCTCTGAATTCTGATGGTTAAACATGTTAAGTTACGGACTTCATGGTTCCGATTGTGTATTCCCAGTAAATCGTTTGTTTCACTTGCTTTAATGTTGAATAATTACTGGAATATAAATTGCCCCTGTCTAGACAAGGAACAACATAACAACCATTCTGACCATTAAATAAGCCTTTGCGTTAGAAAACAAACAATCTGGGTTTGCGACCAAGCTCGACACAAACCGGTCTGTACAGCTACAGAGAATAGTTAGAAACTTGGAATTTCGAATTTATAGACTATAGCAAGTTGAGGCACAGGAGAGAAAACAAAGGCGCTGATCAGCTGTGAAGTTTCTGCACATCTGATGTGAGTCGTTGTTTTCGCATCTGCAGATTGCTGGTTTTCTGGTTCGGCTGAAATGGATTGCTATGTGGGTTATTGATATAATTACCGGTCAAATGATAGCAGTAAGTGTTTCAGACACGCAATAGTTCGGTAATAGAATCAGTGATGCTGTGAATCAAGGACCTGGTACTTGCTTACATTAGCATAATGGTATATAACGATTATACTGTTTGTCACAAAGCAGTCCGTATGTAAACAACTGAGATCTAGCCAAATGTGAGTCGAAACTCTACTTGTGATAGGAAGCAATATATTTTGTCACATGCGTTCGTCATTATATCATTTATCATCCTAGTGTCGAGAAACAAAGTCCGTGTATGCTATTGTTTGTGTATACGTTATACGACAGAGCGCGCGTTCGCACTGTACTTAGTTTCGGAAATCGCGCGTTGCCCTTTCCATATTGAAGAAAATGTTTTACACATATCCTATCATATGCTGCATATTATAAACACTAATAATCAACATTTTCTTTCTTTGAAACAAATGTCAACATTTAGAACACTCCGAAACTTTGAAACTTCCGAAATGTTCTCAGTGACCAGATGATCAATTGTGAAAGGTTTTTATAGTTATACAACCAAAAATGTTTGCTTCATATGATATGATATTTTAAATATTTCACAAATTACTTACGCGAACGGTACCACAAATTTTCCGAACTTAGGTTTAGTTAGAATTGTTAAAATTCTCTGTGACGTCACCGTTATATGTGAAAATGATAGCTTACAGGGAGTTTGTTTCCTGACAGTGGTAATGTAACTGCATTTCAATCAGTTTGCGGAGGCCTAGGTTTATCAGAAATTTTGTTGTTCAGGAAATTCTTCAAGAGGTTTATACTCGGTGTTTAAATTAAGTCAATGAAATATTCTAGCCTGTCCTTTATTTTCATGAACGACGACATATGAGAAAACCAACAACCTGCACAGGCAAAAACAAAGGCACAGATCAGCTTCGCAGTCACTGCGAAGCTGATCAGCGCCTTTGTTTTCTTTACCCGGATAGCCCAGTTTCTCTTCTTTCTAAATTCAATCTTTCCAACCTCTAGCCATCTTCTGTGCTTGTACAGCTCGGTTTATGTCGGACATGTTCGGCAACCAAATAGTGAGTTTTACCATGATGCGGCTCGTATATAACACCATAATACATATTTATATTTTGCAAAGATGTTTTTCATCTGCAGGATCTAAAGAATCAAGTTCTGACGACGAACGTCTGGTTACGAGTGGTGAGTAGCAAATGTACTTACGAAAACTTGCCTATGGAATATACAGAGATTTGTTTCAACTGTACAAAAATGAAAAATTCATTGCAAAAATATGACATTTCAATATGATTACTCAAAATATTGATAGTGGGTGCACGTTAGAAAAGCATCGCAAAGGCGTAACGAGTACCAACAATCTATGTCTTGGATAAAGAAAACTCTTCCAAAGGATCTAACGATTATATTTTATCTGTATACCCCGTTCTCACTAATTAAGAATTGGGTATAAGGGTATTTATCACACGGACAGTTCTGCCTGCTAACCGGGAAAATGGAAAATAAGATATCTTCTTCGCAAACAAGTAAGCGTTTCCCACGCTGACCTTTTAAAAGAAACAAAAAAAAGATGTTGCTAACAAGAGGTAGGGGATATTTAAGAACACGAAACCCAAAAGCGAAGCACGTTTATACCACAAATCCTGAGACCATCGTCGAATGCTTTGTACCATCTTATTCAATAAGCGATCACCTTCCGGTCTGTTTCACGAGAAAAGCTAGCTGTAAAATTCAAAAGCATGAGCACATTACCACCACTTATAGGTCATTTAAAAAATTCAATGAAACTCAGTTTTTGAATGATCTGGCATCTGCTCTGGAGCCTTATGGTAACTTTACGACTGGTTCTGATATAAATGATGACTGTTCTGCCTGGATCAAAATTATACAGAACCAGTTGGATCGCCATGCCCCGTTAAAATCGAGAAGAGTCAAATTCAAACGTTTGCCCGAGTGGTCAAATCAAGAAATCCAGACGACTCGTAGGTTAAGAGACATAAGCAAAAGACACGGCAACTGGTCTGATAAAAAATATAGAAACAAAACAAAAACACTAATTCGGCAGGCAAAGAAGCATCACTTTTCAGAAGCTGTTACAAATCTTAAAGACACTAAATCCATCTGGAAGAATTTACGGACTGAAAGTCAAAAGGCCGCTGCGCAACAGAATTCTTTGCCTAATAAGCTCGAAATAAATGGCCAAAATTATACTAATTCACAAGAAATTGCCTATAAATTGAACAACTATTTTGCTTCTATCAGTGAATACATCAACGACAATAATGTGACCACTAGTCCCCCCGACCTGACCAAATTACAAGCATATATAGAGTCCAAAATTCCAAAAGAAACTTTCTTCAAAATACCAAAAATAACTCCAAATCAAGTTTCTCAATTTATAAATGGACTGAATCCGGATAAAGCTACTGGTCTTGACGGCATTGGCCCTAGAATCTTAAAACTATCAAACTCTGTAATTTCCCCATCTATAGCAGCCCTAATAAACAAAAGTATAAACACAGCTACATTTCCAGATCAGTTAAAAATGGCTAAGCTGTTTCCTATTCATAAAAGTGGGTCTAAAACTGACCCAGCAAACTACAGGCCAATTTCAATTCTTCCAACTGTTTCTAAAATATTTGAAAAGCATATAAATAAACACTTAGTTGCATTTTTGAATAAATATAAAGTAATACACGCTAATCAATCAGGCTTTAGACAAAGGCATAGTTGCCAAACCGCCTTGGTCAAATTGATCGATCAATGGATGGCATGCATAGATAGAGGTGATTTGGTGGGTTCAGTTTTCCTCGATTTCCGAAAGGCATTCGATCTCGTTGACCATTCCATTCTTATTGATAAACTTTCACTATATAAATGCAAAGGTTCAGATTTAAATTTGTTCAGTTCGTATCTACAGTCTCGTCAACAAGTAATCGACAGTGGTCAGAGATTATCAAAACCAGCCGATATAAAAACGGGTGTGCCTCAGGGGTCAATTTTGGGACCTACATTGTTTTTAATTTTTATTAATGACCTCCCTCTTCATATGGAATACTGTGAAATTGACCTATTTGCTGACGATGCTACGTATCATATAAATGGTAAAACAAAATCCGAGGTCGAACCCAAATTGCAAACTGATGGCACTAATTCTAGAACTTGGGCTAAGCAGCATAAAATGCAAATACACATCGACTGCATGTATGGCACTCGGAACAAGAAACATGACTCAGAATGGTTTTTCAAAATTAAATATAGACATAGATGGCAATAAAATAAAGCAAGTTGACAAACAAAAACTTCTAGGCGTATTTATCGACGAAAATTTATTGTGGACACCACATATAGATTATCTTTGTGCTACAATATCGACAAAAATATCCCTTTTGAAACATTTATCAACATATGTCCCCGTAAAAGTCCAAAAGTTATTTTATCAGGGGTACATCTTACCACTTATTGATTATGGCTCTAATACTTGGGGTTCAACGTCCAAACAAAATATTGAAAGATTAGCTAAATTGCAAAAACGAGCGGCCCGCATTATCCTAAAGACGGGGTTCGATACATCATCTTCGGAAATGTTCACTGATTTGGGTTGGCTAACCATAAAAAACCGCCATAACTATAATAAGGCAGTCCTTACGTATAAAGCTTTGAATAAATTAACGCCTGAATATATCTCCGATTTATTAAAGCCTGTGTCTGAAGTACATAATCGTAATCTGCGATCTGCATCCAACGGCTCCTTGGCAGTGCCAAGATCTAGTACATCATTCTTTGATAGGTCATACTCTGCAACTGCACCAAGATTATGGAACTCTATGCCAAATGAAATTATTACTGAGTCATCTTTAAAAAACTTTAAAAGGTCGGCTAAAACTTATTTTAGTAAACAGTGAACGTATTTTTTAAAATGGCAAATGTGCAATCGCAACTGCGCTCGCTTTGTACATTGATGGTCCACATCTGCTCTGGGCACCCTGGTTCCTGGAGAGATGGGAGATGGATCGTGGAGCAGCTTACACGTAACGCTCCGGTTCCAATTCTGCGGTGAGCTAGTCCAATTTATGGCTCGCGGGATGTTTCTGGATCATTCATTGTGCCTTGCGAGTGCATTGCAGTTCCAATGAATTTATGATGACAAGATTAGACAAAATATATGTTCTTAAAAACGAAGTACATTGATCTTATTCTTTTATCTTAAAACTTCTAGAATTTTTAAGGTTGCATGATAACGTTTTTTCCCTTTTAAAAAATTGGCTATAGATGTTTTATACGCTCACATGTACTGTACGTTATTTATCCTGCTGGTCAGAAATCATGGTTTTAATGTATGTTTTACTTGTGTGCTTAATGTAAATTTTATATTTGTTTTTTTTTCCATTTTGTATGTTTTTTTTTTCCATTTTGTATGTACATATGTATATATGTTTTTGAGAGGGCCGCGAGGTAGAATAGCTAATGTAGCTAAGAGCGTAACCCTCGTAAAATATTGTATTAATAAATAAAATAAATAAATAAATAAGCAATAACACGCGTGTAAAGCTGGCTTCCCCATGGCTTCCTTCATAGAAAAGCTCACCAATGACATTTTACTTTAAATAACTCTGGATTCCAATTACTGGAGGAGATCTGTCTTGCCTGTCAGTCAAATGGCTTCATAATAAGAGTGACAAGGTTTCAATGACCGCAGGCGGCATGCATATCTCAATAGATTAGATTCAAGATCCATTCAATGGTATCTAGTGACAAGTCTCTCTATTCAAGAAGCGTCACTGAATAGTTTCCTGGAGCCTCAAATAGAATTATACGGAAACTCGTAGTCAGCAATGTCTCATGTTCAACTCTTGTTCGGTAAACAGATGAGTCTTCTTACCGATGAAGTGTCGCCAAACAGTTTTCTGAAGCCTCAAATAGGGCTTATACGGAAGCACATTTTATATAGATCTACATGCACGCTGTATTTACCGACGCATATAGAACATATGCTGAGCTTTGGACAGTCTTCGCAACAAATGTGTCATTTCTATTTTTATTTGTCAGTAATGTTTCACTGTGGTAGGGTACATTACTGAAATCATGACAATCATAACATTTGTAGGCAGGTTAAAAGTTGTTAGCTAGTGTGCATTATTATAAAAAAAAATAAAAAAAAAATAAATAAATAAAAAAATAAAATAAAATATAATAAAAATACAACTGAACAAATGTGATTGAGAAGTCAAAAGCTTGTAAAATCTTTTAAAGTGCAGAATGGCGTTACAAGTACTGATGTCATCATGATATAGTTTTAGGTAAAATATTTATCTTTATGCATTCTGAACTGACGTCAACAAAAACACCTTAGTCAACTTCGACACGTCATATTGCCAAGATTACCAACTTTAATTATTTTAACTAGTGGTCATATCTTTTGCTAATCTTTTACGCATTCGGAAATGCTGCATTGAAATTATTCAGACATCTGCTTGAAACATGGCATGCTGTTGAAAACATACACCTCTCGCGAAATCCATATTCTGTTCATGAACCTGTATATCAGGCTTTGCTTCTTTCGATTACTGAAAGTCTCCTTTGCAATACCAACACATAAGCCGTAGAGTGGGATATCCATACGTGGCCATATGATGTTGAAACACATTTTTTAAACCAAATTTCGTTCTCTGGCGTTATTGACGTCATTGCAGCTAATGATCAATGGTTAAATGGTAATCGCCGTCAAAATGGTCAAAAAGTTTTCAAATGCTATCCTGGCATGGCTATTTGACAAAGAATGGTTTCTATTGTTCTTTCTTTGCCTTTCAGCCTGAAACGAACGTCCTTACGGATAACGTGTATTTGACGTCTAGGGAAATAAGCGTCAGAATACCATTGCTCCATTCTTTGCTATTTATTTGAAATAATGGGACTACTGATGTTTTTCTTTAGCTCCGGAGTTAGTAAGTTATTTGGCGCCCAGGGATCTCCATCGTCGGGCAGCTTACTGAATCTGTGAGTCCTGGTTTTTGATTCATCAGGATGTTTATCATGATTTATTTGTTTGTTCTTGATGATTCATTTACTAGTTAGAGATTCACCACGAGGACCGAAGAACAAACTAAATGTTATGAACCACTGCAGAAGCTGAGGGTGAGGTTACGGCCGTGTAAAATCGATTTTAACCCGCCAGTAACTTTGTGTTACTGATCGTTCCAAGTCGATACTTATGTGGTGGTTCTTTTTGTTTTATGTCTTGGTGTTTAAAATATTTTTGTGCTGTTGGCGCCTTATGTATGTTTGCATATTTTTAGTTAAGTTAAGGTAACTGAATGGCCACCTATTGGGAAAATAGCTGCTCATTCGGCTTACGAAATGTTTTCATGGTATAAGTACCTGATTGTTAGTTTGGTTTTTTCCCACCTTGGTTTTTGGAGTGGGAATCTTTTTCTGATTGCGCTTTTTCCTGATCTTTGCCTACTTGTACTTTTTATGAAAATGAACTCAAGGTGTACATCCGAATATAACGGCATCGTTTCTGAAATGTTCCATCATTAGAATTCGTAAGCATAAGAGACGTCGACATCAAAATAATTTTGCCACAGAAGCGTCGGCGAAAGAGTTTGGGTAACAAAAATCGATAGAGGAAATCTTGTGTCAATGCGAATGATGATCCCGGACTATGGCGTCGCTTCGAACGCCAGAAACCGAGCAGTATCATTTTTTCTTTCCGTCTGATTCCTTTCTTGCGAAAAAGTCCCTTTGATAATTTCAGTATTTTAACTTCACATAGTCCAGTGATGTTGCGTTTCAAAATTTTGATGTTCACACGTTTGTAAAACGACTTTGCACGGCTTTCAAGAATTTTCATGTATAATGACGTCAGGATGCATTTTTAAAAATGGTGCACCCACGCAAGTTTTGAGAAAAGTGCGCACCTTAATCAAATTCAGTTTATGCTATATCTTGATAGAGAAGGTAAAAATAAGGAAAATGCAAGTTTTGTTCATATTGTGTATCTTTTGGCAAAATTATGCAACATTTTCGATGAGGCGTTTTTTATTCACGTTAGTATATTATTTCTCCCTTTCTGTTATATTTGTTTGATGCTAGCTAGACGGGCACACTGTCGGAAAATAGCTAGTCGCATTGCTCTCTATTCGTGCTGTAGATAATTGTTATGATCATGTTGTCCCCTTGTGCCCACCTCGGTGTCTGGGTTGGGATTTTAAATAACATGGTGAAAATTCCTGTACATATAATTCTTACTTTTGGCCCCGCTATTTAGGCACTGAGCATTAGATGGACTGCTTGTGCCTCCAGACAATGCTCATAGGCAACTCACTAACCATCTGAATACTGGTTAGCCTGCCAAGGAAATGAGGCTCAAGTAAAACCATCTATGCATATACATGTATGCGTTTTTGGTTTACTTGGGTGGTAATTTTTTGTTTGGTGTCATGACATCCTAATGTACGGAGGCAACGTCTCGACATGGCTTTAGCTATTGACTGGGACGCTAAGCCACAACTGAAAGAAACAATTCAAAATTCTTCCTGTACAGAGTTGGTACGACGAGTTTCTGAGCTGGGACGAGGAGAAGTACGGAGGTCTACACGAGGTGCTGGTCGAGAAGGACGAGGTCTGGATACCTGACCTGCTCGTGGAGAATACGTAAGTCAACCTACACACTGATTATGATAGTAGTGTTTGTAAACAATTCATGCACGTAAATGATCGTAAATGTAGAATTTTCATTACAAAAACTTGCCCATGCAATAAACGGATTTTTTTTGAGCTTTAAAAATTGAAAATTTTCAGCTGAAAAATTTGATATTTTTCTTATTTTTGCTCAAAACATAGATTGTGGGTACACGTTAGAACCGCCTCGCCGAGGCGGTTCTAACGAGTACCCACAATCTACGTTTTAGAGCAAACATAAGAAAAATAGGTATACCCCTGCATACCCCAGTTTTGCTATATAAAAGTGGGGTTCAAGGGGGTATACATTGCACGGACATGTTTTCCTGATGTAAACTTAATTAACGTGAAGAAGGGATTGCTCTTATATTAAGTAACAAAATTCGTTACAAGCAGCATTGCTCTTGCACCAAAAACGCTGTTAGCAACGTCATACCAAGAAACGTTACGTTGTAGGCGTTCTAATACCCTAAAACTGAAGTACTACTTGCATCTCTTGAACATCATCATTATACAATTTTCTAAAATTTGATAATTATAACTAAGATTGAGAGGCGTCTTAGTGTTTCATAACACGTTCACATTCAGATATCTAAATGCCTCAAAGTTATGATGTATATAAGAAATGTCATATGCAATGATGGTATTCCTTGGCATTTAATTACTACTTGTCTTCAGGCCGTGTCGTTGATTAGATATTTCATTTTTTTCAGGGCGTATGGCTATAAAGAGCTGGGTATTAGCGAGATGAAAATCAACCTGGATTCCAGAGGATTACTGATATGGGAGCCTGGAATTGTCATGTCTACAGTATGTGAAGTCAGCATCGCAAAATATCCCTTTGACAAACAACACTGTGCAATACGAATAATGTCCTGGATGCACACTAACAAAATGATTCACGTGCACGTAGAGAATCGTAAGGTTGATATCAAAAATTATTACCCGAACGGAGAGTGGGATCTTACTGACACTCTGGTCCGGGAGTTCTACCCAGAGGACGGCTCCTATAATGACGGGGAGATTCTACCGGGGGCTGAGGCAATACTGATGCTGCATAGAAAACCTACGTTCTATATACTGAGTACAGTACTGCCTATATCATTGTTATCACTGCTCAACCTGCTGGTGTTCCTGCTGCCGGCCTCTACCGGGGAGAAAATGACATTAGCTGTAACCGTGCTACTGTCGTATACCGTGTTCATGAGTGTGGTTAACGAGATCATGCCAAAGACGTCTAGCAGCGTTTCCATTCTAGGTAACGTCCTAATGTACTGATTGTCTCGTATTTCAAATCATACTGTTCTTCATGTGGTGTAGATCTGTGGTCAGGTCAGTTTAACTGCTACTGTAACATGTAATCAGTACTACCTGTTGTCATGCGGTGCAGATGGGGCTCGTTAGCCTTGGAAGGCAACTCATCTAGGAGTTAAGCTAGTTCTCTACACAAAAATCTAGCTGGGCAGGGGGAACTCATTAGTCTTGGTTGACAGTCCTCCTAGGAGTTTACAGGTCTCTAAACAAAACCTAAGAAAGGGTAGATGGAGCTCTTCAGCTGTGGCCAGCAATTCATCTAGGAGAAGGAACCTCCAAAATCAAACCTGTGTGTCTGGATATGCCTAGTCCAGATATGCAAAGACTGTTTCGGTAGATGGAGCGGAAGAAATCACCTGATTCAACGGTTCAGAAAGCGATACAGCAACATGTTGTGGAACATGCAGAGCGTGACAAGGCACTAAAGATGTTACGGTCATCCACAGCATCCAAACCCAACTCCAGACGTCTTGACCTGTGTCTTGCCTCTGGGCGCAGCTGGGCGAGGACTAGAGAGTGAGGTTGACGTTGCGCACCTCTTCCTCACTATAATCCAATTTCATAGCGCATGTCATCTTATTTCTCAACACACAAGCACTTGCATACACAACAATTTCATCACACTTGCACCCACATACCTACAAAGTCCTGTGGCGATGGGCGAGTGGCGAAGCAGCAGGTGTAGGACACACTGGGAGCTGTAGTTGCAGACCTGCACACAGGCGGCTCAGTTCTAATGGTCGTTTTCTGTGAGGAGAAGCAGTAAGCAGAATTCGGCAGTCGGCTGAGCGACTGAGCAGACCTATTTAGGACCGCACTGCTCACCCCCGTAGCATGGGGAAGGGGCTAGAAAAGGTGCCCTAAACAATTGCCTGCTTCAAACCCCCTGGCTGGTTAACCGCGATCAGCGGGGATCCCCTTAAGCGGTCGAAATACAAAGAAAAAAGCTAGAGTAATCCCCTTACGGATTGGCGCATGGAATGTGCGTACTTTAATGGACAATGCTGGGTCAGATAGACCACAGCGTAGAACGGCCCTTGTGGGCAGAGAACTTGGGAGGTATGATATACAGATAGCTGCATTGAGTGAGACTCGGTTCGCAGATGTTGGGGAGATCAAAGAAGTTGGTGCTGGATACACCTTCTTCTGGAGTGGACGCAAAAGTGAAGAGAGGCGTGAAGCAGGAGTTGGCTTTGCCATCAAAACAGAACTTGTTGGTAAGCTGTCAGGATTGCCAAAAGGCATTAATGACCGTCTAATGACATTGAGACTTCCTCTGTCAGGCAATAAACATGCAACTATTGTCAGTGCTTATGCACCCACAATGACCAATCCAGATGAGGTCAAGGACAAGTTCTATGATGACCTAGACAATGTTATTTCTGCAACACCCCGTACAGACAAGCTTATCCTTCTTGGCGACTTTAATGCCAGAGTGGGTACAGACCACCAGACCTGGGAAGGAGTTATAGGTCCAGAAGGGGTTGGAAAGTGCAACAGCAATGGTCTCTTGCTTCTCAGGAAGTGTGCTGAACATGACCTTCTAATCACCAACACAGTCTTCCGTCTACCTAATAGGAACAAAACATCCTGGATGCATCCCCGTTCCAAACACTGGCATCTCATAGACTATGTCATAGTGCGGAGAACAGACAGGCAGGATGTTAAAGTGACAAAGACTATGTGTGGTGCAGACTGCTGGACAGATCATAGACTGGTTGTCAGCAAACTCAACCTAAGAATACAGCCTGCGAGGCGACCTCAAGGCAAGAAAGCTCCTAAGAGACTGGATGTCTCAAAGCTGAATAAAGACAGCATGAGACAAGATTTCTTAACAGACATTTGCAACCAACTGGATGCAATGAATCTCAGTTCAGAGGACCCCGAAGAAAACTGGACAGTTTTCCATAAAACAGTTCTTTCTTCAGCTGCAAGCACCTTAGGCCATCCATCTCGCAAACATCAAGACTGGTTTGATGAGAATGATGACAAAATTCAGAGGCTTCTTGAAGAAAAGCACCGATTGCACAAGGCACATCAAGATGATACTAGCTCAGTATCAAAGAAAGCAGCCTACAGCAACATTTGTAAGACAGTTCAGACCAAGCTTAGGGACATGCAAGATTCCTGGCTGAGGAAGAAAACAGAAGAAATTCAGTCTTTTGCGGATAGAAAGGACATGAAGAAATTTCATGATGCACTGAAAACCATTTATGGTCCAAAGAGTTCTGGAGCCACCACATTGCTCAGTGCAGATGGAAACACTCTTCTCACAGATAAAGAAGCTATCTTGGAAAGGTGGGCAGAACACTTCAATAGTGTGCTTAATCGACCATCAAGCATCAATGAGGATGCAATCGACAGACTTCCACAGATAGAGTGCAATGTTCTGTTAGATGAATTTCCTACCGTTACGGAAACAAGAAAAGCAGTTCAACAACTATCATCTGGCAAAGCCCCAGGTGCAGATGCAATTCCTGCCGAAGTTTACAAGGCTGGGGGGCTACCCATGGCAGAGAAACTGACAGAGTTGTTTCACTGTATGTGGAGAAAGGAGGCTATCCCACAAGAATTTAAGGATGCATCCATAATCCACCTATACAAGCGGAAAGGAAATCCTCAAGTCTGTGACAATCACAGAGGCATCTCCCTCCTATCAATTACTGGGAAGATACTTGCAAAAATTCTGTTGAATCGTCTGAATGCTCATCTTGATCAGACGGGACTTATCCCAGAAAGTCAATGTGGATTCAGAAAAGACAGAGGGACAATAGACATGATCTTCACAGCAAGACAGCTTCAGGAGAAATGCCAAGAACAGAATGTAGATCTATACATGACGTTTGTTGACCTCACCAAAGCTTTTGACACTGTTAGTCGTGATGGACTCTGGAAAATCATGGCCAAGTTTGGCTGTCCACCCAGATTCATAGCAATGGTGCGGCAGTTTCATGATGGCATGCAGGCACGTGTGCAAAATGATGGAGAGTTCTCTGAACCATTTGAAGTAACAAATGGGGTCAAACAAGGCTGTGTTCTGGCACCAACACTGTTCAGCATGATGTTTTCTGCCATGCTTATGGATGCTTTTCAGGACAGTGACACTGGTTTTCCAATCAGGTACCGTTTTGATGGCAACATATTCAACCTCAGAAGGTTGCAAGCCAAAACTAAGGTCCAGACTGATGTGCTAGATGAGCTCCTCTATGCAGATGATATGGATAAGAATGCCAGCACAGAGGCAAAAATGCAAAGAGCCATGGATCAAGTCTCACAGTCATGTGATAACTATGATCTCACAATCAGCACAAAAAAGACAGAGGTTGTACACCAACCAGCGCCCGGAAAGCCATATAATGAACCAACCATCACTGTGAATGGGCAAAAACTGAAAGTTGTTGACAAGTTCACCTACCTGGGAAGCACTCTCTCCAGAGCAGTGCATATTGATGATGAGATCACTGCCAGAATTGCAAAGGCTAGTGTGGCATTCGGACGACTCCGTGCAAATGTCTGGGAGCGAAATGGAATCAAGCTTGACACCAAGCTGAAAGTCTACAAGGCTGTGGTACTGCCAACCCTCTTGTATGCATGTGAGACCTGGACAGTATACCAACGCCATGCAAAGAGACTTAACCATTTCCACTTAAGCTGTTTGAGAAAGTTGTTAAAAATCAAGTGGCAGGACAAGATTCCAGACACAGAGGTCCTGACGAAAGCAGGGATGCAAAGCATGCATACAGTCTTAAAGCTAGCACAGCTAAGATGGACTGGCCATGTTATAAGAATGCCTGATGCGCGACTTCCAAAGAAAGTTTTCTATGGAGAACTACAGGAGGGAAAGCGCTCTCAAGGTGGCCAGAAGAAACGCTACAAAGACACCCTCAAAGCCTCTCTGAAGGATTTCGAAATACCAATGGGGTCCTGGGAACAGACTGCACAGGAGCGATCAAAGTGGCGAGGTCTCATCAACAAAGGGGCAGCTCTTTATGAAAAGAAGAGAATCTGTGAAGCTGAAAGAAAGCGAAGAGAGCGCAAAGCCAAAACAAATGTGCCACCATCAGACTCTATGACATTGACTTGCTCTACTTGCAACCGACAGTTTAGAGCCAGAATTGGCCTAGTCAGCCATCAAAGAACTCACCAACACACATCAGCACTATTCAAGAAATAATGATGGTCTTTCTCATTAGTGAGAGACGAACTATCAGATCTGTACTTCAAAGAGCTTAAATGTAATTTCTCGTGTACATTATTGCATTAAGCTGATTAAGACATTTTGCAAATCATTTTGCCTTCAATTGCAGGACATAAACGAACGTATTATTGTCTGCGATGTTCGCCAATTAATTAAACGTTTGTCTTACTGTAATTGAGCTCAGCCATTAAAATGCAGCTTAATACTTACAGCGTCGCCTACTCTTGAATCTTAAATTCAATTAAAGACAATCTTTTCATTACACTTAAATAATTTCGTCAAAATATATCATCTAGTTCACATACATTATTTGGTTGTCAATAAGCATAACTGACATTTGTATTTTGTATCAGACTGTATTTTATCGTTTTCACCCGTCTATCTGACGTTCCTGTTGTGTATGAGAGGTATATCCGTAGCCTCCATCGTCTATGTGTTGTATTATGCTATAATTGTGCATTTCAGCTGTCTATCTGACGTTCCTACTGTGTATGAGTGGTATATCTGTAGCCTCCACGGTGTGGGTGCTGTATGTCCACCATAAGGAGTTTATGCCCAGATGGTCAAGACACTTCCAGGAAGTTCACGAAACGAAATTCCACCGCGTGTTTAGGCCCAAGGATAAGTCGTGTAACAACAACAGTGACGGCGCTAGTCTAGCACGTCCTAAGACTGTGATCAACGGGACGTGCCCGTCACCTACCCCTAGTGTCAATCAAAGACTATTGGAAATGAAGGAAACCGAAGCAACTCTCGACATATTAGAGGACGCGGAGGACACACGGGACTGCGCTAAACGGTTGTGTGATATTATCTGTGATCATGGTAAACCTGGAACAGACGGGGTCAGGCAGCACCCTTCGGGGAAAATGGATAAAATATTGTTCTGGTTGGTCGGTGTTCTCACGGCTATAGCTACTCTTACAATGCTTGTGCTTCTAACTACAGAGTGATAAGGATCAAACCTCCAGATGGTAGTTTTTGCTTTTATTTGATCGCGTCGAGAGATGGTGTCTTGATAAACATATGAGTGTATAACAATGTTGATGGACGTTACTGTGATGGGTCACACGCTCGTCACAATGCCGTTGTTATGTTGGCGATATGTTAAGCACTCGAGTGCTAATTTCATTCATGTATTTGTTTATTTAAACGCGGTTTCAATGGCAATTATTTCGAAGTTTTGTCTAACAGTTACAGCGTTTTAAGTCTTAGGTGACGATGTGTTTACAGTTTATTTCTTTGTAACACAACTTTATAACGGAAGTGATACAATCGACTGAATCTGGAGTCACCAGTCACGTCACACTGTCTAGTCACTGGTCTAGTCACCCGGTCTACTTAGTTCGATATAAAACACGATGTTCCGATTTTCATTATAATACAACTTTTTTTTAAATGTTGCTTTTCAAATATGTTTTATGACTGCTAAAGTTATGACTGACTCGAATTTGTTTTAAAAAATGAACGTTTAACAAATAGTTTAGTAGCTTTTGAGGGTGAGGTTAGGTACCTGTAAAACCGGTTTAAGCCCGCCAGTAACTTTGTGTTACTGATCGTTCCAAGTCGATACTTCTGTAGTGGTTCTTTTTGTTTTATGTCTTGGTGTTTAAAATTTTTTGTGCTGTTGGCGCCTTATGTATGTTTTCATATTTTTAGTTAAGTTAAGGTAACTGAGTGGCCACCTATTGGGAAAATAGCTGCTCATTCGGCTTACGATATGTTTCATGGTATAAGTACCTGATTGTTAGTTTGGTTTTTTCCCCACCTCGGTTTTTGGAGTGGGAATCTTTTTCTGATTGCGCCTTTTCCTGATCTTTGCCTACTTGTACCTTTTCATAAAACTTACAGATTATTACCGGATCAACATGATCAATGATTTATAAGAATATTACTTTGTGTCTGTAAAGTTTTGAAGTTAAGTTAACGCAGAGGATCACTGTTGAAGGAGGTAAGATTTTACATTAAGAAAAAAATCCCATGCAATATACAGCTACTTTTTTCACCTGTACAAATTGTTAGAAATTTTTGATATGTTTGCTCAGAACCTTAATTATGAGTACACGTTAGAACCAACTCGGCGAGAATGTTCTAACAAGTACCCACAATCTATGTTTTGTATAAAAAAAAAAAATAGGTATTCCCTTGTAAATCCCTTTTTTTCTATACAAAACTAGGGTTAAGGGGGTATACATTTCATGGGAACTTTTTCCTGATGAACAGTCCTGTATGCTAGCGACTGATTACAAT
Source organism: Rugalucina vietnamica (assembly GCA_964017185.1). NCBI lineage: Eukaryota > Metazoa > Mollusca > Bivalvia > Lucinida > Lucinidae > Rugalucina > Rugalucina vietnamica. The sequence continues at coordinate 62,390,931 of OZ024877.1, forward strand.
TTTTATGACTCCGTAAGCAAAATGGCAAATTATCGTATAATCACATTTTAAGCTACGGTTATTACATTTCTGGTACTTTGGTTGTTAAGTTACACAGATTTTTGTACCGGAGTACAATATTTGTAATTAGTTTCTATCCAACGGCAAAGTAAAAAAAAGAGTTAAGAAGCAAGTAGAGAAGAAGCAGAATGCATGTAAATTAATTAAATGTGTGCAGCTTTGCATTCCCTAGATTGTTGAATGTTCCGAACCCATTACGTGACAAATGTGTTGTTCTGTCTAGAACAGTAGCACATGTACATATATTCACATGTCGCCCTATATATCAGTAATGCAACGACAAAGTAGTACGGTGATTTGAAGGCAATAACTAATGGTGACGATTTCATTACAATGCCGTAGATTGGTGTCCAATCGATCCAGCTTGCTAACACCTTCTATCACGTGTTGTGTGATGTTGCATACGTCTGCGCTGTTAGCAATTTGGTCTCATCATAGGTATAATTATAAGGGTTCTTAAGCGGTTGTAGATATTATGAGGGTGCCACACCATACATGAAACAAATATATTTTATACTGCTTTGCCATATATTTGAATGGTTTGTGCACGCTCCCATACTTAAATGGTAAACTGAAAACTTTTAAAACGAGGCTGTGCGGAAAGACATGTATACGTAGTCCTTCTTCAAGTTGAATCTAAAACATATTTTAACTACGCGTAAATATAGCGGTCTTACCAGACCCACACTTAGGGCGGTTCTAAAGAGTACCAATAATTCTCTATTTTATTGCAGCACTATTTATCACAGGCTTGAGGACGTAATATAATGACGGCTTTAGCTGGTAGTAATTTCACCCTCTGGCATCTGGCCCAGGATGTCATGGAACAATCACGCGATACCACAATGTTTCTTAACGGAATAATCAAAGATTTTAAGACAAAACAAACATTATCATCTAAATAATTGATGGCATTTCTTGTAAAGTCAGCGGGCTGCCGTAATATTAGCATGGGTTAAAACAGAACTATATTTGTACTGTAAGAGCGAACATTTCTGGATTCATGAAGACACGAAAGGATTTGTCAGATTATTTTACGATAAAACAATCTCAAATCAAAGTGTATTTTGTTTGTTAAGTTAATCATCTTGGGAGAAAGAAATGTGTGACGTTGATATCTGATGAGACAGTTTGACATTTCTAAACCTCTTTTGAGAATCAAAACGAGAAAGCCTAATCCCAAAAGTTTATTTGAAACTTCTCAAGAACCATTTTGTCATTTTGCTCAATGATTATACACGCTTAAAAGGTGCAAAAACAAACTAGAGGCAATCACCACCGCTTGAAAAGATTTCGTGCATCATGACACATGAGACCAAATCTTTCAAGACATTTTGTGCAGTAATTCCAATGCAATAATTTAGCCGCGTCGTGAGAAAACTAGATGTTTGCCTATGCGGTAACAAAGGCGCAGATCAGCTGCGCAGTAACTGCGAAGCCGATCAGCGCCTTTATTTTCGCTACGCGGATAGTACAATTCCTTTTCTTGCTAAATCTTCTCGCCTTTATTTTCGCTACACGGATAGTACAATTCCTTTTCTTGCTAAATCTTCTATCCATTTTCTATAGTTGCACTGGCCGATTTGTGCCGGACCTGGTCGGAAACCCCGAAGACCGGATTTCTTGCTTCGCGGCTCAGTTGAGTCTTGAGTATAACTTTAACCCGTATTTTGGCAAAACCTCGATACCTCAGTTTGATTCTGTACATCCACAGCAATGTAGAAATTCTTTACAAACTGTGTTATGCAATTGAGGAAGCTATCTGTCATGTTCGACAACTAAATTTATGTAGTTCTAGTTTATGTCTAGGATTAGCAATGCTGACAACGCTGATGATGATTAAATGTCAAACGCTTGAGCATTTATATCAGTCTTTCAGTGCGCGAAACCTAAACTATTTTCAAAATTGGCAGTTTAAGTTTAAAAGAAGATTTGAATTTCGTAATGAAATAAAATCATCATTTACATGTCGTAGGAATTCCAGATGGAAATACTTATATTTTAGCTTAAACATTATATATACATAGATTTTTTTTCAGAAGCAAACATTAAAAACGTCACAGGGAAAATGTTGATTTTTTTTTTATTTTGGCTCAAAACATTAAGACGGTATTTTTTCACGGATATGTTTTCCTGATGATTTGGTATTGTATTTTGAAACATAAACTAATGAGAAAAAACAGACGTACAAAACTATTAAAAGCAGGAATTCCGAAATCATTGTAGATAAAAAAAATAGACAGCATACTCCCGCCGTTATTCCGTAAAGCCTCTCCAGCGGCACGGAAGTGGAGCGAGGTACGAAATACAATGGAGTGCGGGTTAGCCAGCTGATCCAATTTAGGAACAATAATGCAATGCAAAACATACTATTTGCTGCTGAATAATTGATTCTAGGAAATGCCACACGAGACAATTGGTACAAAATGAATTAAATACAGGCGAAACAAGAATGCATTTCTAAAGCTTAGATTGGCTACAAGTGTATAATATCGAAAAAACGTACAAGTAGGCAAAGATCAGGAAAAGGCGCAATCAGAAAAAGACTCCCACTCCAAAAACCAAGGTGGGAAAAAACCAAACTAACAATCAGGTACTTATACCATGAAAACATTTCGTAAGCCGAATGAGCAGCTATTTTCCCAATAGGTGGCCACTCAGTTACCTTAACTTAACTAAAAATATGCAAACATACATAAGGCGCCAACAGCACAAAAATATTTTAAACACCAAGACATAAAACAAAAAGAACCACCACAGAAGTATCGACTTGGAACGATCAGTAACACAAAGATCTTTCTCCCTTTCTTTGAAAGCGCGTTTGATGCAAAATCTATGAAAATGTCTCTGCATTCTGATGGTTAAACATGTTAAGTTACGAACATCATGGTTCCGATTTTGTATTCCCAGTATATCGTTTGTTTCACTTGCTTTAATGTTGAATAATTACTGGAATATAAATTGCCCCTGTCTAGACAAGGAACAACATAACCATTCTGACCATTAAAAAGCCTTTGCGTTAGAAAACAAACAATCTGGGTGTGTGGCCAAGCTCGACACAAACCGGTCTGTATAAATTAAGCTATAGATAACAGTTACAAACTTGGAATTTTACATTTAAAAACTATAGTAAGAAGAGGCACAAGAACGAAAACAAAGGTGCTGATCAGTTGTGAAGTTTCTGCACAGCTGATTTGAGTCGTTGTTTTCGAATCTGCAGATTGCTGGTTTTCTGGTTCGGCTCAAATGGATTGCTGTGTGGCTTATTGATATAATTACTGGTCAAATGATAGCAGTAAGTGTTTTAGACACACAATAGTTCGGTAATAGAATCAATGATGCTGTGAATCAAGGACCTGATATTTGCTAACGTTAGCATAATGATATATAACGATTATACTCAGTCTGTTTGTCACTAAGCAGTCCGCATGTAAACAACTGGGATCTAGCCAAAGGTGAGTCGAAACTCAACAGCCCTTCTTTAAGTCGAGATATACATGTAATAGGAAGCAACAGATTTTGTCTCAGACGTTCGTCATCATATCATTCATCATCCTATCCCGCTGAACAGCTACAACTGTTGTTATGTAATACAAAGTGTTGAAAGTGTTATTAATAAATAAAATAATGTGTTAGCCTGGCAATGGCGATACTCAACCATATCTACCAGCGTTACCACGCATCACCACAAACATTATGAAATGGCGTTATTAAAACCATTTCATCAGCGTTACTGAATTGAATTACTGGCCTGCATCATCTCACGCACCATTTTATCATCAACAAAGAAATAGTGTTTTATTCGGAATCTAGCACGAGATGCGTATGCATTTAGGAATATCATGATAGTAACTATCGGGTATTAATTTCCGGATTAACAATACAAATTATCATTTTTGTCATTCACTAACACAATCTAAGAAAGAGATAGAATAGTGAATATGCCCACCCAGGCTAGGAAATGTCATATAGAGATGGGCTCCTGGTTTAAAGTCTCGTCCGAAAAGCGAAAGAAGTCCAAGATCGAAACCATGACCCACTTTTACGTCAGGAAGGCTTCTATTCACCGTAGCATTATTTTACGACCGGATTTCTACGACCCCTTGTCCGTTCAGTTTAAAGCATGGTGGAAGGGAGAAAACTATGTTTTCTATACAGCATAGCCGATGATAAGTTAAGGTTGTAACAAAGAATACAGATAACGCCGAATAGACGAAATATGTTGACACCAGTAATGTCAGAGAACTCTCGGTATTTTTTTCCTTTTATTTATTTATTTATTTATTTATTTATTTATTTATTTATTTATTTATTTATTCAGTTTCACGTCCTTTTCAAGATTATTTCAGCTCATATGACACGGGCCAATCAGTAGGTGGGGCGAAAACGGGAGAACCCCGAGAAATGTCTGGGAGCGAAATGGAATCAACGTGTGCTATAAGAATGCCCGATAAGCGACTTCCAATGAAAGTCTTCTATGGAAAACTACAGAAGGGAAAGCGCTCTCAAGGTGGCCAGAAGAAACGCTACAACGACACCCTTAAATCCTCTCTGAAGGATTTCGACATACCAGTTGGGTCTTGGAGGAGCGATCAAAGTGGCGAGCTCTCATCAACAAAGGACAAGCTCTCTATGAAAAAAGTGAATCTGCAAAGCTGTAAGCGCAGTGAACGCAAAGCCAATACCAATATACCACCACACCAGCTTCCATGACATTGACTTTCTCTACATGCAACCGACAATTAATTGATAGAATTGGTCAGCCATCAAAGAACGCACCAACACACACAAAACTATTCAAGAAGTAATGATGGTATTTCTCATAAATGAGAGACGAACGACCATATCAGGGAAGTAAGTAAATCGCAAATTTTCACAAAGGCCAATCAGTGATTTTAAGAATACTTGAAATACCAGGATCTTTGTTAGTATTTCTAATAACTCAACAATTGACATTTAGTCATTAGATTGTGTTTAAATCAAATCCGGTAGATTTAAAGTGTTTCGATAATTGCCACTTTATACAAAGCAATTGTTTTGGCACTTACAGCATCACGGTTTTTGAGAACATGAACTTATGTCAACCACGATATTGTCTTTAAAAGGGACCGCGTCATGAGAAAAAAGGATTTTGCCTATGTGTCTGACATGCAGACGAAGATGACAAGATCTTTCCAAGAAAAAAAAAATATTAAGTAATTGAAGGAAAGGGGAAAAGTACGGGTAACCACCTCAGGCAAAACAGAGCAACGTTTGTTCATGCATAATATCGTCGAAAATATAAAAAGGAACAAACATAATCATAGCTTTTGACTGGGATATAAAAAAGTACAAGTAGGAAAAGGCGCAATCAGAAAAAGACTCCCACTCCAAAAACCGAGGTGGGAAAAAACCAAACTAACAATCAGGTACATATACCATGAAAACATTTCGTAAGCCGAATGAGCAGCTATTTTCCCAATAGGTGGCCACTCATTTACCTTAACTTAACTAAAAATATGCAAACATACATAAGGCGCCAACAGCACAAAAATATTTTTAACACCAAGACATAAAACAAAATTGACCACCACAGAAGTATCGACTTGGAACGATCAGTAACACAAAGTTACTGGCGGGTTTAAATCGATTTTACACGGCCGTAACCTCACCCTCAGCTTCTGCAGTGGTTCATAACATTTAGTTAGTTCTTCGGTCCTCGTGGTGAATCTCTAACTAGTAAATCATCAAGAACAAACAAATAAATCATGATAAACATCCTGATGAATCAAAAACCAGGACTCACAGATTCAGTAAAGCATCAAATCAAACCAACAGATAAAAAAACCTTTTCATAGTTACTGTAACACAAAGTAAGAAATATACATACACCAACGCATTGTCATTGTCATAGCAATCTTTCGCGGCTATTTTTATTTCGGTTAGTAGCAAGCTATCGTAGTTGGTTAAGGAAGTCACCTCGACCTAAACCATTGTCTTAGATCGATAAGTAACAAGCTACCGTGGTGGGAATAAGGAAATCATATAGAACTAAACCACAATATTCTTAGTCTTAGATCGGTCAGTAGCAAACTATCCTGGTTGGGTTACGAAAGTCAAATAGACCTAAGCCATTGTCTTAGATCGTTTAGTAACAAACTAGCGTGGTGGGTTTAAGGAAGTCAAATAGACCATAACCATTATCTTACATCGGCCAGTAGCAAGCTACCGTGGTGGGTTTAAGGAAGGCATAAGAAAAGATATTAAGATAAAGTTTATTTCAATGCAGTAGGTCAATGGCCGTTGAGCATATACTACAATTACACTCATAACCACATGCAATGTGAAGTGTCAAATAAAGTCATGTAGACATAAAACAACCATTGTCTTAGATCGTTTAGTACCAACCTACCGTAGTGGGGTTAGGGTTAGGGGGTCCAAATGGTATTTTTCTTTTGCTCCGGAGTTAGTAAGTTATTCGGCGCCCAGAGATCTCCATCGTCGGGCAGCTTACTGAATCTGTTGAGTCCTCGTTTTTGATTCATCAGGATGTTTATAATGATTTATCTGTTTGTTCTTGATGATTCATTGACTAGTTAGAGATTCACCACGAGGACCGAAGAACTAACGAAATGTTATGAACCACTGCAGAAGCTGAGGGTAAGGTTATGGTACTTCTGGGGTGGTTCTTTCGTTTTATGTCTTGGTGTTTAAAATATTTGTGCTGTTGGCGCCTTATGTATGTTTTCATATTTTTAGTTAAGTTTATGTAACTGAGTGGCCACCTATTGGGAAAATAGCTGCCCATTCGGCTTACGATATGTTTTCATGGTATACGTACTTGATTGTTAATTTAGTTTTTATCCCATCTCGGTTTTTGGAGTGGGGATCTTTTTCTGATTGCGCCTTTTCCTGATCTTTGCCTACTTGTACCTTTTTATATGAAGTCATAAATAGCAAGCTAGCGTGGTGGGTTTATGGAAGTCATATAGACATAAACTAGAGTCTAAGATCGGTCTGAAGCAAGCTACAGTGTTGGGATTAAGAAAGTCATAAAGACCTAAACCATTGTCTTAGATCGATTAGTAACAAGTCTTACGAATATGAAAATTCGTAACTAAGAAATGATGCAAAGCTTGAAAAAATCCCACGTCCCGGATGGGATTCGAACCCGGACCGCCGGGGTAGAAATCCAATGCTCTAACCACTGAGCCAAAGAGTCGACTCCCTGACGCAGTATGTCAGAGATTGTACATATGTGATACATTGTATCGAATAGCTGTGCTATTTATAGAAGCTACGCATCATAGATAATCTCGAATGAATGAGTGGTGCAATGGGACATAACACACCCCCATTTCGAGGAAGTAATCATTTATGATTACGAGAATGTCATTATAATGACTAAATGACTCAAATGGTCCATCCCGGACGAGCCCCCATCTTACGAATATGAAAATTCGTAACTAAGAAATGATGCAAAGCTTGAAAAAATCCCACGTCCCGGATGGGATTCGAACCCGGACCGCCGGGGTAGAAATCCAATGCTCTAACCACTGAGCCAAAGAGTCGACTCCCTGACGCAGTATGTCAGAGATTGTACATATGTGATACATTGTATCGAATAGCTGTGCTATTTATAGAAGCTACGCATCATAGATAATCTCGAATGAATGAGTGGTGCAATGGGACATAACACAAGCAACCGTGGTGAGGTTAAGGAAGTCATATAGACCTAAACCATTGTCTTAGATCGATTAGTAACAAGCAACCGTTGTGAGGTTAAGGAAGTCATAAAGACCTAAACCATTGTCTTAGATCGATTAGTAACAAGCAACCGTGGTGAGGTTAAGGAAGTCATATAGACCTAAATCATTGTCTTAGATCGATTAGTCACAAGCAACCGTGGTGAGGTTAAGGAAGTCATAAAGACCATAACCATTGTCTTAGATCCATTAGTTACAAGCAACCGTGGTGAGGTTAAGGAAGAGGTTAAGGAAGTCATAAGTCATATAGACCTAAACCATTGTCCTAGATCGATAAGTGACAAGCAACCTTGGTGAGGTTAAGGAGGTCATATAGACCTAACCATTGTCTTAGATCGGTAAGTAGCAAGCTACCGTAGTGAAATTACGGAAGTCACATAGACTAGAGAGTGATTAATTTCACAGATATCAAAAGTCTTATCACATGATATGTTTAAACAATCGCCATGCTTAAACAGAGAAAACAATAAAACCTGTCAGTTGCTCCAACATATTTTATGAACCATGATAAAAATTGGCACTATAATTGTATAAAAGCAAACGGTAAGGTCTTGAGGTCAGAGTCTTGTTACGTGATAGGGTGTCCCATATTCACTCATTTTCTTTTCGGTTCTGACAATCCTTTGTCCCGTGAAAATGAAACTGAAAACCGATTTTGGGACACTGGTTTGCTCAAAACAGCATTTCATGTACTGTCAGATGTTTTCATTACACAGTGCAAATTTCAATTAAGAAAAGTTTCAGTCCAATAGTAAATGTCTTGAAAAATCTGTAAAATCTAAACAGATGCCCGCAGCTCATAGGTTTCTAAACTCGCAGTATAAAGGCAACCGTTTTAAGTGACAATTATTTGTTGTAAACAATCATGTGCTAACAAAACGTCAACATTTCTGGAATTTTCCAAAATTCAGTTTTAGACATAAAAGAGGGTCTGGATGGGGTATAATGATTAATGAATAATGGCCTAAAATGTTTAATAAGAGTGAATAAAGAGCAAAAAAATTAATTATTAGTGAATAATGAGGTCCTAAAAAATAATGGATAAATGTAAATTTTTAGTAAATAGCAGAATAATATAATGAATAGTGAATAATAACATTTTAAAGAATAATGAATATGCTAAAATTTGGCTATGGAATTATCTTAGATGACCTCCTTGGCATTCCAGAATTTCATTTTTTTCCTGTGGTCTGGATGCCCCCAGACCCGATTTAGTTCAAATGTTGTATTCATATTTCAGAAATCCTTGAATGTTTGGAAATACATGTCTGGAAGCCAAACATGTAGGGGCTCACCTCATGGACCAATTGAAAATGAAATGCGTCATTTGAAGGCAGAGAAAAATAAATCATTCTGGATTTTTACGGAGCCAGATACTATTTCACTGTTTTGTTTGCCTATATATATGTACTTTCTTTTTATTCTATTATCCCACTTAGTCCTGTGTTCCAATCCTATAATGATAATCTTTTCTGTGGGTGGACACCACCTTGCTTTTTTATATGACAGAACATAACATTTGCAATCAGAAACAAGGCAGCACTAAGAATGTTAATGCAAATCTGGCAATTTATATGGCGCTACATATTTTTTACTCGCTCGCTTCGCTCGCTTGGTATTTTAAGACATTAATAAAATGTATTGTACAATCAGGCACAAGCACCAATCCATACATCCCATAGTACTCCTATGCTAACTAGTTTACTAAATAGGAACAAAAGATTTTATTATTCTTTTTTACCCCTGAAGTTACAATTTTTCTTAAATAACCCTTGGTATTTATAATTGAAGAGAGATTCAGGGAAAAACTTTGTTTGTATTCAGTATTTAAGGTGGAGGGGATTATACTCCCAACATATTTAAAAGGGGATTTGCTAAAAGAAATTGGTATACTATTTCAGAAAGTTTCTATGAGGCTTTGTGGTCTAGCAGCGTATATAATTATCGTTGGCTCGTTGACAAAACCTCGTAACTGCACCTTTTTCAAAAAATCGTTTTTTCACGTGGCGCGATTCAAAACATTCAAATTCAGCTTGTTACAAAGCCTTGTAGGTTATGTCCAATGGGAAGTTAGTTTTTCGATGACCTTACAAAACCTCGTAACTACAAATGGTAAACGGACTTGAAAAAAAAGGTGACAAAACCTCGTATATGCAATTTCAAAAAAATTAAATACAAGAAAATCTTTATCTTTTAGATATGCAAAAGTTGCATATGTATGATTTCTCATAAATGCATTCTTTAATTCATCATAACAATCTGCTTCTAGCTTTCATTCATCAAGTTTTGTATATACCCGTACGACAATTTGTAAACATGCACAATTATATATCATTTATATACAAGTTTTATTTTTTGCTTCTCCTGAAATTTTTTTTTTGCAGTTACGAGGTTTTGTCAACGAGCCAACGTTATGCTTTTCTCAAGATGTTAATACATGTATCAAGGTTGCACTAAGCAGTCTATATTTAATATCACAGAACTAGTCCTTGTGGCTTGAGATAGGTGGGGTAATGGGTATTAGCTGGGTGAAGAAGGTGCGACTAGTTATTATCATATTTTAATGAATAATCGAGCTGATTTTAATGAATAAGCCAAAATTTTAATGCCAGTGAATAAATGGCTAAATTTTTTGTGATTAGTGAATACCAGGACCCCGCATCCAGACCCTCATAAAAGTATTGACATTTCAGTTATCAAAATAGATTTGCAGATAGATGGACCGGTAAGACAGGGTGAATACATGGAAGAGGTAGGTAGCAGTAAAACCTTCAACACGGCGGTGATTCAAATGATACTACCCGTGCTTTCGTCTAAGACATTACTGCATGTATTGCTGTAGTCCGAGTATTCCGGTTTTTGTGCGAGTACTATAGTACGGCTGTCGTTACATCGTGTATGCAGTAGCGTCTCGGATGACAGCACAGGTAGTATCAAATAAATCGCCCGAGTTTTTCAACAATCCACTCGAAACCTAGCGATGTTAATGAATGACAAAATCATTTTGATCGTGCATAAATTCTGCACAAAGGAAAGAAATAATGGTGCACTATATTTTACAGCCTCTCACATTTTCATACGCGTAAAAGCTTTCATTTTATGCTCATTCCGGGCGAACTTCAGTTTCTCATTATTAGCACGTGCTTTGCGTGACGCCCGGTAACGAGCATAAGTTAAAGCCATGTATTAACAGCAGGTGCGCGCGTGAATTGTAATATTAAAACATAGCTTCCTCTTCATTAATAAACGGTTGTTAATATCGTGTGACACGGGTTTTTATGCAATAATGGTTCTTATTTTGATCCAAAGCATCGCTGTGGCGGTTCTGACTTGTACTCACAATCTATGTTTTGTGCCAAAATATTAATAATATCAAACTTTTTCTGATGCAATTTTCAGTTTTTACTGCTGAAACAATACTCTGTGCATTGTATGGGCAAATATCTTATAATGGCAAGATAATTTGGTAATTTGTTTTGCTATTAGTTTCTTTCGCCAATGCCCACTTCAGTTTAACAACATCTTTCAACAGGATAGTCGATACAAAGAAAACTTTAGGGTCACTGAAGTAGCCGAAACCGTGGTATGGCCCACCCCTCTTCTCTTTAATATGTTCACTGCTCTTAAAGGATCTCAGTTTAAATTTTATTTGCTATTATTACAGCTGGTGTTGTGCCGTGTGGCGGCCCTAAAACGTCTCCCCGTACATCATCCATAGTGCAGATTATATTTTCCTTTTGGTCCTTTGAGACCTCGAGTGTATTCTGAAAAATCAGAAAAAATATTTTGGTTTAGATTTATTTTCTTACCAACATGTGATATATTTGGCCCCATTTGGAATTTACTAGTCTTAGTATCGACTTCCCTGTTGAAAGATACAAATTTACAGTAATTCTCTTTATCTCCATGTTGCCAAATCTTTAGGGTCACAGAAGACGCTTGAGTTGCCGAAACCGCGGAATGACCCACCCCTCTTCTTTTTAATATGTTCACTACGCTTAAAGGATCTCAGTTTAATTTTCCTTTATTAGCGAGACTTTGGAATTTGCGAGCCTGTTGGTTACTGTCCGAATTTACTGTTGAATGAAATATAAAAGCATGATCCTTTTGAAGCAGTGAAAACATTCAAAGGAATGTAGTATGGACCGTATTGCGCAATTTTGGGTACTGAACCCTCATCAGCGACCCTTTATAAACTGGCGACGATAGCCAGATAACTATACTGCAATTTCAAATATTTTCAAAAGGTAAGTTTAAATCAAATACACATCCAAAACGAGGTCAAATAATTAAAACATTGTTCAGAAGATGGTTCTAAACGTACATTTTTAATTATTCTAGCTAATCTCAAAGGACCCAAAGAAATAGTATAATCTGCACTATGGATGATGTACGGGTAGACTTTTCAGGGCTGCCACACACCAGCTGCAGAAATAGCAAATAAAATATAAAAGCTTGATCCTTTCGAAGCAGTGCAAACATTCAAAATGGCGTAGTATGGGCCATATTGCGCAATTTTGGGTACTGAAACCTCGTCAGTGACCCTTTATAAACCGGCGACGATAGTCAGATAAATATACTGCAATTTCAAACATGTGCACAAGGTTAAGTCTAAATCAAAGACCCTAAACGGCGTCAAATAATTAAATCATTGTTTAGAAGATGGTTCTAAACGTACATTTTTTATCATTCTGAATATTAAAAATTTGCAAAATAAACATAAACACTGAAATTTCTGAATTAAATGAATTATTTCTTTTCACATTACTTTTTTCTTGGCTTCTGCAGCAGCGTAGTTTTGTTTCTCATTTCAATGTCAACAATATCATATTCATGTAAAAATGATATAATGAGGGTAGCTGAGTAGCAATCTTGGTCTCCTTATATCAATCATCAAACATGTCGGGACGGAGCCCACGATTTTTCAAGGTATTAATAAAGTAGCAATCTATCAGTCAACCTTTCTACCATTTTCGCTCCCTTCTGTGTAGTCCGTCTTATGTTTACTGAAAAAAATGAAAGGGACGTGAAACTGAATAGAATTGGGTTTAAGATTTAAAATTTAACAACAAATCTTCCTGGTGCCTTCATTTAAACAAGGAAGGATATATATTAAGTAGAATACGATCATATTATGAATATGTTCAAGTCGTTTTACAAAATTGATGTGTGGGAATGTATAAGATTGCCAAGCCGAGTAAGTTAAATTTTGTATGTAAAACATTGATATGTTCCCCATGTTTAGAGTTATATGTTAAACGTCCTTGTTAACAATTTATCAGACATGTCGGAACGGAGCGACCGCTAACGGGGGTTTAACCAGTCCAATTTGATACGCTAACTGTACAGTCACGTGATATGCAATGAACAAGGAGACCAGCTGGGTCTGTGACGTTACAGTTAACTTCTTGTAGACTTTAACTATAAGCAGCTGCGTGAGTGTTGCTCAGAAATACTACAAAACATACGTTGGTACCGAACCAAGGAACTCGAGGTTCGGAGCGCTATACCCTACCAACTTATCACTGTTTTCTACTACTAAGCCACAATACTTGAGTATGCTGTGCACGTATAGCTCCTGCAAGCTAGATGATAGTTCGTCTCTCACTAATGAGAAAGACCATCATTATTTCTTGAATAGTGCTGATGTGTGTTGGTGAGTTCTTTGATGGCTGACTAGGCCAATTCTGGCTCTAAACTGTCGGTTGCAAGTAGAGCAAGTCAATGTCATAGAGTCTGATGGTGGCACATTTGTTTTGGCTTTGCGCTCTCTTCGCTTTCTTTCAGCATCACAGATTCTCTTCTTTTCATAAAGAGCTGCTCCTTTGTTGATGAGACCTCGCCACTTTGATCGCTCCTGTGCAGTCTGTTCCCAAGACCCCATTGGTATTTCAAAATCCTTCAGAGAGGCTTTGAGGGTGTCTTTGTAGCGTTTCTTCTGGCCACCTTGAGAGCGCTTTCCCTCCTGTAGTTCTCCATAGAAAACTTTCTTTGGAAGTCGCGCATCAGGCATTCTTATAACATGGCCAGTCCATCTTAGCTGTGCTAGCTTTAAGACTGTATGCATGCTTTGCATCCCTGCTTTCGTCAGGACCTCTGTGTCTGGAATCTTGTCCTGCCACTTGATTTTTAACAACTTTCTCAAACAGCTTAAGTGGAAATGGTTAAGTCTTTTTGCATGGCGTTGGTATACTGTCCAGGTCTCACATGCATACAAGAGGGTTGGCAGTACCACAGCCTTGTAGACTTTCAGCTTGGTGTCAAGCTTGATTCCATTTCGCTCCCAGACATTTGCACGGAGTCGTCCGAATGCCACACTAGCCTTTGCAATTCTGGCAGTGATCTCATCATCAATATGCACTGCTCTGGAGAGAGTGCTTCCCAGGTAGGTGAACTTGTCAACAACTTTCAGTTTTTGCCCATTCACAGTGATGGTTGGTTCATTATATGGCTTTCCGGGCGCTGGTTGGTGTACAACCTCTGTCTTTTTTGTGCTGATTGTGAGATCATAGTTATCACATGACTGTGAGACTTGATCCATGGCTCTTTGCATTTTTGCCTCTGTGCTGGCATTCTTATCCATATCATCTGCATAGAGGAGCTCATCTAGCACATCAGTCTGGACCTTAGTTTTGGCTTGCAACCTTCTGAGGTTGAATATATTGCCATCAAAACGGTACCTGATTGGAAAACCAGTGTCACTGTCCTGAAAAGCATCCATAAGCATGGCAGAAAACATCATGCTGAACAGTGTTGGTGCCAGAACACAGCCTTGTTTGACCCCATTTGTTACTTCAAATGGTTCAGAGAACTCTCCATCATTTTGCACACGTGCCTGCATGCCATCATGAAACTGCCGCACCATTGCTATGAATCTGGGTGGACAGCCAAACTTGGCCATGATTTTCCAGAGTCCATCACGACTAACAGTGTCAAAAGCTTTGGTGAGGTCAACAAACGTCATGTATAGATCTACATTCTGTTCTTGGCATTTCTCCTGAAGCTGTCTTGCTGTGAATATCATGTCTATTGTCCCTCTGTCTTTTCTGAATCCACATTGACTTTCTGGGATAAGTCCCGTCTGATCAAGATGAACATTCAGACGATTCAACAGAATTTTTGCAAGTATCTTCCCAGCAATAGATAGGAGGGAGATGCCTCTGTGATTGTCACAGACTTGAGGATTTCCTTTCCGCTTGTATAGGTGGATTATGGATGCATCCTTAAATTCTTGTGGGATAGCCTCCTTTTTCCACATACAGTGAAACAACTCTGTCAGTTTCTCTGCCATGGGTAGCCCCACAGCCTTGTAAACTTCGGCAGGAATTGCATCTGCACCTGGGGCTTTGCCAGATGATAGTTGTTGAACTGCTTTTCTTGTTTCCGTAACGGCAGGAAATTCATCTAACAGAACATTGCACTCTATCTGTGGAAGTCTGTCGATTGCATCCTCATTGATGCTTGATGGTCGATTAAGCACACTATTGAAGTGTTCTGCCCACCTTTCCAAGATAGCTTCTTTATCTGTGAGAAGAGTGTTTCCATCTGCACTGAGCAATGTGGTGGCTCCAGAACTCTTTGGACCATAAATGGTTTTCAGTGCATCATGAAATTTCTTCATGTCCTTTCTATCCGCAAAAGACTGAATTTCTTCTGTTTTCTTCCTCAGCCAGGAATCTTGCATGTCCCTAAGCTTGGTCTGGACTGTCTTACAAATGTTGCTGTAGGCTGCTTTCTTTGATACTGAGCTAGTTTCATCTTGATGTGCCTTGTGCAATCGGTGCTTTTCTTCAAGAAGCCTCTGAATTTCGTCATCATTCTCATCAAACCAGTCTTGATGTTTGCGAGATGGATGGCCTAAGGTGCTTGCAGCTGAAGAAAGAACTGTTTTATGGAAAACTGTCCAGTTTTCTTCGGGGTCCTCTGAACTGAGATTCATTGCATCCAGTTGGTTGCAAATGTCTGTTAAGAAATCTTGCCTCATGCTGTCTTTATTCAGCTTTGAGACATCCAGTCTCTTAGGAGCTTTCTTGCCTTGAGGTCGCCTCACAGGCTGTATTCTTAGGTTGAGTTTGCTGACAACCAGTCTATGATCTGTCCAGCAGTCTGCACCACACATAGTCTTTGTCATTTTAACATCTTGCCTGTCTGTTCTCCGCACTATGACATAGTCTATGAGATGCCAGTGTTTGGAGCGGGGATGCATCCAGGATGTTTTGTTCCTATTAGGTAGACGGAAGACTGTGTTGGTGATTAGAAGGTCATGTTCAGCACACTTCCTGAGAAGCAAGAGACCATTGCTGTTGCACTTTCCAACCCCTTCTGGACCTATAACTCCTTCCCAGGTCTGGTGGTCTGTACCCACTCTGGCATTAAAGTCGCCAAGAAGGATAAGCTTGTCTGTGCGGGGTGTTGCAGAAATAACATTGTCTAGGTCATCATAGAACTTGTCCTTGACCTCATCTGGATTGGTCATTGTGGGTGCATAAGCACTGACAATAGTTGCATGTTTATTGCCTGACAGAGGAAGTCTCAATGTCATTAGACGGTCATTAATGCCTTTTGGCAATCCTGACAGCTTACCAACAAGTTCTGTTTTGATGGCAAAGCCAACTCCTGCTTCACGCCTCTCTTCACTTTTGCGTCCACTCCAGAAGAAGGTGTATCCAGCACCAACTTCTTTGATCTCCCCAACATCTGCGAACCGAGTCTCACTCAATGCAGCTATCTGTATATCATACCTCCCAAGTTCTCTGCCCACAAGGGCCGTTCTACGCTGTGGTCTATCTGACCCAGCATTGTCCATTAAAGTACGCACATTCCATGCGCCAAACCGTAAGGGAATTACTCTAGCTTTTTTCTTTGTATTTCGACCGCTTAAGGGGATCCCCGCTGATCGCGGTTAACCAGCCAGGGGGTTTGAAGCAGGCAATTGTTTAGGGCACCTTTTCTAGCCCCTTCCCCATGCTACGGGGGTGAGCAGTGCGGTCCTAAATAGGTCTGCTCAGTCGCTCAGCCGACTGCCGAATTCTGCTTACTGCTTCTCCTCACAGAAAGCGACCATTAGAACTGAGCCGCCTGTGTGCAGGTCTGCAACCACAGCTCCCAGTGTGTCCTACACCTGCTGCTTCGCCACTCGCCCATCGCCACAGGACTTTGTAGGTATGTGGGTGCAAGTGTGATGAAATTGTTGTGTATGCAAGTGCTTGTGTGTTGAGAAATAAGATGACATGCGCTATGAAATTGGATTATAGTGAGGAAGAGGTGCGCAACGTCAACCTCACTCTCTAGTCCTCGCCCAGCTGCGCCCAGAGGCAAGACACAGGTCAAGACGTCTGGAGTTGGGTTTGGATGCAGTGGATGACCGTAACATCTTTAGTGCCTTGTCACGCTCTGCATGTTCCACAACATGTTGCTGTATCGCTTTCTGAACCGTTGAATCAGGTGATTTCTTCCGCTCCATCTACCGAAACAGTCTTTGCATATCTGGACTAGGCATATCCAGACACACAGGTTTGATTTTGGAGTTTCCTTCTCCTAGATGAATTGCTGGCCACAGCTGAAGAGCTCCATCTACCCTTCCTTAGGTTTTGTTTAGAGACCTGTAAACTCCTAGGAGGACTGTCAACCAAGACTAATGAGTTCCCCCTGCCCAGCTAGATTTTTGTGTAGAGAACTAGCTTAACTCCTAGATGAGTTGCCTTCCAAGGCTAACGAGCCCCATCTGCACCGCATGACAACAGGTAGTACTGATTACATGTTACAGTAGCAGTTAAACTGACCTGACCAAAGCTAGATAGCGCACTTTGATATAGCCAGTGGAAGTATATGGTGTGTTGTTCGTTTCAATTAATACATTTCTATGCAACTATCCTGGAAATACGTCATTTCTCTTGAACGGGAATGACCCTTATACCGAGGTAAGGTTGTTTTCTTTGCGTTTTCCAAATATTTCATACAATTTTGCAGGATGTAACCAATACATTTCAACGCTTGCGGTTGATCGAGTCGGAAATAAAATTTAGATCGAATAACTCAAAATCATTCTAAAACAGTTTTGTAAAGAAGGGATTTACTTTGACATTTAATATATTTAATAATTATGTTTAATTTTCCTGCATATAACGTTTATGTACCATTTGCATCCATGCCCCCAGGCCTGGGTGGGTTTGGGAATAGCCATGGGCGTGCATGAGTTGGAGTAAATCTTTACATTACCCCCACAGTACGGGAGAACGCTTGTCCACATTAGTGTTCTGTGGGAATAAATCCTAGTCTTTGTCCACTGCACTTCCGCTTCCGAAAATAGATGGCTTGAGTTTCAACTTCTTTTGTACATGGTCAGCTTCTTTTTGTATAGTTTTAATTATTTTACTCTTGTTGTTTTTGAAAAAAAAAACTGTACAACATTTGTCAACATTACAATTTATGCATTTTTCCCGCAAAATCGTATGAAATATGTACAATGCATTAGCCTTAAAGCAACAGTTACCCGTATCTATACTATTTAAGCTCATCACGATCAGTTTAAACATACATTTGATTATTCAGTTTTGAAAACGACTCTCTGATGATGGGTGACCAGGTTGAGCTACACAATAAATTTGACGAGGATAACTATGAAATTCCGGAGCGATTGGACGAAGAAGAACAATATGAAAACCTTGTAATTAACACAAATGACGAACCTGCGACAAGCTCAAATACAGATACCACTACAGTCAGCGATAACCAAAGAGTCGCCGTTAACAATACAAAGCATACAGGCGTGGCTGACAATGGCAGTGCTTCTAACTCAAAGTGTGGCCTGCAAAAACTATGTACAGTGTTTCTTACAATAATTGTTATCATCAGTGCTGTAGTGTTCGGTGTTTTCATACACAAGCTGGTAAGTTAAGAAATGATGGATTGGAATGTGTTATAAAATACCGAGGATATTGAACTATAAATTTTTAACTTTTACCAGCTGCGAATTATGGTATCATTTCTTAAGTATCGCGGAATGGCTGATAAAAAAGGAACAAGTAGGCAAAGATCAGGAAAAGGCGCAATCAGAAAAAGATTCCCACTCCAAAAACCGAGATGGGAAAAAACTAACAATCAGATAATTATACCATGAAAATATATCGTAAGCCGACTGAGCAGCTATTTTCCCAATAGGTGGTCACTCAGTTACCTTTATTTAACTTAAAATATGAAAACATACATAAGGCGCCAGCAGCACAAAAATTTTAAACACCAAGACATAAATAAAAAAAACCACCACAGAAGTATCGCCTTAGATGGATCAGTAACACAAAGTTACTGGCGGGCTTAAACCAGGTTTAAATGGCCATATCCTCAACCTCAGCTTCTGCAGTGGTTCATAACATTTAGGTAGTTCTTCGGTCCTCGTGGTGAATCTCTAACTAGTCAATGAATCATCAAGAACAAGCAAATAAATCATGATAAACATCCTGATGAATCAAAAACCAGGACTCACAGATTGAGTAAGCTGCCCGACGATGGAGATCCCTGGGCGCCGAATAACCTACTAATTCCGGAGCAAAAGAAAAACACCAGTTGGACTCCGGTCGGCAAAGCAACAGAAAAGAAGCTCCGGCCCCAAAATGAATAGCTTTAAGTCGGGGCCATCATAAGGTCTGACGCCCGACCCACCGGTGTGCAATTAAAGAAGGCAGCATTGTTATCAACCATGATTGGGTTAAAAACTAAGCATGCAGACTGTCGCATAACATTCAAGTTATAACCTATACGTCTGTAACGTAAAGTATCGTCTGTAAAGTATCGTTTCAAAAGATTTTATACTCTTTGCAAGTTGAAAACAAATTGTACAACTTCAGTTGGTTTTGGTTCGAAAATTAGTTTACATGTATAATTTTTGTAAGTTTATAAAAAGGGACACGTAGACAATGATCAGGAAAAGGCGCGATCAGAAATAAATTTTCACTCCAAAAACCGAGGTGGGAAAAATCAAATTCGCAATTAGGTACTTATACTTAGAGAACATATCGTTAGCCGAGTGAGCAACTATTTCCCAATAGGCGGTCACTCAGTTACCCAAAATTAACTAAAACTATGAAAACGTACATAAGGTTCAAACAGTATCGCATTGGAACGATATAAACCATGTATGTAGCCCTGTCGATAAAAATACATCGGGAAAATTGTCTTTCTTCTTACAGGAATCCAGGATATCAGCGATAGAGGCTAACGAACAAAGACGTTCGTCTAAAGGTACTAACTGATGACCCTATTTCAAGCCATGAAAGATACATGTCTTTATCAAGCTTCATTTTGAATCAATGAATTGATCAGTGTTGACTTGAGTCGTAAATTAAGTAAGGACTTATAAAGAGGGAAGGACAACAGACACGATCAGACATTATCAGGTAGGGGAAATATATTGATTTATACAATATCAATAGATTTATAGAGTTTCTATCGATTTATAGAACAAACAGTATATAAATTTATAGATGAAACAGGTAATATGTATACGAAACGTTACTGAATGAAAACCGCATCCTGAAACCGTGTCCACATTTGTGTCTCGGGTTTATGCCACGAAATTTTGCTTTTTAATGGTGCACGTGATATGTATCTTAACGATGACGTTTCAAACAAAATAATGCAGATTTAACTACGCTTGGTTTCCGAACAGGTCTTACACAAACCGGGTTGTACAAGCAAAGAAGTTGGCTAGAGGCTGGAAATTTTGGATTTAGAAAGTCGACGAATTGTACTATCCGTATGACAAAAACAAAGGCGCTGATCAGCTTCGTAGATTCTGCGAAGCTGATCTGCGCCTTTGCTTTCGCATATGCAGATTGTTTGTTTTCTCAAATAATTCTTGAGTAATAAGTTCGCACACTGCATCAAAGTAAGTGGCTGAAACATAATTACTTTTACTACATTTACATTTACACGAATTATGGACAATGTCGGTTATTCTTTTTGTTTTCTTTTACGTATACATCACTACGTTTTTTGCCGTCATTTTTGTTTCTATACGACATCGATATATAAATGTAGATGTACAAAACAAATATACTCATGTATCTGCAGTTCATGGCGTGTATGATGATGTTTCGATAGTTTTTGTAAGTGACGGATTTGCTAATACTAATGTTGTGCAGCGAGGGGATATTCATATTCTTCACTTTCTAGGGTGGTTGCTGTTGCACCGGTTCTGTATCAGTATTGCATATAGCCCATTTTGAATGCTAGGCTATCCAAAACTTGGATAGAAGTCTCATAAAGCGATGAAAACGTACCGACATAACCGTGGTTGTGGACTAGGACGTACATTGTAGGTAGCAGCAATATTCAACAGTGATTTTTCTATTGATGTATATACATAGTTTGTGCAGACGGTCCCGCTATTTTTTTCAAAACTGACACCTTAATATAAGGTCGTGCATTTGTTTACGTGTAAAATGAGTGTACCCGTTCCTGCTTTCTACGCAAATATTAAGTTTTAGCGCAAATTAGCTTTCGTAATCGCAATATTATCGTTTTATGTTTGTTTCGTTTCGGATATTTAAACATGCAATTTCTATATGGAGTCGGAATTCCAAACGCTGATTGTTTCTTTGGTTCGTTGTAATCTAACATAATCGAATGGTTTTCTTATGATATCATAGAAGCCTGCTTGCACTACCAGGATCCCTACATACGATGTCCGGCGATTTAGCATAACGAAAAATTGCCCATGCTTTATACAGAGAGCGTCACCCTCGTTAAATATTGTACAAATAAATAAATAAATAAATAAATAAATAAGAAAGAGAATTTTTCAGCTGCAAAAATTGATAAAATTCATAGTAGAAAATAAATGGTAGTTTTAGTATTTATGCTTTGAACACTGATCGTCGGTACACGTTAGAACCGCCTCGGTGAGGCGGTTCTAACAAATACCCATAAATTATGTTAAGATCAAAAATAAGAAAAATATGTATATGCCGGTTCATCCCATTTTTATTATAATTACCTGAGCCGCGACGTCAGAAAACCGGTCTGCAAGGTTCCCGACCAGTTCTGACACAAACCATCCTGTACAGTCGCTGAAGACGGATAGAAACCTGAAATTTCAGATTTAAGAAGAAGGGGAACAGCACTTTTCGAGTAGCGGAAACAAAGGCGCTGATCACTTGTTTCTATTAAGAATTTAAAAGGATTATGAAAAAATAACTTAAAGGATTTTCATAATCGTGCACAATATTTCTCCGAGAAACTCCGCGAATAGGTATATCTGGATTTAAAGGATCTCAGTTATAATTTTTATTACCTGTTTTCACCGGTAAATATCTGCGGTCGCAGTGAAATTTCGCGGTGTTTAACCGAAAAATCGGAATGCATGCAACGCGAAATATTTTAATAAAAAGAAAAATTTACCGTTCTTTCTCCGAGAAAAAAAGCTTAGTGTTCTCCGAGAAACGAGAAATATGTTGATTTTTCTCTACCGGGACTGTACTTGTTTAAGGTCGACACAGCCTTAAAGCAACATCTGCAGCAAAACTAAAGTAACTAGTCTGACCTATTTATTCTAGATGGTGTCTAAAACAATAGCTAGAACAACTCTGACGATACATCCACCTCTGTCAGTCATTATACGAATCATACATTGTGAAATACATGATGCATTTAAAATGCAATGCGGCTTCTGTAGCAAACTACGCAGCCTTTGCAGAATCGAAGTGACATTCTGTAGCGCAGGCCCTAAACACAAATATGGACACGGTTTCGGGGTGCGGTTTTCATTTAGTGACGTTTCGAAGACACATTATGAAAACATGCCCATATGATTAAACAGTATTTTTTTTCAGGTCAAAAATCGATAATTTTCAGAGGAAAGTTATTGGTATTTTTCTTATTTTTGCTCAAAACATAGATTGTGGGTACACGTTAGAACCGCCTTGCCGAGGCGGTTCTAACGTGTACTCACAATCTATGTTTTGGAGCAAAAATAAGAAAAATAGGTATACCCCTGCATGCCCTAGTTTTACTATATAAAAGTGGGGTTTAAGAGGGTATTCATTGCACGGACATGCTTTCCTTATGAGATTATCTATTTGATATATAAATTTATAGAACATTTGTTCCATGAATTTATATATAGAAACTCTATAAATTTATAGATACTCTATAAATCAATATGTTTCCCCTACCTGGTAATGGGAGCTAAGTACTAATATATGTAAAATTAGCATGTCCATTTATATTCATAACAATTATACTGCATGCAAATTATGGCATTGCATCTTGACACAATCATTCACTTTCCTATAGGCATAGTACAGCTGTTCAGAGCCTATGGAGACAAAACTATGATTAAATCAGATAACAAAAATTAACCAGTATTGATTAATTATTTGTTTACATTGAGTTAACCAACACTTTTAGACCAGTCACTGAGCATGTCATTTAAATATATCTGTTCTCTTGTCTTCAGTACACTAGTATTATTCATGCCGTGGCACAACAAAGTCTATCTTTAGTGGCTGCACTTTCCATACAATGGTATTATAAAGCTGATCCTAAGCTTTAATTTGTACTAAAAATCATGTAACTGCTAATTAATTTGCAGTGTTAAGAGCTAATCACATTATACACATATTTATAGATTTACAGATTTTTTTTCATGATGCAGCTTGTAAAGAGTGGCTGAAATTTTGGAAACAGCTGTATCACAACAAAATGTTTCTTAATGAACAGTACAATTTATACAGTCACAGTACGACAAAAACACTGATCAACTGCACATCCTTAACAAGCTGATCTGGATCTTGCAGCTTTAAGGATAAGACAGAAAATCAACTTATTTTGACTTCAAGTGCAGGGTTGTGCATGCTGATCACATTACAGATTTACACCTGTTTCATGATACGGCTTATTACTCTACTCAATAACATAAGACAGTGTCAAAATTTGGAAAACAAAGCTGTGTCACAACAAAACATGTCTTATGAACAGTACTAGTTTTACAGTTACAGCAAGGCAAAGACACTGATCAACTGCACAGTTGTAACAAGCTGATCTGCACCTTACAGTCTATAGGACAAAAGCATCTCACTTGCAAAACCCTTGGTCTAGACAGTGTATGTTGATTTAAGGTCACTGCACTCAGTGTTCTATTATCATGTGATGTAGATTAGGAAATGAGCTGTGACACAACAAAACCTGCCTTAATGAATAGTACTATTTGTACTGTAAGAAAAACACACTGATCAACTGCACAATTGTATCAGAAAGCTGACCAGGATCTTATACAGCCAGCAGGATAAATCAGATAATCAACTGATTTTTGCTTCAAGAGCAGTGTTTTGTAAATAATACCACACTTTGAGCTTTCATCATGACCTTTTCACTCGCCTTCGGGTCGTGAGGTCATGATGAAAGTTGAAAGTGTGGTATTATTTACAAAGCACTGCTCTTGAAGCAAAAATCAGTTGATTATCTATAACATAGCCAATTTCACTCGAACTTTTCGCGAAATATGCCGAGAGCTCTAGAGCAATTTTCGAATTAACCCCAATAGTAGTCGGAAAATGAAAATGAAAATACGTGCTCAAATAAAGTGTCCAATGTTGGTGGGAGCCGAGAAATTCAAGATTTCGTCCAAGATGGCTGCCAGAAATAAATGCAAGAATGTGTGGTACATGCCCTCCTTAGCTGTTTTAAAGCAACTCAGTACACCAAGCAAATGACTTTTTACTATATATGTTCAAACTTTTTATTGATACATTTAAAGATGGTTTGAGCCCCAAGGTCGAGGTCAAATTTAAGGTCAAACACAAAATACTGTGAAAAATCACCTGATCACACACATTTCTTTTGTTAAAGGTCATATCTTAAGGTTTTTTTTTTCTAAATCTGAAGTAGATTGCAGAAATCCTGACCAAATTATCATGACTGGTTTCGGAGATAGCTTGATTTGAAATGTTGCATATTATTTCATAAATATTCATTAGTTCCACAATGACATCATAGACGAACATAAAAATGTTGAATATCACCAAATCAAACAACCAAAATGAATAATTTATTATTTCAGTTTCGAAACTTCTTATGACTATTTAAGCGAATTATTTGTTGTTTTTGTTTTTAGGTTTTTCGCAAAGGGAGGCTACTCTCACATGAAAATGATGTTGTTATTTTGGCTCCATGCATTTTTAGCCGGTGGGAATGTTTGGGTTAAGTTTTAGATAATCAAGTCCCAAGAAGGAATGGGATCAGCAGACAAACAATAAAAAAGTTCTAGAAGAACTTTTGAATATTCCCTCTAAAACACCAACGTATGCATGAAAAGAAATAAAGTATTATATATAAAAAACTACAGTGTATAGGCTTTATAGAAGCAAACTATTCTACATTTAAGACAAGCATGTGATGTATTGTTTATTCCTATAATTAACGTTTGCTACTTATATCTTTAACTAGAACTTAATTGTTATTTGGTCAATAAAATGTATAAACAGTGGGTACATTGTCTTCGCAACACATCCTACTGTTTTATGTTGTGTTTTTAGACAGAGTAATAGACATGAACTGACGTTATGCAAGTTATTATAATCGAGGGATGACACATATTCTCTGAATTTGCTTGTTTCCTATGTTTTTGCAGTGAATGGACGGTGGATGGAATGGTCCTTTTGGTCTGGTTGCAGTGTTACGTGTGGTTCTGGACAGATGACACGACAGAGATTATGTGGTAATCCTCAGCCTGCTAACGGTGGGAGTGGTTGTTCAGGCGCAGGAATCGAACATAATTCTTGTCAGACAATGGTGTGCCCAGGTAAAGTATCTTGCAAAATTAAAATTTCTAATAAATCAAATATACTAATCAAATAAAATAGAAAGGTACAAATTGCGATGGGTACAAATTGCGCACCTCTCGTAGCTGATTTATTTTTATACTGCTACGAAAGAGATTTCATGGGTTCTCTTAACCATGATAATCAAGCTGATGTTATCGAGGCTTTTAATTCCACATCTAGGTACCTCGATGACCTTTTGAACATTGACAACCCTTATTTTGAAGGTATGGTCAATCAAATTTATCCACCTGAACTTCAGTTGAACAAAGCTAATAGCTCAGATACCGAAGCCCCCTTTTTAGATCTACATCTTTCTGTTGCAAATGGATTTGTTTCTTCTAAAATTTATGATAAGCGCGATGACTTTGATTTTGATATAGTAAATTTTCCTTTTTTGGATGGTGACGTTCCTCGTCGTGCTTCTTATGGTGTAAACATTTCGCAACTTATTAGGTTTGCTAGAGTCTGCAATCATGTTACAGACTTCAACGCTCGAAATAAAT
Source organism: Rugalucina vietnamica (assembly GCA_964017185.1). Classification (NCBI taxonomy): domain Eukaryota; kingdom Metazoa; phylum Mollusca; class Bivalvia; order Lucinida; family Lucinidae; genus Rugalucina; species Rugalucina vietnamica. Next base: position 62,417,058 of record OZ024877.1, read on the forward strand.
GTTTAACGGCAAAACTTCTCCAACAGGGCTATCGGTATCATAAACTTCGAAAAACCTTTTCTAAATTTTATCGTAGACACTATGAATTGATTTCCAAATATAATGTTGGGTTAAAGACACTTTTAAGTGAGGGCCTTTCGGAACCTGAATTTTATGGTGACTTGGTTTACAAATTAAAGAAACTTAAAGGAATAAATGATTTTTCTCTTCAGTTCGGAAAAATCATATCACGTTGCAGACGTATAGGTTATAACTTGAATGTTATGCGACAGTCTGCATGCTTAGTTTTTAACCCAATCATGGTTGATAGCTATGCTGCCTTCTTTAATTGCACGCCGGTGGGTCGGGCGTCAGGCTCTATGATGGCCCCGACTTAAAGCTATTCATTTTAGTTGGTTGGGGCCGGAGCTTCTTGTCTGTTGCTTGGCCCACCGGGGTCCAACTGGTGTTTTTCTTTTGCTCCGGAGTTAGTAGGTTATTCGGCGCCCAGGGATCTCCATCGTCGGGCAGCTTACTCAATCTGTGAGTCCTGGTTTTTGATTCATCAGGATGTTTATCATGATTTATTTGTTTGTTCTTGATGATTCATTGACTAGTTAGAGATTCACCACGAGGACCGAAGAACTAACTAAATGTTGTGAACCACTGCAGAAGCTGAGGGTGAGGTTAGGTACCTGTAAAACCGGTTTAAGCCCGCCAGTAACTTTGTGTTACTGATCGTTCCAAGTCGATACTTCTGTAGTGGTTCTTTTTGTTTTATGTCTTGGTGTTTGAGGTTTTTTGTGCTGTTGGCGCCTTATGTATGTTTTCATGTTTTTGGTTAAGTTAAGGTAACTGAGTGGCCACCTATTGGGAAAATAGCTGCTCATTCGGCTTACGATATGTTTCATGGTATAAGTGCCTGGTTGTTGGTTCGGTTTTTTCCCACCTCGGTTTTTGGAGTGGGAATCTTTTTCTGATTGCGCCTTTTCCTGATCTTTGCCTACTTGTACCTTTTTAATCCTTTGGAAGCAATAGAAACATTCAAACGGTCATAATATGGACTATATTGTGAAATTTCGGGTAATGAACCCTCATCGTTAGCCCTTTTTAAACTGGCAACGAACGCCAGACTATTGTACTGCAATTTCATAAACTTATACGAGAAGTCTAAATCAAAGACACATTTTTAAACGGGGTCAAATAATTCAAACATTGCTTAGAAATTTGTTTCTAAACGTGAGTACACTCTGAATATTTTTACTGATCTCAAAGGACCTGAATAAAATATAATCTGCACTATAGATGATGAACGGGGAGACACTTTAGGGCCACCACACGGCACAACACCAGCTGCAGTAATAGCAAATTAAATAGAAAGGTTTGATCCTTTGGAAGCAATAGAATCATTTTAAGAAGCAAAGTTGACATTTTAGCATTTATGCCAGGGGGCCTATAACCAATCTTATTTTACTTTTATTTTTTGGCTTCAAGGAACAAGTTTCTTTTTGTGTAAAGGTCGATGTCCAAGTGATAAAAAAGAGAGAAGTTAAAAATGCATTTTTGTCATAAAATGCCTTTTTTATCCCAAACAAATCGAGAAAAAATATTTCTCCCAAACTTTTTCTCCTTTGCACTGTGAGTATTTAACTAAACTTCGATTTTGAATACCCACTCCGATTGGCTAAAAACAGCGTGTTTAAAATGCGTTGTCAAATGTTTTAATCACATAATGCAAGTTTCAGTCGAGAAAATGTTCAGTCCAATAACAAATGTTTTAAAACACTGTAAAATCTAAACCTGTGTTTATATTACCCGTAGCTCGAATCTGTTTTTTGCTGCAAACTCGCAGCCTAGATGACAACAATTTAAGCGAATAAAAATGGGTAAAATTGTGTTTTTAACCAAAAATTACATATTTCTGAAAGTGCTTTTTAAACCGTTTTGCAGTTGAATGAACAAGTAAGAGGGGATAAATGACAAAATTGGATAGGTTAGGCAACCTTGACAACTTCAATTTCAGGGCGGTTCCATCGTTTCTGCAAAGCTGCGAGAAGCGCTGCAGGCGACGCGAAGTAAACAATAAACAAAGTTTGCACAGTGATGGTTTTGCTAAATATTTATAGAAAAATGTTTTGGTGTTTCAATACCAGTATACTCTGATATTTTTGTTTTTAATTTGCGGAGCAGAGCTTACCTAAGCCCAGCCTTAGATGATTTCATTGTTGAGAAAAGGTCCCAGAGCTGACAATGTATAATTGAGGTTAAGGTGACTATGCTTGTTGTCTTTGTGCTACACCTGTGTTTGACCTGAACGATTTCAAAATAGGTGAAATAGGCAAATTTGTTACAGCGAAATCGGTCAATTTAGCAGCTATTTTGCCACAGCGAAAAACAGCCAAGTTAGCAGCAATTTGCAGCGAACGTTTTTGTCGCAGACTGTTTTGGCTTTAGTCTAGGTGATAGCGCATAAAAATGACGATTAATGCCACAATAACATCTCTCCCACGTCATCTACGACCAGAGTTCAACAATACAGTTCCATGTAAGTGGAAATCTTTGTTGCCATTTTATTATTATTATTATTATTATTATTATTATTATTATTATTATTATTATTATCTTTTTCGTCTGAATGTGTTCGCTATGTAGAAAACGATGATGAATGCTGCAACAGAACTTTTCTACACCACATATTACCAACGTTATGGAAAATGTTGCCGATTTTTTACAGTTTCGTCTGGCTGTGAAAGCTACAGGAAACGATTACTAATGCTGCAAACAATATTTCTATATTCCACCCATTACCTAACTTAAGGACAAAAGTTTCCTGCCAGCAGTTAAAGTGTCTATAGACTGTTTAACAGGTGGGATATAAAACGTCTGTTTATGATGACATCATCATCGTTTCTTGCAGCGCTCATAGCCAGCCTTAAACGAAAACAAGAGACCAAATTGTCCCGTAGTGACTTGCTCATCAGTGTAAGCTTCAAGATCAGATGGTGATACTCTGGAGCCATGTCTGTATGGACCCCATGGGCATAGTTGACAGTATTTATAAAGAGGGGTACTATATAGGGAAAATAGCTGCTCATTCGGCTTACGATATGTATCATGGTATAAGTACCTGATTGTTAGTTTGGTTTTTTCCCACCTCGGTTTTTGGAGTGGGAATCTTTTTCTGATTGCGCCTTTTCCTGATCTTTGCCTACTTGTACTATAAACTGATTCACACTAAATATGAAAGCTATGGACCTTGTGGTTTAGAAAACTTTTTTTGCAATCTGATGCAATCATTCCCCCACCTCAATCAGGCTTCAGATAAAATTTGATTGCAGTTGGCATGGTCTTAGAGATAGTCATATTTGAAAGTGTAAACGGATGAACGCACAAACGGATGCACGGACACCGGCTCGAGTATCCTGACCTTGTGAGCCTTCGGCATACAAGGCATAGGTGAGCTAAAATATCAGTCACAAAACATCCACTTTTAATGCTAGTGACAGGCAACTTTTGTCCAGTACTCGGGTCACAGGTGGCATTGAAAAGTTATGTTTGCGACATTCATCATTGTTTTCTATTGCGCTCACAGTCATACATAAACCAAAAAGTGTTGTCGACAAATATTTTCCTCTTTTATTGCTGACAGGGAACTGCTGCTGCAACAGATTCGCTGCTAACTTGACTGAACTGTCGGTCAAAATCAACAAATGTGTAGTATGACAGATCAACAGTTTATACATATCCGTACTGAGACTACCAGTAAGACGTTACTATACTTTTTTCTGCCACCTTCAACAGTAAATTAGTATGAAAAGCCTGCCTCATTTGATATTTACTCAGAATTAAAGTTTTAAACTTCAATGGAAAAAAACAGAGAGTCATAAAACAAGAATGTTTACCAGGCATTTAGTAAGAGAATTTTCAATATGGTCATACATAAATACAGTCATGTAGTACATAATGTTTTTCAGTATGTGTTTACCCATCATTTTCATTGCATGAGGTTAAATTTTGACACTGATTGGTTCAACAATAGCAAGTGGGTCTTATGCTACAATCCAAGTGAGAACTATCTATTTTTAAATGTAACCAATACTCTCGGTAGTAATGTGCCTAGCTCACGGATACAAAAACGGTGTAGCCCGTGGGGATCGAATTCGATTCGGACTCTGATGCTCTACCACTACACCAACGCGATACTCTGAATGTTAATATTGCGCTAGGCCTTAACGCATAACGCTTGATATAAAAAAAAACAAACGAAAATTGACCCCATAGGCACATTCGTAGATTTAATTGAAAATTCAAGCAGATATACACAAATACACTACCTAATCATTGAAAAATATTTTTGGAAAAACATGCACGCTTTTATTATTTGATAAAATGAAACTAAGGATTATTTTAGTCGTTTATATGAAACGGGGGGAGAAGCATATTTACGTAACGAATACCAATAGACCCACTTCGCTTATTATAGAATGAGAATAAGCCGGTTCAAAATGAAGAACGATCTATATACCATATATGTGTACCCCCAAAATACGACGTATGTAACAAGTAACCATAAGCTATTCGTTTAATACATGTGAATGAAGGCCCGTTTAATCGCTGATCTTAGTAAAAAATGAAGTCTTCCAAAGCGGTCGGAAATACGTGCTCGTTTGAAGTCAAAAAAGACAGCAATAACTTTATTTTTGATAAAAACGCAAGACAATTTAGCCAAATTTCGTATCAAATGTTGGGAAGTCAGCAAGACATGTACATGTATATGTACGAATCTGTTTATAAAGTGGCTGTTGAGGTATTCTGTCAACTCCGATGTCATCAGAAATACATGTCCGTGAAATGACTACACCCTTTAACCCGACTTTTATATAGAAACATTAAGGTTTGCAGGGGTCTACCTAATTTTCTTAGTTTTTGTTCCAAAACATAGATTTGGTACTCGTTAGAACCGCCTTGGCGAGTTGATTCTACTGTGTACCCACAATCAATATTTTGAGCGAACATATTAAATTTACCCAATTTTTCCAATGCCATTTTCAATTTTTATTGCTGAAAAAATTAGTCTCCCCGTACATAATCCATAGTGCAGATTATATTTTTCTTTTGATCCTTTGGGATCAGTGAATATATATGAAATATTTCAATTTTTTATATGTTAAGAATCATCTTCTTAACAATATTTTGATTATTTGACCCCTTTGGGAATTTGAGTCTTTGATTTAGTCTATACAGATGTAAATTCTTGAAATTGCAGCAAAATGTCTGGCTTTCGCTGCCAGTTTTTAAAGGGTCACTGATGAAGGTTCATTACCCGAAATTGTACAATATGGCTCATCTTCTAGCTTTGTATTTTTACTGCTTCCAAAGGATCTAACAATTATTTTTATCTGTATATTACATGGGGAAGTTTTGGTAATGTAAAAGCTCAACAAAAAGTACCCAAAACTTCAAATTGGATGCAGACTGAAACCTGGTACATACAAATCAAATTTTGGTTTCAGGCAGGTACATATACTCTTGACGCCTATTCAAAAGATGACACCAAAGCATCAAATATAAAATATGACCCCGATTTTTGCGGTTCTTATTTAAGCGTTTGGAGTATAACATGGATTTAATGTCCTAAACACAACACAGTTTTGGATAAACGCAAAACATTGCTCTTAGGTCTCTTCCGAAAGCCATATCTAAACAATGACCCCTGATTTAGAAAGCAAGATACGTGATCGTCTTTTGATTGTAGTGAATGGTGGCTGGTCTTCATGGTCATCATGGAGCCCATGCTCACAAACATGCGATGGTGGAGATCAAAAGAGGCATAGAAACTGCACGAACCCCGCTCCTGTCGGATTTGGCCGCATGTGTACTGGCAGTGCCGAAGAAACATCCATATGCAACGGGAGGCCGTGTTCGGGTCAGTGATACATTAAGTTTTCTCTTAAAAATGTCCATAACTCATACAGCTTCAAGTCCATCTTGACACTAATTTTAATGGGTAAATGTATCAAAACATGAAAGAAATAGAAATGAAAAGCTGTGTGCTAACCTAGTGTGATTCAGAAAGAGAGAGAGAGAGAGAGAGAGAGAGAGAGAGAGAGAGAAAGAGGGGTACTGTAAATTAACTGGTGAATAGGCCAATCAAATGAGGAAAGATGTTATCGAGCAGTTCTGGTCGATTTTACTTACTACAGTATTAAGAGTCCCAGCCATCAGAAAAGAGGTGATATGTGGTCGGAAAGTAGCACAGATTTCATTTATTCCCTCTTGAAGAGGAATCCACTGGAAGCTTGAAAATCAATGTTTGGTCAATTTTAAGTCTTACAAAAGTGTTGAAATTATTGGGTGTATAATTCTACACATGACATTCTATAATGCGATCTCTAAGATTAGGTTGTAAATACTGAATTGACCATATCTTCGATGTTACTTATCTTAGGCCATTGAACATGGTCTCATTTTAAAGCCTATGCATAATACTTTCATCCTACAATAAGCAATGCAATTCATCTAATTTGCATATTCATGAATTCTAGTTAAATCATTAAACGACAGAAAAACCGTTAAAATCCATAAATTAACTTATTATCGCTATGACACTTTGATATTGAGCCAGTTATCTTATATGACAAATGTATTGATGTCATGGACCTAAATAAAAGTTATCTCATTTGCATATTCATGAATATTAATGAAAAAGTCAAAATCGAGGAAAAACAAGGGAAAATTGAAGCCATTGCAAGGTTTTGAGCGTCATTTACAAAACAAAAGCGTTGGAACTGAGCCAAAAAAGCAGTAATTTACAAATACTTTTTATAAATACATGTACTTTAATGTTATAGTGCGACGAATCACGTCCCGCATCGCGCAAAGAACCAAAAGAACTTTGCGCGTCACTCGCAAACTTTATTACGTAAAAACTCGCGAGTCACATGCGAGTCACGCGCGAGTCACTCGCAAAACGTTTTTAGAAGGAATTATTTATTTTTGCGTTGAAGTATAATCTGATTTTCAGTTTAATGAATTTTAATGAAAACTTAAAAATTGGAGAAAAAATAAATCAACGGGTAAACCTACTAAATGACTTGTGTCTCAGCAGTCAAAAGCCCTAAAGTGCTAAAAAAGGAATCAAATGGTTGCTATAGCAATATTTTACCATCCTATACTACAATATTTTAGTCATATGAATTTTAGTATTAAGAATAATTAAGAGAAACAATATGGAAAAAATAAGGAGATATATAGAAAAAAATGCACGTATCTTGGCTACTGATAGAGCTAGAGAGCTATAATTGGTATCAAATGATTGCTAGGACTATGTTCTATAACATGTTATCCGATATGTAAATCATCAGCTATTTTTGTTGTATGGATGTAAATGAGATTTTTATAAATACGAAAAAAGTCAACGAAAAATGAAGGGGTTTATGAACAAAATGGCTTATATCTCGACTGCCAATAGCCGTGGAGAACTTAAAATGGCATCAATTAATTGGTAGGACACTGTTTTATTGACACGCGTTTATATGTATAAAGCATGTTGGCTTGCAATCTAGATTTGATAAATTTTGTCGGAGCACAATCTTCAATTTTCTGTCATTTTCACAATTTGTCGATTTTTTATATAACATTTATTACATTCAGAGAATGTAATAACATGTAGTTAAACTATTAGATAACGTGGCAATAAGGCATTGTCCTAGCATTATATTGATATCATTTTCAGTTCTCTAAAATATTTGGCAGCTGAGATATAAGCAACTTTGTTGGTGTACCCCTTCATTTTTCATTGGTTTTTCTCATATTCATTAAGATCTTATTAACATACAACAAAAGTAGCTGATTATTTATTATCAGATTACATGGTTATGGACCATTGTCCTAGCAATTTTTTTATATCAATTATAGCTCTCTAAGTCTATCAGTAACCAAGACAAATGTGATTTTTCTCTGTAGACCACCCTAATTTTTTCCGTTATTTTCCTATTAATTCGAGAAGTTTATTTAATATTCCTAAAGCAAAAAAGCAGATTACTTACATATTGTAGTACATGACAGCATAGTTTAACCCAAGAAACCATTTGATGCCATTTTAACATGCTAGGGCTTTTGATTATCAAGATACAAGTCATTTTGTAAGTTTACCAGTTTCATTTTCCCGCTTTTTCATTCCTATTTCTAGAGTTTTAATTACAATTCATGAAATTGAAAATCAGATCATTCTTATATCAGACTTTTCTCAGCTTCCTGGGTTTGTCATCAGCAGTGATGTTGTATACATACGCCCTATTTTTTCAAGATTTTTCACCGATTTTTATGCTCGTATTTTTATTAATTGTCATGAATAAGCAAATTCAACCATTTGAATAATAGGTATTAAGGTTAAATTGCTAGGTCCAAGCATCACTATCAGATCAATTAATGTATTCTAGTCCATGCTATTGTTTGTATATGTATATTTTTGTGAGTACACCCTATTCAGGCGGCCCCCGTGGCCGAGTGGTTAAGAGCGCTGATATTTCATTACCGCACTTAACCATTCGATCATCTCACCGCTGTGTCTGGTGTGTGTTCGAGCCCCGCTCTGGCCACATGTGAGACAAGCCAAGTTCTGCTTGCGGGTGTGCCAGGTGGTTTTTCTCGGGTATCTCCCGTTTTCGCCCCACCTATTGATTGGCCCGTCTCATATGAGCTGAAATAATCTTGAAAGGGACGTTAAACTGAATAAAAAGAAGAAAAAAAAAACAAAAAAAACCTATTCGTTAGAATCCCACTAGGGGTAGGTGTGGCAACTATACAAGTAAACATCATGTAAATGCGTTAATTGGTCAGAAAAGTATTGTATGGCATTAAGGTTGTCGCTCTGATTACACTGTCAGCAATGAGAATTGGTCCCAGGGATGTGCATACCTTATGACCAATCCAAAATCTTGCAATGGCTACAGATTTTTTCATGTTTTTCTACGATGTTTGACATTTTCATTTATATTGATGAATATGCAAATGAGATAAGGTTGCCTTAGGCCCATGACAATAATACATTTGTCATATGATATTACTGGCGTAATAACAAAGTGCTTCAGTGATAGTTTGGTCCTGTAGTTAGTTTATTAATGGATATTTATTAATTTTTGTCATTTTAATGTTTTCATTAAAATTCATGAATATTCAAATAAGATGTTTCGCATTACTTACCTTAGATTGAAAGGGCTATAGCTATGCTTTTAACTGAGTCAGTGGTCTAGAATAAGCAACGGTGGAGATATGATCAATTTTGTATGTACACCCCATGCTTAAGAAACACGTTAATGGCTGCCATGGTAAACATGCAATTTTTCATAGAGTGAAATAGTTTATCTTTGCCAACAAAAATTCTTTGCATTTCTGAGATCCTAATTAATGATTTGACATCCATTAAAAATGTCCTGGGGAGGTGCGAGGTAGGTACCTGGAGATAAATATCCTTAATGTATTGTCACGGATCAAACAAGGTACTTCAATTTAACCCCAGAATAAAAGTCCTTCTGCAAGACCGAAGAAAATTAAAACATCTGTTTTTATACTTCCCATTGACAGAACTAAACAAATATACCAAGGAAAAAAGGTAAAAGTAGGCAATGGTAATAAAATGGCGCAATCAGAAAGAAATACTTACTCCGAAAACCAAGGGGTTGGAAAAAAATGACACTTAACTACATGTACTTTTACCAAGAAAAACATATCGTAAGCCGAGTGAGCAGACCTTCCCCAATAGGCGGCCACTCAGTCACACGAACTTAACTTAAATTTGTGCCACACAGGTGGCCACCAAAAGTGATTTTTGATATTTTTTCTAAGTCTGGGGCTTTAGCTACAGTGTATATAAACTGCCAAATATATGAGAATAAAAGTAAAAGCAGGCAATGGTCGGAAACTGTGCAGCCAGAAAAGAAATCTCACTCAAGGTACTTATATTGACAAAACATATCGTAAGCCGAAAGAGCACCTTTTTCCCAAAAGGCGGTCACTCATTTACCCAAACTGAAACTAAAAAGATGAAAACGCACATAAGGTGCAAATAGCAAACAACATTGACTCCAAAACATAAAACAATTGGAACCACTGCAAAAGTATCGCCTTGAAACTATCGGTAATAAAAAATGCTGGGTGGCTTAAACTAGTTTTACAGGCGCCGAACCTCACCCTCAGTTTATCTTAAGTAAAAGAAGGCCATGATCAGGAAATAATGCAATCAGAAAGAAATTCCCACTCTAAAAACCGAGATGGGATAAAACTAAATCAACAATGAGGTACTTTACTAAGAAAACATATTGTTGAGTTAGCCGAATGGGCAGCCATTTCCCCATAAAACAATAAGTTCAACCCCCAGTAATTTTATATTTCTGTTCGTTCCAAGGCGATACTTCTGTTGTGGTTCTATTTGTTTTGTGCTTTGGAGTCGAATTTTTGTGCTGTTTGAACCTTATGTACGTTTTCATAGTTTTAGTTAAGTTCAGGTAACTGAGTGGCCGCCTATTGAAAAATAGCTGATCACTCGGCTTACGATATGTTCTATAAGTGTAAGTACCTAATTGTCAATTTGATTTTTCTCACCTCGGTGTTTGTTGTGGGAATTTAATTCTGATTGCGCCTTTTCCTAATCATTGCCTACTTGTACCTTTTTATTGCAGATATGATGATTGGCTTTTTAGCGTACACTCGAAAGGGATATACAAATGGCAAAGTTACCTTTTACAACGTGGCGTACAACTATGGTGATGGTTTTGATAAGACTACCGGGATTTTCACAGTCCCGGTGTCCGGCCTGTACATTGTCAGTATGACGATACAAGTTGAAAGTGATGAACGCATCAATTGCTGGATATTCAATAACGGCTCGGATACAGGACTCCAGGTCGACATAAATGGAAGAAACGAGGAGCCTGCTACTCAGATGGGTATTTTGAGACTCTCTATGGGTGACACGCTTTATATAACTGGTGCGCCTTATGATCGTTGCTCATCGTCAGCTGTTGGCTATGAATCAGTGTTTTCAGCTGGACTTATTCAGTACGGCAATGGGTTAAACAATTAAATCAAATAAAAGGCAATTCATTTGTTTATCGTGTCAAATAATTGTATTTAGAGGAACTACATGTATAAATAAAAAAAACAAATTGCTCACTCGGCTTACGATATGGTTTCTAACTATTAGTACATGATTCTCAAAAGTATTTCCCACCTCGGCTTTTGGAGTTGGAATTTTTGGCTGATTGCGTCTGTCCCTGATCATTACCTACTTGTATCTTTGTATTAAGATAAGTGACATTAGTTTCCAGATTATGTTCATTGTCATTCCTGTATAGCTTTATATTACAACATTTGTTAATTTGATGCGTTTCACCAAAGCGCTACAACGGTGTAAATTTATATTTTTATTAAAATAAAATATAACAGTTTGATCCTTTGGAAGCTGTAAAACATTCAAAGGGAGATAGTAACCTTATTTACACTTACAGATAATTCCAACCCGGCTAACAAAGGAACTAAATGCACATTATCGCTTCTGTTCTGAACGTATTTGATTGTGTACATTCATATTGGGGAGTGTGAACTTATTATTTTATAATATAGGCAACAATGGTAAATCACTGTATTATGCATGGCAGGGAACATTACGCCTGAATTGCAAGCCAAACGATAGGTCAGAAGATTCAAATATGAAAAAGCATACCATCAGCAGCTCTTTTCTCAGATTGCATGATAAAAAAATGGCTGTCAAATTTGACCCCATATTAAAAATCTTTTTTTTTTTTACTTTTAGGACCAGGAAAATACAATTTTTATACATCAGGTGGTCAACTATATATCATTTTGAAAACAAAAATCAGTGCTAGAAAGACAAAAACAGTATTTTTAATAAATTATCAACCAATTATGTTCTTCCGTTACCAGATAACAATCTCGGAGCATCCTGCAGAATTTGATTCCTGGGATATGTTGACATAGTAAGTAACCGCTGTCCTTCATGTTTCTATTGTATGTTATCAGATGAAATAGATATCTTTAAATTACCACTGCCAGGAAACAAACTCCACTGCAGAAGCTGAGGGTGAGGTTAAAACCTGTAAAACCTGTTTAAGCCCGCCAGCAACTTTGTGTTACTGATGTTCCAAGTCGATACTTCTGTGGTGGTTCTTTTTGTTTTATGTCTTGGTGTTTAAATTTTTTTGTGCTGTTGGCGCCTTATGTATGTTTTCATAATTTTAGTTAAGTTAAGGTAACTGAGTGGCCACCTATTGGGAAAATAGCTGCTCATTCGGCTTACGATATGTTTTCATGGTATAAGTATCTGATTGTTAGTTACCTTGAAACTGCTTCGTCAATCAAAGACGAATCCTTAGACAGGGAACCGAGAAAGACGTCATGTCAAGATAAACCTTTAAAATTTTCTTCAGAACCATATTATAAATTATATCGACTGCAGTCACGCCACTTGAGGTTGATATGAATTATATATGTATATCGAGAAAAAAAGCAGGGTGTGTTGTATGTTTATTTGAACTGATGCTTTACGTCCCAGTCAACAGCTAAGGTCATGTTGGGACGTTGTCTCCATTTTTGTGACTTATTCTCAAAGTGAGAATGGCATTACATCCAACAAGTGTTTAAAATATAACCATCCAACTAAGCCACAAAAGGCTTATACGTAAGGATGGTTTGACTTGAACCGCGTTTCCTGGGCAGGCTCAGACCAGAGTGGTTAACCAGTAATCAGATGATCAGTCATTAGTATATATACATGTAAGCTTTGCCTGGAGGCACAAGCAGCCCATTATTTTTCTTTAGGCCTCAATGGGCGGGGTACCATTGACTTAACTTTTTCCTCTGAGTATATATAGAGATAAAATAAACAAATAGGATGTTTTAGAGATTGATACAACTTACTGAATTGTTTTTATTTCCTTTCTGACTGTTCATGTTAAGTAAGGGCAAAAAATGAAAAGTGCAATACACACACAATATTTTTCCACAACTTGACTCTCAATTCATGCCACAGGTTTGTTAAAAAGGAACGTGATTATTTTATATAATACTCACAAACACCATTCTGACGATGCACGGTGTTCAAACTCATCAAATTTGGAGGACACAAAAATTATGTTAAAAAGTGTCGTTTTGAACACTTTTGTGGGAAAACATCAAAGACGTATCAATCTGAATTCTTTTTGCTATTACTTAAACATATTTAGAAATAAACATTAAATGCACTTTCGAGCAATAAATGCATTCTAGATGGACTCAGAGGCAAATAATTGCAAAGGTAAAATTGCAAAATCGGGGCTCGCTCAATCAAATGTCTATAAAACGACAACCACTGCATGTAAAAAAACCGTCCTTTATACGAATGTTGACACAGATGTTAGTCATTATATCTGCTGAACTTTAGCCGATTTACTTAATTCTGATAGAAGTTATTTGATAGTTTATCAATCTTATTTTTCACAAGTACTGAATGGGCTACCGTAGAAAAACGCCTGCTGTGTTGTTATGCAAGTCGATCGTGATTTCTATACAGTGGTTTCAGATACCCCATATAATTACCTTTTCAACCATATACAATTTAGCCGTATTATTTTCGGGTGCAAGGGTTAGCCAAAATCTCTCCTTGGTTCCCCAACTAGTACATAGGGTTACATTAATTTTCATGATAATAGCAGGCTTTTTTGTAATTTGCTTCATTCCAAAGCTGACAATGTTAGTATGGGAATCTGTGAAAACGGATTTCTGGCAGACACTGACGCCTTCAAAATTGGGCTGCTATAGATTTCTGTACAGGTTCTACATTGTGAATAATATCATCAACCCCTATTTGTACGGGTTTCTGGACAAGAAATTTAGAACAGAATGTAGGAAGATGCTGTGTAGAAAAACGTGACTGCATCAAAGACGAGCACAGCAAGTGCACCAACCTCCTACACTGACAAAGGCAGAAAGAAGCGTTGACCATTTCTATTCAAAAATGCCTATGGCTTTTGGAAAAACAAAAAGCCGGCCATCTGTCTTCTTAAGCACAGGTTAACTTCCCTGAATAATGCACTATTGGATAACAGAATTTGTTTTTCATGTTTCTTGCCACATGATCTTAATTTTGGGCTAAAACAATCAATTTTTGTATGAAATAT